>VZSF01004856.1:14938-126040 GCA_013398295.1 Chionis minor
GGAAACGATCTCTAAATTATGTTAATCTGTGAACATTGGGGACGCTTTGGATTTTTGACCCTGGCAAAAGTGATCGCTCCAGCATAACGTCATCTGCTGCTGTCAGTTTTGCTACCTTGTGCATGTGTCTAACTAAACACGTTTTGAAGATCAGAAATATATTAGAACGAAACTAAACAAAACAAATAGTAATAATAATAAATAATAAATCCTTGGGGCTGGTCTCCATTAAAGATGACATTTCTTTGTTGCCAACAGTATTATTTCACTGCCATGAATCTCTTCCATCACTGAGGAGCTGCTGCTGCAGAACTGGTTTGAATTTAAATGTGGAATTTCAGATCTGAGGCAAGGCAGTTTTTTTTTTTCCTTTTCTTTCCTAAAAAAAAAAAGCAGCAATAACAAAAAAATGTGTGTCTCAAATGGCTATGTCCTTTGAAAGGAGAAAAAGAGAGAGACCCGAATTTACTAATCATTAGTGATAACTTGAAAGATGGGAACAATAAGAAATGCACCTGTTTTGCCAGAATCACCTGAACTCATTGACATGCATTGTGCCATAGAAACAGGTCGATTTTTCTATTTGTTTTTTTTTCCAAATGTCTGGATCTTTGAATGAAAATCTCGCTGTTTTACAGGATGTAGAAAGAATGACTTGTACGACAAAGATGGACATATGGTTTTAAGGCATAATACTGATGCAGCATTAATTTTAGTGAAATGCAATTAAGTGCAGTAAAGTGCAATACTGTAAATATTATAGAGTAAAAAAAAAAAAATAGCCGTACTTATTCTGTTAATAACCAATTCTGCAAGAACCATAACTTAAGTCCTTTATGCTCAGACTGGTGCATTGCAGCTTTTTGCCAAAATGACAGTCCGAGTCTTCTATGAATGGATAAAGTTATATGTATCACATACGGGAAAAGATAGATGCCATGATTTCTAGTTGAGTTAACGTGCCATATTTCTGGGAAGTAAGCTGAAAAGTCTGTCTGACACTTTGGCAATCACTTTCCGTAAAGAAAAAAACAAAATCAACCCACAGAAGTGTTTTGTAGAGGTGGACAAGTTCAATATTTGGCCGTTTTAATTTTTGCCTGTGATTTAACACTGAGTCTTAAGTTAATGCTTAAGGAAAATAACTAGTATAAATCCAGAAAGGATGGGGAGTAGGGAAACCCTTTAAATTATATTACCAAAGTGTCTGGGTTTACTGACACCCCCCCCCCCCCCCATTTTTACTTTTTATACTATTCACTTCTAATTAGTTTATTATATCTTGTTTTAAATTTTATTTTTTGGTGGGGAGAGAGAGGAAAATACAAATACTGGTCTTGTCTACGTCTAACAAGATAGCTATGTGTTGCCTTTGTTACCAAGGCCCATGTTGATGGAAGTTTATCCTCTCAATAATACCGTTATTAAGCCTGCTTTTTACGTCTCATTTAGCAATCCATTACTAGTTTTGGCTTTTGCTGATATGTATCAAATCCAAATATTACCGTAGGACAAAAAATTCATGCTGTAGATAAATTTTAGACACTTCTTTTTTGTTTCTCCTTCAAGTTTTGATATTTTCTAGCAAGCAAAAGTTCCGGAATGTCAAAATCGTGCCATTTCCCTTCTATTTATTACGTGAGAAGTAGTTATATTTTGGATTTGCTAGAGCTGATAAATGTTACCTGCCTTTTCTACCTCTCTATGAAAGCCCAGTACCTTTTTAAAGCGAGGCCAAAATATTAAGCTAGTGTTACTTGTTGCTGAGAGATACAGACAAAAATCTCAGACAATTAACAATTTCTAACTGAAACAAAACATTTCCTAGGAAGTAAAATGTTATTCATGATGATGTATGAATTTCTGGCTAAAATAAGAGATGTTTGGAGTGGTTTCAGCACTTCTAGCATGCAGATCCAAAAAATAATAAACATTACTACAGAGATGCTTTAGGCTGTAACAAGTAACCTGTTGTACTGGATACCCGCAGCCAGCGAAGGAGAATTTGATACACAGTGTTGAAGACTGAAGGCACAGAGCTTTCGATTGAGTGGGGACTGCTTGTTATCTGTACCTGTGATCTAATTATTGCCCTTTCAAGTCCTCTTTTGAGAGTTTAAGAGAGGCTTATGTGATTTTTTTTTTCAGTCCTGTGCCGGACTTTGGCACAGGACTGATTTTCTCCCTCAAACAACTCCATAGGATGAGCTCAGTTGAAGCTGTAGTTTTGGGATCTGAATTTTCTCAGACGTCTTCTAAGTGAGGCTGTGAAGTGCTACTGAACTTACAGTGTTACGGGATGCACAGTATGCATCCGTTTCATACTGGAAGGAATAACTCTTCCACCTTTGCTGTTTTACTAGGTACCGACACAGCAAAAATGCTTGTAGATTTCTCTCAGAAATTTTGCTACATGTAGCTTCTGTCTTCTGTTCGAAAAATAGCTGTAACATGAATACAGTTCCCTGCTAACATGAAACAAGGCTGGTAGTGTAGCACACATCTTCCCAGAATGAAAGATTCTTACAGTTTCTTCTGATTGCTTTCAATGGATGTCTCAAGGACAGTCTTGCCCTCTACTACAGAAGGGAAGAAGGTGGCAAGATTTATCAGTTTAGCCCGTTTTGAAGGAGGTACCATAGATCAGCCTGGGGAGAGGGGCAAGGTGCTGCTGTGAACTCAAGGCACTTCCTGCTGCTCTTGCATTTCATTTAGCACGAAAGGAAATGAAAAGGTGCACTGCTCAAAGGCTGTAGCCGAAACTGATTCTGCTTTGCTTATTTCTCAAACGGGCCAATTGCATCAGTGGTGGTATAAAAGCTTCGCCTTGTTTTGGATGATGCGTGCAGGTGGCCTCCTCTTCTTGTCATCCTTACGTCGCTGGGAAGATATGAGGAGTCATATCTGGGCTACCATGTACTGGACTGTACTTTTCACTAAGTGTAAGTCACTGTGGCTCCATTGACCAGGTGGAGCTCCAGTGATCCATACAACTTGAGAATTCTGGACCAAAGCGTCTACTCCATCTCTGTTAATGTGTAATATTTTTTTTTTTTCGTTTCTTTAATTATTTTTCTTGAGGATGTTGACAATAAGACAGTCAAGGTCCTGAGGTGCTTATTAAAGTTTAAAAATATTGTAATTGTTTTAGATTCTCAGGCATGTCAAGCCTCTTTTATTGTCCACCTTCATTCAGCCTGATCTTTGTGTAATCTTTCATTTAAGATGTGTGAGATTTCCAAGACCATCAGAACAGCCACTGCCGGGCAGAATTCCCTGGGAGGAGGCCTTCAGTTAGTGTATGTGGATTGCTAAAGAATCTTCCTCAAAAGTTTGGTCTGGTATTTGAAAAATAACTTGAATGAGTGCCAAATGAATAATGCTGTTTATAAACAAGTCTATAAAAAAAGGCTTTATGCGTTACACAGGCCCCTTTCTAATGGAAAAAATCGCCTCTGATTTTTTTGGAACTGTCAAATAAGGTTAAGTACTTTGTCCATTTGTATCAAAATAGCAAACTGACTCCATGGTTCATTTTTATTGACTTGGAAATGTGTGAAAGAAATTATACTGGAATTTTTTTGCTTAGTAGGGTCATAGAGATGTAGTGACATTTTGGTTAATATCATAATACTTAGCACTTATATAATGTTTATTTGCAAAGCACTGTATAAATGTTTATTATTTAATCCTCACCCATTATGAAGTAGGTAAGAATTATTATCCCCATTTTTGTAGAAATTAAGGCATATAAATCAAGGGCTGGGTTCCATCACCCATTGTCAGCACTGAGTATTATTACTTTTGTTTTTTTAATGCAGCAGCACCCCCGGATCATAATCTGACATGAACTTTGTGGTGCTAGACACCGTTCAAAAGTGTAAGTAGCAGAGGTCCTGCTCCAAGAAATTTAAACTCCATACCTGACTTCAGCAAAAGTCTTAAAGGGAACACTGAATGTGATTCAGAGAGGCAGAATGTGTCTGTGAGTTATTTCCACAGAACGTGAAGCTACTGCCCATTCCTCTGACCCCCTACGTCAGTGGGAATTTGGTTTATGACTCAGTGGGGCCAAGTTGTGGCAGTGCTAAGGTGAGAACCAAAAATCCGAGTTCCCAGCAGCATGCGCAAATTGCTAGAAAAACCTTGATTTCCAACTTCCCCTGCTATAAATTTTTCACACAAACCAAGTGTGCTAATGTCAATTCTTTGCATGCTTTATCCACTATATCTTTCAGTTCCATGTTTGCCTATAAAATAATAATGAGACACAATTTTGAATTGACATGAGATTGACATGTTGGGCCTGTTGACTCAAAGCCAGGAAACATCCAGTCCTACAGAAATCCAGATCCTTAAGGCAAACCCAGGTTATGATTTTTTTTTTGTGACAAAAAATAAGCATGTTTTCTGCTTTTTTAAATGTGCTAGGCAAAATAAATTTTTTCTTTTTTTTAAAACAGATAATTTTAGTTTTTGGAGACATTATTACTTTGGAGGTGACAGGCTTTTCCCCCTTTCAATTTGAGGAAAATTGTCAAGGTATCAGAAAAATAGATTACACATCTTTCTTAGAAATGTGTTTATTTTTATAATATCGAATATCTAATGATCCAAGCGGTGTTCTTGTTATTGTTAATTGTACTCAACTCTGTAAAGTGCACGGAACCAAGACGGTTGGAAATTCATTGTGTTCCTGGTTAAAAAAGACGGTCGAAGTGCCCCACTCCTCATCTGTAAGCAGCCTACTGACCCCATTATGTTGTTTTCTTTCCCTGATGTGACAGAATTTCCATGGCTAACAAGTTTCCAAACAGCTGTGGCTAACATGGCAAGAGCTTGTTGTTTGGCCGCTTGAAAATCTCTACTGGTTGCAGTAAGACTTGGTAGGGCTGGAGAAGGCCTGATATTGCTGAGAAACAAACAAAAAGGAAATGCTCTCCTCTCCCTAAGTGCAGAATAGAGCCTTCTGCTTTTTGTAAAATTGTGTCTCTAAGCCACATCTTTAAAAGGTGCAACACAGGTCCCATCAATGTAACCCAGTGGCTAAGATTATATTGGTTATTTTTGTTAGTTGGCCTTTCTAGCCAGGTCAGCGGAAGGCCATAGGCTTTGGTGTTTGAGGCATTCTTCAAAAGGGGTATGATACCAGATATCCCTCAAATTTTGTTTGTCTGCTAGACAGATTTGATGCTAAAAGTTGGTGCCTAATTTTAGTAAATCAGCCTATAAACTTGCTGATTTCCTATAATAATTGAAACTTGATGCAGTTCATACACCTTATACTGAAAATTGATATTTAACTAAAATCAGTTGAAGAATGTAGAAAATATCAGATTTTGAAGCTGAAGATATTTATTGAAAGGCAATACTTTCATGAATCTAGGCTTATGGTATGTATTAATTACATCAGACAGGCAAATATCTCTGTTTCTTTGTATTAATGTATGTGGATGTTTTATTTATTTTTTTGTTTGAAAATTTCTAAATGTGTATTATTTTAATTATGTTGAGTGTAAATTTGACAATGCTTTGCATTTATTTTTATATTTTTTAAACCTGTTGCTTTTGCAAAACTATGAGCAGCCAGTATGATCTGCAGTACCATTGCATTGTTTTGGTTATGTACACATAGTGTGTCTGAGTTTACAGACATTTCAGGGATTGCTAAAATGAAAAAAAAAAAAATCTCCAAAACCAACTCGTCTTAAAAGTTTGTACCCCTTTGTTGTTGTGGAAGAGAAAAACAAAACAAACAAGCAAACAACTTTTTTTTAGGTTTCGGTTATGCCAGCATGCTCCTACATGAATTCACCAGACATGTTGAGTTCCAGTTTCAGAGTGTATTATGTTGAATCACATGATATGAATGTACATCTTGTAAAAGTGAGATATGAATAAACTTATAAATATTTGTAATCATGTGTTAACGGATACCCAAAATAACTACTACCAAGGGACTATTAATGATAGGGCATTTCCCCCTGTTAAAACAGAGCTTTTTCTTCTGTATTTAATGCTTTTTCTTTTTTAAGCACCTTACTCGCTTTCTTTTTGCAAGGAATGAACGCAATATATCTTACTCTGTAGTCATTCTACTTGCAGATCTCCCAGTGGCTTCTGTGTAAGTTTTACAAAACAAGCTATAGCTTAGTGATGACTCACCAGAAGCTACTTTTGTATCCCATCGACCAGTATGAATTTTTTTCCTTTCGTATCCTGTTTTTTCTTTAAAGGATTGATAATTTTTCCCCAGTGTCAGAAGGAATAAAGGAGTTTTTGTAGCAGAGCCTTCTAGGGATTGTATTTGATGGCTCCAATCCCTTGTCTGTTCAAATCAATAGCAGAGGCACCAGATCAGGCTTATTTTTCAGGTGATTAAGGAGTTTTTTCCATGTCCCTGCTTGATGTAATTTTCTCCTCTAGTTTTGTTCTTTCTAGTTGTAATCCGGCATTCTGATGTTGAAAAGGATACCCAAGGAATCCTCTTGTTCCTGTGCACTGTGTCGTTTCATCAACAGCACCAAAGCAAACTGGGTTAGTGGAAATCTTTCTCTTAGGTTACAGTCTGTGGATCAGGTTCTAAATTTCTGAACTAGTCATAAGAGTGAAGTTCAACTTGTCTTGTTTGAAAGCCAGTTTGTCTGACACATACATTGCATTTAAACTTCATCAGGAGGGGCAGTTCTGTACCCCAGCACTCCCCCTAATCCTCCCGGTGTGGAGGGAGGATTTATTCCTTCTCATCTGCAGCTAAGTCAGAGCCCCTACGTAGCTTTTCTAACCTTGCATTTTTCTGCAAGTATTTGCATCTATTGGAGCTCTGACCTGGAACGTAGCTGGAAAGCAGTTGGTACAATATTCCCACATCATGATTACTGTTGCTCTCTAAGCCAACACCACAGACTGACATCCTGTTTTTCCTGTCATTAACTATGTAAGAGACAGGCTATTATAAGAAAATTAATCCTTCCTTTCTGTCTCTTAAAGATACGTGGGCAGTGAATGGTTGTCAGTAGCATGTACTGTAAGAGCACTCAGAAAAAATATAAAGTGATAACAGCGTGTGCTGAAAGATTAGCTTCACCAGAAGACTGTCTAATAGCAATCTATGTATAATATGTTTTAACACTCTTACTTTTTGTCTATTCATATTCAGTTCAGATGTTGAAAAGAGAGATAAGCTCTTTTGGCAATGTAGTTGTTAGGAAGAGATTTTTTCCCCTCTTCATTTTTGTTAATTAGCATGTTTTTCCAATGGCTACTTGTTCTACTGCTCTCTGAAATCACTGACGGTTCTGAGGAAGGTTTCCTCTCTCATCTTTGGGTATATTTTTCTTCTTTGCATGAAAGTTTATTTTTAATTCAAAAATATTATACTTTGACCCTATTGCCATCAGCATTTTAGGCTACTGTCTCTAATTTTCTCTGTAGGATCTGAATTGAATTGGATAAGAATAAACACAGTAACAAAATAAATTCCTTATGAATTGTCAGTAGAATTTTCCTTTCTTTCTTGAGTAGCTTCTCGCTTAGACTATTATTTTTTGAGCAGCAAACATCTGAAAAGAAAATTATGAGGAGCTACGCAAGAAACAGGACTGAGTATCTGCTGGCATGAATACCCATGAGCTGTGGAAATTTTACCAATATGTGTGGTTCAGTCCTATATTACTTGCATATCCAAAACTCCAGTTAAAGTTAGAGAGAAATCAGTATACTCAAGTCTGCAGGAGCAACCAGAGAAAGACTGATCTACATTCAAAGACCACATGTAAATGGCTGGAGATTGGACAACAGAACAAAAGAAAATGTATATAATTTCGTTTCCCTGAGTCAAATACTCAGACTTCATTACCGATATGATTAAGGGTAATGGTCCTACGCTTACATTTAATTGCTGGTTTATAATTGCTACCAAGAGGTTATAAAAATGCAGGGTCAGAAAGCTGGATCCAAAAAAGTGTCTTAATGCCTCACTCTAAAGTTAGACTTCAGAGGAATTTAAGCACTTAGTTCCAAAACCTTAACACAGGACTCTTGGCTGCTTCTCAAACTCTGCTGAAGCTCGAGGGCTGCAGGTCCTCTAGTTCCACACATTGAATTTCTTCATGAGCCTCATGTTCTACTTCTGTGTGAGCCTGGCACCTGACAGATCTCTGTGGCTGGGAGGCTTGCTCCCTATTTAGCCTGATTGAGTTACAGAAACTGGGCGTCTGTTTCATCTTGCTTAACTTCAGATGTTTGCAGTTCAGACATCTACATCAGAATTTTTCAGCGGAAGCAAGCAGACAATTTTAGCAAATAGACCTCCGGTGAGTGTATTAAGGGTGTGCCTTAGATGCAGACTAGCTCAGATGTAGCTGCCTCTGTAGACTTCTCTCTTTGGACAAACCTGTCCAGTTCCATGGCGGGTACTTTCCACATGCTTCCTTCGTGCCCTTCACTGCACAAATCACAGCAGTTCCACCACTTTGTTTCCTTTTTCAGAGGAGATTTCTTTTTACACAATGACTCAGTGGCTAGTAGACTCACACAGGACTCTACAATTTGGGTTTTCCTGGCTTCCTTCATCTGAATAGATGCAGTAGCCGAAAAAGTAGAGATCTTGGTCCTGGAGAAACACTTCACAGAACATGCTAGACATGGTTCTCTTGGAAATGAGTTGACTGTAGCTGATGTCACTCTGATGGCATAGCAGGCAAATGACCTTTCTGCTATGATTTCTATTCTAACTGGTTTCCCTACTGTGTTTTCTGATATTGTAATCAACTAAAGTGCAAATTATTTTTCTACAGATTCTTGGGAAAAAGAATCATCTTATAGTTTTCCCTAGGTGGGGCTCAGTACAATAATATTAGAATATTTTCTAAATATATCAGCTTTGCACAGCAAAGTTCCTAGATTTCATCAAGTTTACAATTTTCCTCTCTGCCTGGTTGCAAAAAAACCTCTTGAGAGGAGGACTACAGACGTACATGTACACATAAACGCTAACAAAGAAATCCCTCAAAACTTGACAGAATTTGTATTGTCACATACGTAGCCTTGGGGTCTTTAATGAAGCAATCTGACATGGTTCCATGTTATGTTATCATGTACATTCTTACCACAGGACCTCTGTTTCAGTTGCTGCATGAGGTAAATTCTATTCAAGGAATGAATTGAGACTGTGAAGAGAATGAAGACATTTTCTAAGAATATTCCTCACTTGCGTGAGATACCGGTAGGTGTCTGTATGCAGGCGATGAGGAAAAATGTTGTAAAAAGTTTGGCTTTGCCATTAGCACAGTTAATGATCATGTAAGAAAAGTAAATCTAGCCTGCTGCAGACTTCAATCTGATACATTGAAGACAGTAAGACATATGCAGGGTGTCACTGAACGTGTTTTCTGGGGGTTAAGGTCACAACACCTGGAGTACGATACACAGAAATGCTCAGTGCCGACTGTCACAACTTTAATTAACACAGCCTATGTAGGTTTGGGACTTTGAGGAAGTGGGCAACATTATGTAGTGGCGTAGATTCCTGCAATATACCATTGACTTGCTGTGTTACATTAGGCAGGTCATGGTGTCTTTCTGCTTCAGTCTATATAATGGGTTTAATGACACTCTCCTAATGTGTATGTAGAAACGACACTCTTGTAGTGTGTACATAGGGGAATTGTGACCATAAATTCATTAATCTTTATAGTACACTTACGTGCTAGATTTGCGAGCATCAGCGCAAAACCCATGAGGCAACAAGTAACTCTGTATTCAATGCAATGTTCAGAGGATGTGCAGTAAATAAAGCATGAGGATAAAGAGAAATATTGAGCAGCTGCTGTATTCACTGAACACTGTGCACTGAATAAAGCTGGGGTCCCGTGGAAAAAAAAAAAGGACTTATCGTATAATTAAAGGATGTATCATAATGTGTATACACATGGGAGTAGAATTCGATTGCACAGTAAATGCCAGTAATGGCGCTTTCTGACTTTTGGGTGTTTAATGAATTAATGAATGCTTATTTTTTGTCAGCTTTAAGAATCTTTTTCTTCAACATTTACCTATGCAATTGTCTATAGTTATCCTTTTTCGGATTAAAAATAAAAGCCAGGTTACATACACTGTGGAACCATTAGGACTGGGACATTGGACTCTGCTAATGTCTAGAGATCACTCGGTCCATAAAAGAGCATGTGTTAATAGGAAGATAGTAATCATTATGGTGTCTTAAGCTTACATAAGGCTTGAGCAAATGAGGCATTTGAAGGGGTGTAGAATTTACTGACAGAAAACATACAGGAGACTCCATTTATGGGCATTGGAGCCCTCTGATATGAGGGATGGTTGAGGGAAAACAGTTTAGGCCCTCTTCTGATATGAGATCAGTAAGAGGTAGGTGCTCAGCTCACATCAGTTTTCAGTGTAGTGTGAGTCTCTGCTTAATAGCAAAGGTATGAAAGGCTCACAGGTATTAACTGTGGCCAACAGCCTGTGCATTCACCTTAGGCAAAATGATATTTTGACTTGGGAAAAACAGTGCCAATCCCCTTTATTTTCATCCCATCCAGATGCATCCCAGTGTGCCCCATGTATTGTGAAGTGTGCTCCATCATCACTTATGATCTGGTGCTAGTGCTGCTGGATATGTAATTGTTCAGAATGTAGAAAGCTCTAGGCTGCAAGGAGAAGCTAAGCTAGCTGAAAGCAAGAGGAACATCTGGGAAATGCAGAAGCTGGTCAAATTTGAAGTGATTTCATTAGGAGATGCACAAGCTCTAAGCTGGCATTGGGGGTGAGGTGAATGGATGTTTTATCACTGGTTGACAAATGTCTTTCTTCAAGGGCTAATTTAATTTTGTTTATACCATGTTTGCCAAGGACTATGAACACGTATATGGATATTTGTGGATGAAACTGACTTTTTTTTGTGTCTGAGCCCTAGGATTATTGATCTCGACAAAAAGTTTGCAGAAGGTGCCAGCTGTTATTAATATAGAGGGATTGCTACTGCTCCTGCTGTAGTTACTGACTTTGCTACAAAGGGAAAGCTGTTGATAAAATATTAAGCCACTTCCCAGTGTGGAAGAATTAGAACAGAGTCTGATTTTCTGGAAACATTTACTTCTGGGCCTCACGTATTTTTTTTTTAAGACTTGTGTTGTTACAGGGGCACATACTTATTGTTGGCCATTGATTGGCAGAGATAGGTTTGCTGGTATAAATAGAATCTTGTGGCTTTGGAAAGTCCAGGCTGGCGTTGCCGTGGACTGGGTACAGAGCATTCGAAAATGCTCCATTTGGAAATGTAGCATGTCTAGGCCTTGAACAGTTTATGATACCTTTTCTTTGAGGATGGTTCAGCATTTTATTCATGGAGAAGCACAAGAAAGAGATTTTTTTTTACCTTGAATTCTCTTCCTGAGTAAATGATACACTAAGCGACACTGTGAGGTCTGGAGTCATTTTGATGAGCAACAACAAGGGAAAATAAGGGAGAAGAAGGAGCTGGTGAGTTCAAATCACTTACGTCCTTTAAATGTTCAAAGTATACTTCTTTATCAAAACCATATGCATCTCCAGAACTGAGAAAATCAGATTCTTAGACCCATTACTGTAAATGTCTCTTCCTGGGTCTCATTCACTTTACTTTGGACCCTATAACCTTTGCTGTTGGAGAAAGTTGTAGCTTTTCTTGGTCGGTGACAGTTTCTTCCAGATTGTTTTAATTGCTTCAATTTATCTGCTTTCTGAGTTACTTGGTGTTCCTTCATTCTTTTTATCTGGACTCTTGCTCCATCCGGTCTTGCTTGGTAACTGTAATCTGTACAGTGATCTTCTATAACAGGCTAAAACCGGATTGCATAAGTTTTCGCAGAGTTTTCTGAAAAATGGTGGTAGAGGTTTCTCACTGCCAGACTAATACTGAGTTTTGAAAGAGTAACAGCCATACTGTTACCATGCACCACAGCCAGGTCACAAGCTAGTAGCTAGTCTAATCTCAGCCTTTTACTTGGATTGTAATCTGTGAAGTTTATAGTGCCTAGCAAGTTATAGTTTCTTGACCTAAGTGTCTTTATGCTTACATGAAGGAAGAGTAATGGTAGATAGGGTCTGTAAACTGTCATAGAATATCATAACATATTGCAAATAGAACTACATCTTATGTTGACTCAGATGTTAGATTATCTTGATGGTAGCCACCATTCTGTGTTAAACTGCTTGTTTTTTTTTCTGGTGATATTGAAGAAGCTTGTTTCAGTATTTAAAGCCTTGAGCGGCTCGGGACTCATCTACATAAAAAACCACGTCTCTCTTGATGTTTCTATTGGTCAGCAAAGAACGATTACTCTGAAGGCTTTCCAGTATATAAAAGAGGCTGCTC
Organism: Chionis minor; assembly: GCA_013398295.1. NCBI lineage: Eukaryota > Metazoa > Chordata > Aves > Charadriiformes > Chionidae > Chionis > Chionis minor. The sequence goes on from VZSF01004856.1 coordinate 27,315, forward strand.
CCTTTGGGAATACCCAGAGTATTCCCTTTGGCTTCTACTTCCTGAAGTCCCAAATAGTTCCAATCCTTTGTCCGTTAAGGTATGCTGCAAAGGCATGTCTGTCTGCTTAGCTCTTGGGGATTGATACAGCCTACTTTTGCTCCATGTTGATCATGCTTTGAGGAAGGGTTCTTTTTTAAAAAAGGCAAACATTTAGAATATGCACATCTCTTAAAACAGCATGAGGGCTGAGTACTGCTTGCGTACTTCAATGTGGTTCTGCTGGAGGTGCAGGACAACTGCTGATTTATATCCTCTCCACTCCTGGCCCTTTTTTCAGGTCTGAGTTATAAACATCTGTTGGTATCTTTGTCTGTCTCCCTGACCTTAGCTGGAAGTGGACTTGGATCCTCACATGTATGTGCATTTGTTGTTTCTATTCTTTTCTTGTTGTGTCATTTTATTTTGGCCTTTACGCACCTGCTTTGCATGTGTAATAGTTGACAGAGAAGCAGCCTCTGGAAATGTAGTTTCCTTCCTACTGCCAGCAGCATAATGTGTTTTCTTTTCAATACTGTGTTTCCTTTGGGACTGCTGCAAGAGGCTACCTTAGCATGGACATGACAAGATTGACCCCCATGGGCAGTCTCCTAAGTTCCCTGAACTGGTTGTTATTTTTGTTATTTTTTGTTATTTTTGGTTGTTTTATCTCCTATATAAGATGTCTGAGAATTCCACAAACTCTCTGTGTTGTGGGAGGACAAGGTTAAAATGTACTGTCTCATTCCCAGATTCTACCCATCCATGGAATGGAACAGGTCATTCTTTTCCAAGGCTCCAGAGATCACAGGGCTAGAACTCAAGAGGTATGGCAAGCACACTGTGGGGATCTCGGAGTTTTTTAACCTTTCCCCATCTCCCACGTTTAATTAGTTAAACTCTTCTTCCTCGTGTTTTATACATTGTCAGTAGTCCCAGAAAGGTCACTCCTCTAAAGGTTGTGTATGTACATACCATGTTGTGTTTGTAAACTTTGAGAATTACCATCTTTAATGTCACTTAAATGTCTGTTTTTTGAGGTAAGATAGGTTTCTATCTTTAATAAGATTATTATTTAAGTGGACTGTTGTACCTACAATACATATGATTGGAAAAGATGGCATAGTTTAGCTTTTTCTATGTGGACATAGGAATGAGAAAGAAGTAATGTTTATTTCAGAAACTAACTGTAGCTATGGCAACAGATGCATGCTGTATTTCATCTGGGAAACATAAGCAGCCATGTTAGAAAACAAGAGGTTATTTCAATAATGGCTTTTTAATAATTCATTGCAGGAATTTTACAAGTCAAGTTAAGAAGTACTGCCATAGTCGAACTAATGAGTATTAAGTTAATTTTGATACTCAACAGTGATTATTCCTGCAATTAAATACTCTTCTCAGGTTATGGTTGAAAAACTGCCTGAGAAATACTTCCCAAACAGCCACTAACAAAAACAAAGTTTGACATTTCTCAAATGGAAATAGGATGCAAAGTTTTTATAGCTGTCCTTGTTACTGTTTTATATAAGTGGTGTTTCTAGCAGGATAACAAAGATTTATAACTACATGTCCACAGGCAGAATGGGTTATAGCTGAATATTTATTTAACTGGTACTTAAATGCTTACCTAATTCATAAACATTTGTGTTAGGGGTATGTGGTTCCTACAGGCACATTAGTGGAGTTTCTAATTTAGATTGTTTCTTGTTAATAATTCAAAATAGTGCCATCTTTCCAAAGCCTTAGGTGTTGTCCCTGGCTGCTGCTTTACTTGTACCGTATCTATCTGAAGCTGCAAGTCTCTTTTTACCCTCTTGCAATATCAACTGCTTCTGAAACTGCAGTAAGAAACATGAGAAAGCACTTTATGTCTCTGTTTATAGTAGTTATAGAGAGCCCAGGCTGCGTGCTAATGATCTCAATAGTGACTAATGAGTATAGAAGTTTTCAGGCAGGAAGATGTTGAAAGAGACTAAATAGCAGAAACGAGAGAAAGTCTTTGAACACTAAATCAGACCACCAGCATTAAAACATGACAACAGCAGCCTGGGGTTTTCAGGTGAAATTCACACCCACCCAGAGCATCAGTATTGGATACACACACCAATTTACTCTTTTATATGTTATTTTAATAGCTGCTAATTTTCAAATGAGTGATTAGAGAGAAATAGGAATTAAAAGGTATAAGTATAGGTTCTGTACTGTTTCACTATGCAGGGGTTAATTTTATCATTAAAGAAGCATGCAAAGAAAAGCACGTGTTAAGTGAGCACAGATCTGGCTCAGATACACACTTCGGCAGCAATTCCAAAGCTAAATCCTTGACTAGCTACTTTCTTTGTACATGTACATTTTATGACATTTAACCCAAAATTTACATACAAAATTGGCCTGTACACATCTGAGAAGGTTGCACTAGAGCTCCTGAGCGGCTACTCTAGATTAGTGATCCTTCCTCTTCGTCATCCCCTCTGGAAAATGGAATTCCATTTCATATGCTGGGCATTCTTCATGGTGAGTGTGGTGGAATGAAGCTTTTCTTCTTTACATATGTGCCCAGACAGTCTGTAAAGGCCTGAAGGCACTAGGAATGTGATTTCTCACCTTATGAAGGATTACACAAAACTGATTCTTCAAGCACCTTTTCCCCAGTGAGTCTGTTATAATAAAGAGTGTTTTCATTCTGAAGAGATTCACCATTGTAGGGGAAGAATTTAATATATTCATTTTTTCTGAAGACATAATTTTACCTCTCTCACTCCAAAACCTCTGAGCTAAATATTTGTTTATGTTTGTGAACATGGTATGTTTTTCTGTGATGCTGGTAGGACAGTTTAGATTTTGTTCAAATGTTTTGTTATGACAGAAAATTACATTTATATTTTAAAATTACTATTTCAAAAATAAACACTAGAGGCAAAATTTTCTATCCTGACCTACACAGCAGCTCTCAACTCCAATAGTCTGTTCTTCCTGCATGAGGGGAACTCCCATTGATGTGTGGATCTGAGAGGAGAATTTTGCCCTAAGGGCTCAATTTTGCTCTGAGATTGACATATGCATATCATCAAAAATAGAATAATCTATGCATTTGAGGAGCTATCAGCAGCTTCCGTGCAATACTGTTGCTCTTGGAGATTTCTGACATCCTACTAAAACGTGTGATAAGGCTGAGAGGTATCCTAGGTGTAACATTTGTGCTAACAACCCTTTCCCCCAAACACGTAAGGCTGAAACAAAAGGGTGATCTTTCTTTGTTATTGTAATTATTCATATTAACATGTCTCAGACAAATTTAACACATGCTTTTTGTCTTATATCACTTCCTTGAGTAACTCATATTCTAGAGTTTCCTCAGACATGTACTCAGTAAGGAGCCACCTGGTTGCATGTGATTTTCTACGTCCTTTGACATTCTCTGACAGCCATCAGCAAAATATGGCATTTGTGACTCTTTCCTCGAACAGTGGGTTATGCTGGTTGTAAGAATTATAGTTCAATTGGGGGTGGAATAGTACTTCAGTGTCTTCTTGCTCCTTGGTCTTTGTAAATCTAGAAAAATGAGCAAAAATCATCACCTCTTCTCCTTCCTGCACAGCAAGCCTCTTTTGTCTTTCTTTCTACCTGTTTCCTTCCAGGTTTTCCTGCTGGCCTGAATAATATGACCACTTACCTCCACTGAGCACAAGTCTGGACAGAAATTATCAGTAATTCCCATTGTTCTCCCCCACCGCTTCTCATCCCATACTTCCTTTCCTGCTTGTGCTGGTGGTGAAGTTCTGCTCATCTCAGCTGCAATTTGTTTCAGGTAACATCAGCCACCTAACAAGGAAGTTCTTAGTCCAAAGTAAGGTCTCTTGATGCAGCAGAGCAGGAAATGGGTGCCGTGATTGACTGCTGGATGGGACTGGACTAGCTGAATAGGTGGGGCTCAAGGGACAGTCTTTTGGTGCTTGCTTTCCACCACTTTTTCCAGCTCTCCCTGTGCCAGTGACACAGCAACACCTTGTAGCCTGGCAACATCTTTTGAACCGCTTTCTGCATGATGCTCAAAACTCTTAAAGCTGACTGCCTCTTACCTAAAACCGGATCTTTATTACACAAGAAATTTTCGAAGACTGTCCAAAACGGCACAAAATAAACTCTCTCTGCACTGCACTAACAATATCTGTGTCAGCAGTTAGGAGACAGTGTCGTATCGCAACAAGCTTTCATTCTGTTTTTTAACTCCACCTATGCTAAGATCTGCTCCCCTGTTGGAAGTTGCAGCAAAAAAAAAAAAAAGAAAAGGAAAGAGATTCCTTTCCTTGCTATACAGCAGGAATAATGGAGGGAAGACCTTTTTCTCATTTGCTGTGGTACAGAAAGAACACTTTCTCACTGAAATTGGCAGGAATAGCAGAACTTCCTTTTCCTCTGGAGGAGAGCCATTGCTTGCAGAGGAAGATACTGGAGAGCAGTTCCCAACGCTGTCTACTGGGCACGCTGCACTGTCCCTGCCTCACACAGTTTCCTCTGAGAATGTCAAAAGGGTTCTTCAGAGCAATTGCTTAAAACACCTTTAAAATAAATATGATGGTTTGTAGCTCCAAGGAACTGTGCTAATATGAGTATTCTGAGTATATCATTAAAGAGTAATATGACTCTTTAACAAAGGTCAAATGACCACGGTTTGGGAAAGCTGGTTTATGTAAAAACAGCATACTTCAGCCTCAGGGATTGGGTACAGCTTGGAGTAGGATAAAGCTTAGCCTGCCTATAGGTGTTTGACAACGTATGCTTCTGTGTTAGCTCAGTGCCCAAAACTCCCACTAAAGGGGATGGAAGTCTAGTTGATTCAGTCAATGGAATCTAGAGTAGATACTGAGGGAGTGACCGATTTACAAGGTTACCTGAGACCTCCAGGTGAGGCCATAAGTTTTGATGTAATAGATGTGAAGCACCTTCTAGAGAGGCAGCTGGCACCTCACAGGATACCCTAGAGCATCTGAAATGGCAGCTGATTGAGTCCTGCATCTCCCCGTTGGATAGATTGACACCTCATTCTTTTGTAGACATTTACATTGTTAACACCTAAGTTTAGATGTCTGAATCTTGAACAAAATCCGTGCTCCAGCGTCACTGTGCCATGACTAATTCCTGGAATTTGGTCATGTTGACTATGACATATGATATGGGATTAGTCAAATAAATTCAATGGTATTCCTTCTGACTTTGTAATTGAAGTTTATCAAAGACATAGAGACTTCAATAAATACTACACAAAACTTGTCTTGTGAATCTGGATAATGATTTGTTCTTGTTTGGACATTTATATCAGTCTGTGCTTTTAGAAAAATTCTCTTTTTAAAAGTACGAATATTTGCATTCAATGCACTAAAGTGATTCCAAATGTCATGAAAACATATTTCCAGCTGTTATTTGCATCCATAGTCAGGGGACCTGTTTTCTCACTGTATCACCTGCCTCTCCTCACAACTGTTGGAATGATTCTTAGTTGCTGCTCAGAGCTACAACATAACCTTCTCCACACTCTCACTTTTGCTTAAGGAAAACTTGAGCCAGAAACTACTACTCCAAACTTTTTCACTTCAAAATGCTTAGCAAACATTTAAAACCAATCACAACAATATCCTTTGGTAGAAAATATAACACATTTTACAGGTGGGGCAACTGAGAGAGAGAGGTAAAATAGCATCCCGAGAGAGCACATGAAATCCTCAATCCGCTTCAGGCCACTAAGCATGCTGCCAGGCAATATGGAAATGTATAGGAGTTGTAAAGCAATTTTTAGGGTTCTCAAAATCTGTGACTATCAGAGGTAACTCTTACAGTATGCCCACTGTGGATATGGTTGGTGACTCAGCTACAGAAACCTCCCATACTGTACCAGGGGAGAGGTGTGATGGTAGGGTGCCGGTAAAACACCGGCTGATTGTCACACTCTTCACATCAGCCTCTTGCAATGAAAAGCATATGTCTGAAGGTCACACACAAAGCATCGATTTTTTTGTAAATAATACCTTAAGATCAGCAGATCAGCATATGTGTGGCTGAAATATGATTTGATTCCTGGAAATGGCATAAATGCCAGACTGCACTTGTTTTTGTAGCAGAGATGCCTTAAATCTTTCACGCTGGCAGATGTAATGCTCTGATGGTGGAAATCCCACCTCCTCAAGTTGATGAGGCCAGTAATGAAGCATTGGTTGTACTCTTGACAGACACAACAAAATATTGGTACTAGAAACAAAAGTCCATTACAAAAATATTTTTTGCCTTTATAGGAATTCACTTCATATAAGAAAGAAAAAAACCCAACAACCATTAAGGCATAAATTAGAATCTCTGAAGCAGCAGAAACCCACACTGAGAAAATCCAGCAGGCTGAGAAAAAACCCTAAAGCAAAATAAAACACAAAAATCCAGTCTTTCCTTACAATTTATGCGATGCAGCTGAGTGCATCTGTAGTGGGCACTCCAGAAATCACTTTTCATTAAATCATACTTTTCCTGCTTTTAGTTTTTTCCATATGTCATAAACCAATAGTGCTTTGCTCTCCTGGGCAGATGAGCCAAGTAGCTTCTCCTAGTGGCAGATGAGACCGCAGGCTGCATCCTGTTTCCCATCATAATGGGATACACTGTACAGGACCACTGGAGCTGGCACCGCTTGGTAATATTTGCTTTACTACACGAGGGTAATAGGCTGATGCTTCCCAGAATTGTTGGGCTGGCTAAGGCTGCGTGAAACCTCTATGTATGCCTCAGGTAAAACCTTCCATGCTTCAGAGGGGTCCAGGAAAGAAAGTGAGTGAGGGTAGACTACCACGATCCAAAAAATGCCTATTGCTTTTAAGCGTCTTGTTGTTTGAGGACTGTTCCCTGTTCAGTTATAAAGGATCGTGAGGGAGTAAGGCTGAATGAATTGTCTCACAAGACTATCAAGCTGGATGTCCCTTTCGTAGACCCAGGGCTCAGCTGGAGCTTTCTGAAGCACTTATGGACTGGAGCAGAGTCTTAGACTGTCAGCTACTGAAGTCTCTTTTTCCAGGTAGGATTGCCAGCTGCAGACCATCAATGTGTTTACTGACAAAACCTCTTACCTTGCACCCTTCTTTAGGGCTGTATTTTGGCACTCTACTGACTGCGCTACGAATGTGACATGACTCAAGAAGAGGGAATTTAGCCATTGGAAGCAAAAATCCACCTGTGGTCCTCGGGTCTGCCATATGCTTCTCATTCTGGTACACGGGGTGGCCTATGGCCTCAGCCTCATTAGAACAAACTTTACTTCCCTTCCTGGAGCTAACAATTCTGATCACAATGTTCAGAAAAAATACCCTGAAGGCAGGACAGAGACCTAAGACTAATTTTTTTGTGGCATTGTTTCAGTACTGGAAGGCTGCTAATGTTTCCTTATTGCGTCATGTATTTTCAATTTTAACATATGCTGATCTGAGAGCGAGAGGCAGCTTTTTCCTCTTCATTCTGCTTTCCAAACCTTAAAGATAATACAGCTTGCAGTGCCGATGTCCATTTATCTTGTTTCCAACATTAGAAAATGTAATTCTATTTCTTCTTTCAGATATCTTTTCAGTAAACTTTTTTTCCACCATCTCTTCTCTTTCTCTACCTCCTTTACCCTCTCTCGGGGCTCAACCTTGTCAGTATTCTAGTTCATTCACATTTCGCATTGCTGCTCAAGGTAATGTACTTAGGGTTATGAAACGTTGATGGATGGCCAAATGAAGTCGTAATGCCATAGATCTCCTAATTTATTGTATTTAATTAGGAATTTCTTAGGAGCCCTCAATCCTTTAAACCCTTTCTTGAATGAAAGCTATAGGGAGACACAGTATCCCGTTTCCTGTAAGAACACCAGTAAGGACAGGGAAAGCACTTGGTGTTGATCACAACCAGTCCCATGAATTTGGGCTCATCTGAAGGAGGGTTGTTCAGTGAACTAAAGCCTGTTCTGCACAGGCAGTTATCTCTCTATGTGAGTTTGATCACAGGACTTATGGCTAGTCAGTGTGGTCTATACATTGCAATTACCAACTTTGACAATCAGCAATAATACCTTTATGTATTTTTAGAAGAATGGACGCTAAAACTGTGCTGTTGAGGATATTGCATTGTGGAAAGAGAAGGATCAGATGACATATTGTCATTATTTCTAAAACTGCCAAATTGTTATTCTCCTCTAAAGCTAGTAATAAGAATGGAAACAGTATGATTGGTAGGATCCCCTTTCCCTTCTGCCACTGAAATATTTACAGGCCTTTCCATAACACGTAGCTTGACATCTACTCTTTCAAAAATTCTTTTAAAGCCAAACTCTGAGAAATCTTTCAGAGTGAAGGCAATTGACAAAACTCTAAACTTCCTTTTTGGTGTCTCTAGACTTCAGCTCCAAACTTTTCACAAACTTTCCTGATAATGAAGAAAGGAACACAAATTATCCTTGTATTTGAACTGTTTAGAGTCGATTAGAAGATCTCTGTAGTAATCCTGTTTTCACTCAGTCACATTTTCTTTAAAAAGGTCCATTGGCAGTAAAAATGATCACGTCATCTCAGCTTAATGACAAATGTGTTTTGAAAAGAAAACTGACATTCGAAAGATTTGTTCAATCATTTTGCAATTGTGCACGTGTGACCAGCCAGTAAACTTTTCAAGTTAAAAAAAAATTAACAAAATTGTGATCAAGTTTTTATGACCTGAAATGGTGCTAAATATATGGCTGCATCTTCATCCAGTGTAACCACAATGCAACTTGAATGATGTCAGTAAAACCACTCTCTTTTGGTTAAGGACACAATGACCTATGCAGGTCCAACTTGAAACAATCAGCTTTCTCACTGACTCAGGAGAATCTTGCCAAATTCAAAAGGGAAAAACCATTAATATTTGTAAGCCTTGAGGGTTTAAAGTGATGGATTTGCTCAGGCTTGGGAGGAAAAATTTAATCTGACTCCTTGTTTTGGATTAAGAAAAGTGCTTCCAGAGCCCCAAATCTGAGTAGGTTGGCCTTGCACCGGTTTGTAATAGCAGCACTCCTCTTGGAATCTGTAGCTCTGCAGGGATTATGAGAGCATGGAATTTGGAGAAGGCTATGCCAGACAGTTTATTCCCCTGCGAGAGTTTAATATTCCATAAACAGACGATAGACCATCCCTTATGTGTAAATCCTACCGAATTTACACAGTGAGGAGAGCAAAACTGTAGTAGCAGTTATTTAAAAAGCATATGAAGTGTGAACACAGACGATGAAAACTTTTCTATAAATTCTTGCACTGTCCTATAGCATGTTGCTGCTGGATTGTAAGGATTTTAGTCAAAACCAGGTGTCATGAGAACCTGGAAAAAAATGATTATGATGTTATTAATTCATTGGGTTTTTCCATAAAGCTGTTATTATCATGGTCTAACTTTGGATTCAGCTTTGTCTTGTTATGTGCCTTAACAAAATCTGACAGTACATTCTACCTCTTGGCAGGAGCTTATGGGCTGACGGCGTATCTTTCTCAGTTATTATATAGACACAGCTTTGTTTACGTGATCCGGAGACAAAGAGACAATAATTTGCAACATTGCTCATTGGGTTGGCTCTTGCAGCAGCCTCAAGACCTTTTACGAATTTGCAGATATGCCTATATATGATGTTCATATGGAAGTTTTTTCATTATCACCTGGCATATCACCGAGGTGCACAACACACTCAAACTCAGCCTTTCGCAAAAAAAGCAAGATAAGATGTAACTTTGAGTAATTTTCCTTTTTTTTTTCCTTTCTCCTGGCTCTGCTTAAAGCTACGTTTTGTTAGGCTTTCCAGATGATGCCCTTCTGTCTTTTGGCAATTCTAACCACATGGAATTTGAAGACTGCCTTTATTTATAACGGATTTTCAGATGTTTGACAACCTGCTTGGGCCTAGAGTGTACTTTAAGCCTTGCTCATCATGTTCAGAGATCTGTCATATTGAGCATGGGTGAGAGAGTCTTAGAAACAGCAAGCCTGGGATTTCCATGGAGTCTATGATAAAGATGTAGTCAAGGACAAGCAGAGGGGAATGATATTTTCCCACTTTGACGTATCTGTTGTGGCATTTGCCTGCTTTCCTTTTATTTCAAAGGTGTGAGTTTATTTGCCTTTTATATTTATTACTGTACCACTGATCTTGAACCAGATGTGTGAAGTCCTGTGCATCTTGAGAGCAGCAGATTTACTGGATGTGTGCAGACCATCTGCACCCTGCACTTGTAACGGGTCCAGTCTTTCCAAGAACTGTTAGATTTACTGAACTTGTGCTACGTGGCTTGCACACCTAAATAATGAGAGAAATTGCCCTAGCCCTAGTTCTTCTGAGGGCTCAGAGAGAAGAAGAGAAACATCTTCCACTGTAGGAAAACAGTCCTTCAAGAAGGAGGAGTGCTTTCTCATTTGGGAAACTTATTCTGTGAGCTTTGGACAGAAGACAAATCCAGTGACTATGAGAAACCTTAGTACCTGAGAGAGAAATCTGTTCAACAGTTAATATGGCTTCAGGCTCTATAATCCCCTGAGGCACCAAAACAACCTCTGTGCCTTAGAAACTCCTTCAAGGTGTCAGCCTTGTTAGTGTGGCACTTACGAACCACTGTGCTGGCAAGCCACAGGGCATGGGATTGGATCTCCAGCCTGTAAAGGTTAAGGGTCCCAGATGGTGGGTCTGGCTGAGGACCGTGGAGCTGGTGTAGCTATCTACAGTGATGGGAAATGGGCAGGATACCGTCAACGTCTTGTGCACAAATTAAGCACAGGAGGTAACTGATGGTGCTGGGAATAAAAAGGAAGGAGAAAAGTGCCTGGAGAGGAAGAATGAACCAATGAAAAAATTCACTGCAGAGAAGACTCTGGATGTGTGGAAGATAACAGTGGAAGATGTGAATGATTCCATGCTCTTTATCTGCTTATAAAAGGGAAGACAATTAGACGATAAAAGCTCTGTCTGACAATAGGTTGTACTGAGGTCCTGACAGTTTTCTTTGGTTTCCAGTTACTTAGGCAGTCAGAATTAGCTGTGAACGTGGTCAGGAGTATTTTATTCTGAAATAATGAAATATAAGGATTTTTTTAAAAAGGAGAATGTATTTAAAAAGAAGATGAGATCCTTAACAGTCCCAGTTTCTGTGGCTGAAGAGAAAACTTTGCAATTTAATGGAGCAGGACCCTGATTACAGGAATGACTGGGATCTGGAACAAATCGTTGGAACATCAAGAATTAACTCTTGACAAAGGAGTTAGAGTTTGTCCAACTAACCAGTTCCCCAATTCAAATTGGAAAATGGCGCAAGCCATAAACAGGAAAAAGGTATGCACTGGATTACATCAGTGTGAAATAGTTTGTAAGAAGCAGCATTCAGGAGATCAATGACAGCACCATTTGCTCTGGGGGATTCTTCATAAGAGCAATTCATCAGAAGATGAATGGACTATCACCCTGAAAGCAAGTAAGACGTTTATTCATTTTAAATTGGATACTGGTGCACATGATGGTGTGTTGATTGAAATAATGTTATCCTCCTGACAAGAAGCAGATAATGGAGAGTCAGGGGAGGCTTACAGGGGTAAGCTAATGGCAACTAAAGTTAACGTGAGGGTAAATAAAGTCGACAGATACAGTCTGTATTAACTTTATGGAGAAGAACATCCATTAAGGAATAAACAATGTGTTGAGCCTTTGTTCTCATCAGGACGATGTGCTCGTGGGACACAACAGGACGACAATATACCTGAGGAAGCATTAGAAGGTACCAGCTAGAGAACGAGCTGTCTCTGAGTTGAACACACCAGAGGAGAGAGTCAGCCTCCCTCCAGTCCCTTTGCTATTCAAATTCCATTCCTCTTAAGGAAGAGGCTAAAAGAGGAGCTGTGTGAGTTTATTACCCCAAGAATCACAAAATGCGTAGGAGATTGAACATTCTTTGTTCATCTCTAGAGAAGAAAAGAGGGACAGAATGTTTTGCATTTGGATAGACCAGAAGAACTGAATAAATAAAAAAAAAAAAAAGAAAAAAAGTCGCAGTAGTTGTTAGGGGATCATTTTCGGGGAAGTTGTCTAACACCAGATATTTTTATATGCTGGATGTATCAGCAGGGTTCTGGGGAATGTCTTTGGAAAAACACAGAACATGTTGCATGCATTTTCCATGTCTTATTGAAAAAACCCTGTCTCTTCAGAATTCCATTTAGGTTGTCTTCAACACTCCGTTTGTATCATCAGGAAATACAAAAAAGTTTGGATAATACAGAAGGAATTGGGGCACTAAAGTTGATATTTTAACCTGAGAAAAACGGTAAAAGAAACTGAAATGTCAGAAGAGAATGACTGGAATCTCTGAGCATCCTGGAACAGAACCAGAGCTGCTGGGTCAATGTGATGCCAGCAAAATGTAAATTTTCTGTAACATAAATAACACACCTGAGAAAGAAGGTCATTCGGCAAGACATATAGGTAACAGTGAGACCACTGGAGTTGACAAAGAAATAGTAGATTTCTTGGAATGATGGATTGTATTAGGACAACTGTACCTTATGCTGCTGCCTGAATAAGTAAGTAGAGAATGCTCCTATACAATGACATTGTCTGACCTTAACCAAAACTCTAAGAAATAAAAGGAATTAATTTGAGAGGATGGTATGCACAAAACTATATTGTCCATGGGTGCCTCTAAAAAAGATTTTGGTGCAATCTTCTGGCAGGAGAGTGGTCACAGCTAGAGACCAGTGTTTTATGCATAGTAGATGTTAACAGGAAATGAGAGTTAATAAGCTCAGATAGGGAAGGAGGCTTTGGCATGGTTGTAAAAGACTTCATGTCTTAGTTGTGGGAGGCCTTAGCTATTACTATTTTATTAGCTGAAATCGACTGCAAACCACTTATTGCTGTTACTGAAAATGGCCTTGCAAACACTCCAGAGAATTCACAGCTTACTTTTTTTCAGCTACAAATGGATGATTTCTAGATTGAATCTGAACCTGGAAGAGATTTGGAGATGCAGATGTACTCTTTAAAGCATTTGATAGAAGTGGAGAAGTCCAACATTAGCATGTTACACTTATAAAAATACTTTGTGTTCTGAGGTGAGCTAAGGACCATGAGTTTCAGATTGACTGTCTTGGATGAGACTCTACACAAAGTAATTAAGATTAAAATGATAGTGGCAAGAACAGCATATTCTTCGTCATGATTATCAATGTAAGGCAAACTACTACCACTGCAGGAAATCCTGTTTCAAGAATGATGACTCTTAAGTTGTTATTAAAAAGTATGAGAAAAGTAGTTACGGAGGTCAATAGGGGTTTTTTGAGGAAAAAAATTCTAAAGGAAAGAGGAGAGTTATTTTGACCTTAAGTGAACAGTAATATCGAAGAGGCTCTCAAATTTTTTTGCATATGCCAGAAATAAAGATCAAGGTGTAGGGAAGTGCTGTATTGATGTACAGGGAAAAAAATGGCTAGAGCAAAGTACACATAGATTATTTATACTGATTAGGGGAAAAAAAGTCCAAAACAGCTCTGTAAGAACTCTATGTACGTACTATTATTCTGACTCCTCTGAGTTAATTTTGTTGGGAGATACAGGTAAAGAACTGATGATAGACATCAAAACCCTTTCCTTGCCTAATACGCCTTCCTGGACAGTAACAGGCCAGAATTAAGTGTGCGTGAATGTAGGCAGTTTGCAGTGCAATATTGGCTTCATCAGCTATGTGCCAGTCCCAATGAGCTTCTCTCCGGTAGATGGGTGAAAAGCAGTGTGTGAGACTGGAACAAACCCAGCATGTTTAGACAATAGGTCTCCAGGTTATGAACCAGCCAGGAGAAGCAGCTGCCCTGTCTTCTGACAGGAGCAGGTCTGATCTTCCAGGGGAAGCGAGACACCACCTCAGACACCGTTGGACAGATTAGTTATTATTATGTGACTTCATGTGTTTGCATTAATAACGGTTTTAATTATAGCTGTCGTTACATTCTGCCTCGGAATGGAACGTGTGGTATTTGGGGCTGTGCCTTCAAAGGCCGAGCAGCTTGGCAGGGCACTGTGAGGCTCTTTTTGCAGTGCACAGACAGCTGGATGCAGACAGAGGATTATTCCCAGCACCTCTGCTGCCGAGTAGCATGGCAGACCACAGAGGGAAGATCTACTGAGGGCCAGAAGACAGCCTAGAGGCAACTTGCCCTCTACCTATGATTGATCGGCTAAGACCCTGTGGGAGATAGGCCATTTGCTCCCTACCGGCAGAGGAGATGCCAACCCACCCAGAGAGAGGGATTCTGAGAAGTCTCTGAAAGGGGAACCTCAAGGAATGTCCCTCCTCCTGCCGGCAGTCATTCCTGAGGCAAACACCGCCTGCCTCCCAAGGAGGTGGTGAGTCCCAGCAACTGTGATACGAGGCAGAAAAGCTCATTCTGCCCATTTATGGGGCTGTGGAAAGCCTTCAGTATTTGGTCCATGGACAGTAGAAATTGTAGGGCTTACGTTAATATGAAATAGGCTGACAGGTACTGCAGGTGAGACATTTTTCTGGTATGTACAACTTAACTCTGGCAGGTTGAGATGGCGTGACTTCGTTCCAAGCCTAATAAACCAACAGAACTTGTGTTTCCTATGAATGGGCTCATTCATTTCAATGGCAATGTGTGTACACATGTGTTTGTGTATGTGCGTGCATGTAGAGAGAAGACGGCCACTCTTCTCCCTTCTCCTCATCACACAGCATGCTGACGTATTCCGTCTATCAACTCCTTTATAAGGAATCTGAAATAAAGAGTCCAAGGAAAGTTTAACAGCTTCATAACTTGTAATTCTCTTTCGGCCACATTTTGTTTGTCAGGGAGAGCACAAGAATGAGGCCACACATAATTTAACACCTTTCCCTATTTAGAGTTTGTTAGTTTAACTTTTTCTGAGATTGTTTTTTTTAAAAATGTTTGTCTGAATTTAGTGGTTGTGAAGGAAAGTGACGGCCCTAAAGACTGTAGTTTTCCTTGCAGAATGGGCATGGGATGAGCTCCAACAGAGCGAGCTTCCCCATATTACCACCCCGATTTGACCTTGAATGACCTTTTGCAGGGCCCGGTAGAGTTGGTCTTCGTATCTTTCCAGTTCTTGGTTTTTTTTGCTGAGACTGACTGCCAGGCTGTGCCAAATGTGGCCATGCTTCTGGGAGGATGATATACGTCCAAATCAGAGCCTGACTTCTTTCACATAGGCACAGTGTTGTAATAACCTTTCCAATAATAAGGAGGCTGGCGAGCAGAGCTAATGAGACGGAGATCTCAGGGTATTTCAACACCTGCAGCCATGGAAGTGCCACCTTTCCCAAGGGCTCTATTATTAAAGCTGTGCTTAGGCTCTAATACTTGCCGGGCCTTGTACAAAACCAGAGCAAGACAGAAAAAAATGCAGGAGGAAAAATGCTTAAAGCCACAACCCCTCCTTCCAGATTTCTTCAATAAAGGAGCAGAGACACAGGGAAATAAAATCGCTTTCCCTACCACAGTTAAGTGGACAAAAGGACGTGGTGATTCCAGTGTCCTGGTTCACACAGTACATTGATCCTGCCTTCATTTGAAGGTGGGTGATAAAAATCCGAGCTTAACTCCGGCAAGAAGGTAATGGCTCAGGCAGCAAATTTTTGCTTTGCTGTACCCCCAAATTTTGGTATGTTTTGGGGGCTTTTGAAAACAAGGGCCCACTCCAGAATTTGCTTTAGCAAAAGATTACTGGAGCCCACCCTATAACTTTTCTTAACAAGGCTTCTCCAGCTGGAAGGGAAGATTAGCCAGGTCACCAGATGGTCCAGAGTAGGGCCTTCATCCTTGGTGCATGGGGGCAAAATCCTGCAGGAAACCATGGCCTTTATTTCTGCACAGGTCTAAATTTTGAGTGTGAACAGTGTTAAAGAGCAACCCTTGATCTAATACGACGTTATTTGTTTCCCAATAAGATGTGGCCAGAATCTGAAGCTAGATTTTGGTATCAGTGCCCAGGAGTATGACTCTGAGCACGTTTTCTGCTGGGTTTTTTTTTTTTTTGGGTTGTGATAAAGCTAGAGGCATTTAGAGTCTGTTTATCACCTCCCTGCAAAATTCTTGCTGTTTAGATACAGAAGGTTTGTTGGGCCCATCTCTGTAGAAAACTGTTCCTTGAATTTAATCTTTTTCACATGGTATCAAAGTTAGCAATGGCTAGTGAAGAAATTACTATTATTATTCATTAACTCTGGTCTCTCAGAGGAACCATATGTGCAGAGCAGAGGGAAAAGAATACTGTTGGTTTTTAATACTGAGTCGCTGCTACTGATTAAGTGTTTCTTTTTTTTTTTTTTTAAGAAAAAGAAATGAAAAAAAAAGTTTTTTTCCTGAAGCCAAAATGTCAAGAGAGTTGATTTCCTCTAGGTGCCACAGTGTCTTCGGAAAGTTCTAGTCCAGCAGGCCACAATGATATCAGCCAGCACTTGTTTTAAAGGATATCTGTAAAAAATTCATGGTTAGATTCCTGCATCTCAGGTCACAGGAGAGTGTGACTATTAACAAGCTCCAGCTGCTTTATGGAGTTTCACCAGCCATTTGTGGATCTTTATTTTTTTTTTTTAAGGAAATCTTTTAACTGCTTTTTTTTTTTTTTTCCTGGAGGTATATTAAACCTTTAAATCTTTTTATTTTTTTAAAGTTCACATTAAATACTCCCTTTGTGTCCATGCTGAGGAAGTCTTTAATTACATTAGTCAAAAAAAAAAAAAAAAAAAAAAAAAAAAAAAAAAAAAAAAAAAAAAAAAAAAAAAAAAAAAAAAAAAAAAAAAAAAAAAAAAAAAAAAAAAAAAAAAAAAAAAAAAAAAAAAAAAAAAAAAAAAAAAAAAAAAAAAAAAAAAAAAAAAAAAAAAAAAAAAAAAAAAAAAAAAAAAAAAAAAAAAAAAAAAAAAAAAAAAAAAAAAAAAAAAAAAAAAAAAAAAAAAAAAAAAAAAAAAAAAAAAAAAAAAAAAAAAAAAAAAAAAAAAAAAAAAAAAAAAAAAAAAAAAAAAAAAAAAAAAAAAAAAAAAAAAAAAAAAAAAAAAAAAAAAAAAAAAAAAAAAAAAAAAAAAAAAAAAAAAAAAAAAAAAAAAAAAAAAAAAAAAAAAAAAAAAAAAAAAAAAAAAAAAAAAAAAAAAAAAAAAAAAAAAAAAAAAAAAAAAAAAAAAAAAAAAAAAAAAAAAAAAAAAAAAAAAAAAAAAAAAAAAAAAAAAAAAAAAAAAAAAAAAAAAAAAAAAAAAAAAAAAAAAAAAAAAAAGAAGAAAAAGAAGGAATAGTTCTGATTTTGCTCTTGGTTGCTCTATGATTGTGCCATCTCCTCTAGTCATGTTTTTTGTATTTATTTTCTCAGCAAGGTGCCGGTTTTAATACTGCAGCTGATGATCTAAAAATGCATTAGATACGTTTTATTATACACAAGCTGCATAATATGTACAGCCGGCTCTTCTGGCCTGGCTGAGCTGTGCCGTTCTCGGGACAGAGGAGAACATCGCCAGTCAAACCTCTCGCTCTTCTGTCCCAGAGTCCCTGCCGGAGTTTACAGCGGCCTCGATGGTGGTGGCACGGCAGCACCATTTAGGCAGTACCCAAGTTCAAGGAGGTCCAGCTGTGGCTCCTTGCAGTCACAGCCCGCTCCTCTGGCTGGAGCCAGTCCCAGAGGCTTGATGCCACCAAAGAACTGCCTTGCTCCCTCCTCCGAGCTGCTTTGCTCAGCACTGCGCAGCTGCCAGAGCTGGGGCTCAGCGCTGGCCAGTCTGTACTGCCTCCATTACTGCTGTTTCAGAGCAGGAAAATGCTGAATAAGAAAAACAAGTATAACGATGCTGTTTTTCTCTCCAAATGTAGGGGTCTAAAATTTTGGCACAAAAATATTTGTTTGGAAGTTTGTGCCCAGATCGTGAAGACAGCAAACACAGTGACTTACTGTAATATCCCTGTTTGAATTTAAATGAGAGTAGGCAGAGGGATTTCTTCATTCAAAGTTGCAGTATTCAGAAAATGAGAGTCCGCTCAAAGATGCATACTGGGAAGAAACCGCAAGAACAACTCTTTGCCAAGTGATTATTAACAGCAACAAAAATATGCAAATTCCTTCTTGCAGATTTGGTGTTTGCCACACTTTTGTTTATCCTACATGCATATATAGCATTCTGAATCTAGGTATGTATATCTATATCACACATGTGGGTGTGTATGTATATATCTATATACACATATGCATATTCTGTAGATGAGGGTCGTTGTTCTAGGTAAAGGAGACAAACATAGACAAAAATAACATTTTAGTCAGTCAGTATCTATTCAGGATTTTGTACGAAATCTGGGGCATTGCCATGACAATTCCAAAAATGGTTAATTAATATCTTTTTTTATTCTTGTGAACACTTACTTATTTACTGCAGCAGCACCAAAAACTTATTAAGAGTGCTTGTTCAGGGCACATATACAGAGAAAACATAGAACAATTCTCCTTCTTCTGTATATTTATTGTTTTTCTTAACATAAATGTAAATTGATACAAATAAATAAGTTCTAATTACCATGAAACTCTGCATGTCTGCAAAGTTTGGCATGAATTAGGAAATGCACCTGGAACTTTGTAGCTCTTATGTAAAATTAATAATAAATGTTTTCTTGCCAACATCAATATGTTTATATTATGGTCATGGGACTCTCTCTGATGCCTAAATTATTTAACACATTAATTTTTTATCTGCACTCAAGCCTACTACATAAACTTGCTGAGTTTGGTATCAAAGGTGGTGGTTCAAATCAAACTGATATTGCATTTTAGTTAAAATAGTGTTAGGACACATCTCTCAGTCTTTACTCAGGCAAAATGTACTGGAGGAGTCAAAACTTGGTTTTCCTCAGCTTTCTGCCTTGCCAAGTGCTGGCAAGGCTGGAGGTAGGCAGGCGTCACATGCAAATATTGCCTCACTCCCTGCTCCGTGTTTTTATTTGCCACTTTTGGGTCGCACTACTTAAGGCCGTGTCACAGAAGAAAAGGTCAGGGCTGAGTCACAGACCAGATACTCATCACCACTCGTATCACACTGTGAAATACGTGTCTATGAAATTGTGAAGGTTCCCAGCCCAAGGACAGGTGTATCCTTCCGTTCTCTGGCGGACACCCTTCCACCACACGTGCTATGTGAGTGGAAGGGCAGGCATGCTTGGATAAGTGCCTGGTTGGTGAGATTTTGGGGTAGACCTAGGATACAAGGGAAGCCTGACCTGGTTGTGCTGATAAAGTCCTCTTGCTCCTAACTGAAGCAAAGGTCTTAAGCACATAGAATCTGCTTCAGATTTTGATTTCCTAATCTCTCCTTTGCCTGGATCACTTTCAGCCCCTGCCTTCTCTAGCTCTTGGGTCCTCTCTGGTCAGGCAAATTTCACACCTGGCAGAATCTGATAGGCAAACAGGTGACTGTAAATTACTGGCAGTTCTTTTGCTTCTCCTTGTTATAGCAAACAGACAAATCTTCTGTCCCCTTCCCCCCACCCCTTTTTGGGGTATAGGATTTTTTCAAAAAGTGAAAACAGTGATCTCTCACTCCAGGAAGAAAAGATTCAAAAGCTCAACCATGGAGAGATGAGCTGGCATCTGGCGATCTTCAATGAAACAGTCATTTTGGAAAACACTGAGACCAAAACACTACCTTTCCCCTAGGATAGCCTCAGTCATGACAAACGAGTGGCCTGGAGCACTAAAAAATACGCTCATGGGGTACTTTTGAGTTGCATTGACTTAAGGTTCTTACTTGAGATATCTGAGTCTGGAAGATGCTGCTCTTAGACAACATCACAGATGTGCTTTTCTCACTCTGCTGGTGATTGTGGCACAGGACAAGAGCTGAGTAGCTGCAGAAGGGACAGTTGTCCTGGTCAGCAGCTCCCTATCATGGCTCTGAGGTAAGAAGGGTCTTGGCCATATGATTGCCTGAGCTGCCACTGTTTAAGAACCGCAGTTAATCATTGGTAATTGACCACTGATAAATTCATAACTCAAAGGTCTCCAGCATCCTCTCCCACATCCCTTCTGTTACCATCTCATCTCTACATTCTTCTGCACTGCATCATTATCCTAGGTTCATAGATACTTCATTCTACCAAGAATAACTACTTTACTATATCTAAATAAAAATATGGTTACCTCATACAGCTATGAAAATCTAAACAGAGGGTTAGCAAACAGAAGAACTAATTGGGCAATAGCCACCTTGATTGTTGATACAGCTAAAACAAAGCTTCAGGAAGGTGCAGACAAGTCTAGAGGAAGCCTGAAGAGTCTTGAGACCTAACAGAATTAACATGAAGCCTGCGTCCTGTCACTAATGATTTACTGAGCTAGTGGGCAGCCCACTGCCTGGCTTCGAAACTTAATCCACTTCCATCTCTTCCCTGTAATTACTCTGTAGGCAACAGGCTCCTTCGTTGGAAGGATAAACTGTTGTGTAGACAGTGAGCTTCCTTGCTCTCTCTTGTCAGAAGCAGCTTCTTCTGTGATGAACCTTTCTGTGTTCCCCTCGCTCTCAAAGAGAGAGGGTCTTTCATGCAGAGCACCAGCTGCTTTCCCTTCTTCAGGGGTACACACCATCCTGCCATGGAGCATCGCTTTGCCTATGAGTTCCAGTACTAAACAAGATGCTCCCAAATTAATTCAGTTCTCAAGCTCCTGTGAACATCTTCTGAAGGGCACAGCCCTGGACTGAGCTTATATTTATCATGAAATAACTCTGCTCTTGATACATTTTTCTGTTGATGCCATCAACATATTTCCCCTATCTTCTTTTTCCAGAGTGATGAGGCCAGACCTTGTTACCCTGCTTTATATTCACTCTGCACCAGCCTCCTGAGAAGATTTTAGGGCTCCATGAAACTATGTTCTGCATTGGGGAAGGATACAACTGTCATGTCTGGTGAAAGATCTAGAAAAAAAAGTGTGTCAGGTATGTCACTCCCATCTGACCTTTCAAAAATGATGTTTGTACATTCCTATCTATCACTAGAGCTTTTCTGGTCGTTTGTTTGGGGTTTTTTTTGGTTGGTGGTTTTTTTTTTTTTGTGTTTGTTTGTTTTACTTCTGCTTATTCGTTTTTGGTGTCAGTAGTTTTTTCCTTCTTCACAGGAGGTGGGCCCCCAAATGACATCTGTTATTGCTTCTGTTTTATTATCATGCTTCTTTCTTCTTTGCTACCTTGTGCATTCACCTGATTTACCTGCAAGTTATCTTGCTAGAAGATATATCTTTCTCTGGTCTGACATTCTCTGATTTCTTCAGTAGCCTACTTTCCTGCACCTGCAAGATCTTTTTTCTCAGGAACTCTCCCTTTGTAGCTGTGTTTCCAGACAGACGCAGCTCCTTGCTAAAGATTCTTGGTTTGAATTGGAACTCTCCTCATAAATTCTCTGGATTTAGTACATATTAGTCTCTGCCTGCCATACACCTGATGGTGGGTAGCCAATATGTGTCAGTACTCAATCAGATGAATGTTACTCCATGAAAAACAGAAGGAACCTCAGATATAGCCCAGGGTCTGCCTTCCTAAGCCATTCCCCCCAGATGTATGTCTAACTTATTTTACAGACCTCCACTTACAAAATCTTCACAACATTTCTTCATCTGTGTTGTTAGAATAGATTTTAATGTCTATCTTAAACTTCTCTTGCTGTAATTAAAGCCTGCTGGGTTCAGACAGTTTGTCTTGGATATGGAGGACAGCGCATCTCCTTCCTCCTTGCTGTGCTCTTTTCCAAAGAAGACTGTTCCAACATGGTTATCCTTATATATCCTGCACATGTAGGAATTTGGGGACTGAACTGAGAACTCCTGTAACAACTGAAGTAGTTGCTACTTATGGGAGCACCCTGCCCTTCCCCTGTAGGTGAATGGTCTCTGTGATTCTGGATATCCAAGCACAGGTCTTCACCCTGACGGCAAGAGCCAAAGTGCACTGAAATCAGTAGCGGTCTTAAGCCTTTGCTGACTTAAGGGGCCTAAAAAAATAGAGGACCTGTATTAGTGTTGACCTCTAACAGATGGTAGCAAAATGACTGCTACAGAAAACACCATGACATTAGAATCACATCCGGCTTGGCAGTGCTGGAAGGGTCTATACAAGATCCTATATAAACCCCCGAATGTCTGTGAATGTTTATGACTTCGAAGTTAGCGCCGGCTCTGAGACTGCTCACTGAAAGACAGCTGTCCGCCTACAGGGGAGGAAGAGAGGTTCTCTCCCAGACTCATCCTCTTTCTGGTTACCAGACCAGACACCTCCCTTCCTCAGATCTGTAAATCCTGATCTCTGCTGCTGTGTGAAAATTGTATTAGAATAGGCCTTTCTTTAGTTACAGACAGCTTCTCCCCACTCCCTCGCCATGGCCAAAGAAACATGCATCATTTTTTACAAGATACTGGACCCATGATATGTGACTTGTGCCAGGTTCCTTCTCATATGAATAGCAAAGTATGAGCTTAGCTTTCTACTTCTTAAAATAGCATACGTGTAAAATATTTTGTAATCCTCTGCAATTAGGGCACAGAACAGGGCTTGAGTTTCTTTTCAGTGAAATCATAATCACAAATATTTCTTGTATCACATTGTTCAGTGTGAGGGCTCTTGCTAATTCCTGGTCTCTGTGGAATGGGCATGTGCTTTGGCTCTATAATCTAAAAGTTCAAGACTAGCATTTTTCTGATTCTTGTTGTCCTGCATCTTTAAGCGGAGTGTTTAAGTTTCAAGAGTAGCGTGTTTATTTATATATGTTGCTGCTAATCCAAACTGTCTGCTAAACTAATCCCTTGTTAAAATGAAATCAAGTCAGATATTTTAGATTACAAAGTTAAAACAATAGCTCAGTCAGACACTTCACACATCTGTTTTACTTTTCCTGGATAGGTATGCAGTTTTTCTTACATTTTTTTCTCAAAAG
Source organism: Chionis minor (assembly GCA_013398295.1). Taxonomy (NCBI): domain Eukaryota; kingdom Metazoa; phylum Chordata; class Aves; order Charadriiformes; family Chionidae; genus Chionis; species Chionis minor. The sequence goes on from VZSF01004856.1 coordinate 50,334, forward strand.
TGCCACCAATTAGCTATACTTTTCTTTCCTTTCATTTTTCTCTTGTGACTTAAGTCTTTTGTTTTCTCGGTTCTATTGCTGATTACTTTTGAAACGCTGGCTTTTTTATGTGTTTGTTTTCTTTCTCAGTAATACATTTTAAAATGGATAAAAATTTCATGCTTATTACTTGTTAATATGTTATCATACTCTATTACCCAAATTTGGACCAGAGGTAATTCCAATGTGGGAAATGCCAAAATAATACATTCTTGGAGATGAGATCTTAGACAGATATGGAAACCCAAAGTAGGCTTTGATTTACTTACAGTCTACAGGAAATGAAGCATTACCGTCAATGTGGTACATAGAGATTTTAACTGAAGATAACTTTACTTCCAGCTTTACCTGCTGCTTTGATTTAAAGTGTTTTTCACATCATCTAATTTTTCATAAGCTTTCACATGTTTAAGGTTTGGGTTTTTTTAACGGATAGTATAACTTTTCATTTTGTGCAGAACCCCCCCTCTTATTTAGTGTATTTGCAGAACATTTAAATATGACATCAGGTAAGGGTTCCTCCCGCTTTCTGAAGCCAAAATTGTGGAACAATTCCCCTTGCTCCTGCACATAGGGTTTACCTCATCGCTTTTAATAAACCGGCTTTTGGACTGGTATTCTTAGAGGGTGGCCCTGTTTCAACCAAGGTAACCTTCAGGCCCATTCTGATTTGATATCATTTTGTTGATCTACTTGTTTTGTCCGCCCTCTTTGAAAGGTGGAGAAGCAGCCTTCTGAGGCAGGTTGACCCCATCTCAGTCCTATTTTTAAACTTACATCCACCATTTAAAGATTATCAGCTGAGGAACTTTCAGGACTCTGCCTGGCCCAGAAACATGAGTGACCGTGCCTCACGGGGAGGTGGGAAGAGCTGTTACTTCCTTTCTACTAAAGAGAAACTAAGGCATAAAGAAATCATATAAGGTAAGTTCAGAATGCTCCATAACATAGGGAGGCTGTGATGTGGCCAGGAAATGAAGCTGGTCCAGCTTGCCTCCCTGAGCCTGTGGGAGCCACATCTATGTACTGAATGCAACTGTCCTCTCAGCATCCCTCCTGAGGGTAAATGCCCCCTGCCACTGCACACTGTTCCTATGTGGGTGCTCAAGGGTACACATTCCCATCGCCTTCCTAGCAGGTCTTTTTAGCCCTTGTGCCCAAACCCCCATGCTGCCTTGAATGGTGGCTTGTGGTCTTTCATGTTCCATAACATATACCTGCACAGGGTTGCAATATCGGTATTAACAAGGACATACGTTTGCAGCCTTGGACACGGCAATAACACTGCAGTATTCACACAAGCTCCTACTGAAGGCGTGAAAACACAGCTTACCTTCCCAAATGTGGGCCAGAAAAGCAGGGCTGACTCTCAGCTGCTGTCTGGGAGTGCATGTCCTCCCTGCCAAAGGTCTCCAACTCCTGTGGTAGCACTCAGCAGCTAAAGGGTAACTGTCTCCAATCTGAAGTCGGACTCATTGACTCGATCTAGCTGATTCTCTGGTGGCGGTATTAGACAGGAGATCATATCAAGGCCATTATTCTTTTCTTTGATAAAGTCCAAGCCCTACTGAAGTCCTTAGGGACTGGGCTACATTTAAATCAGGTTTTCAAGACTGCATATTTCCTACCTAACCTTTGTCATCTGGTGGAAGGAAGAGAGTCTGAGTATAGTCGATGAGAGGGGCAAGCATCTCCACAAGGAAGCTCAGTTACTCCCTAGCAATGGGTTTGATGTCTTCATCAAAACTTCCAGACGTGGTTAGATTTCTCTGCCTCCTGGATTTCAGATCTCCTGGATAAGCAGTGACTTCAGCAAGATCAATGCTGGCACAGTGATCTCCAAATAATGCCCCTTCCCTCCAGACCTGCAGACACCCCACTGGTTGCAGTTCCTGCAGACAGAAGAGCTAGTCAGTGCTACACGGGGCTGCCACCAAGGTCATGAACTGAGACAGTGCCATCATAGAGGCAGATGGAGTCAGACCACTTCGTATGTTAAAGCTGAGCTTGACACTGAGGACACATGTGGAAGTCAGCAGGAGTTTGCCTGTGTAATTTTTAAAAATTTGCGAGTGCACATGGAGCCTTTACGGTCTGGATCAAACTCCGTTGTCACAGCTCCTCCAACACGCCAGCTTCTTTCAGGCCACGTGTCTCCCAGCACCTTGTGTCCTTCCTGCACTGATCCTCAAAACCTTGCTTAGATCTGTTCCGCAGGGACAGGAATCACTGCCTCAGCCTTCTCTCCTGTGGACAGCTACATCTGAGCTGGTTACTCAACACTCTCTCTGTAGGTGATGCAAACAAATAAGTGCTTTTAGGATGTGATTCATATGGCTTCTGCTTTCGGAGGAAATGAGTTAGGTCTTATAAGTGCCCATTCTCTTTTCATCAGCTTTAGCAGGAATTCAGGGTAGATAACTCTGACACAGATATTTTACTTCAGAAGACGATCGATGCTATTTCAACACCCTGAATGTGAAAAACACCACACAACTACTGCATAATGATGTTTTTTGTGAAGGATTGTAAAGCACGTGGCAAGTTAAAGTGTGTAGTATTTTGTATACCTAGCACACTTTCTGGATGGGCTGTTATCTACTTTTCTGTTATCCTTGTTGTGTATAGGCATGTGCAGTCCTTGATGAGAAGTGTACAACTGGATCATGGTATTAATAATATGCCAAGCCTCTCACAATGGATAGAGGAATATTTCATCAAGTCTGCCATGCCCTGTTCTATTGACCTTCTCTTGTCATCAGCAAAAACAGCAAATAAGAAATAGCAGGGGGTTATCTCCTCAGCTCACATTCACTCTTTTGTTGGAGAGAAAGGTATTTACCTAGCTTTATAAACAAGTCCATAATGTTAGTGCTACGAAGGAACTGGTTTTGAGAAAGACTGTGACATTTGGAGGAAGTTACCTTCCATCTTCTGATCACATTAGTTTCTTATGTGCTTATTATAGCTAGGAGTCCAGGTACCTCTGGGAACTGCAGCAAAGAGCTGCTGCCAGGATCCTGCGACCCACAAATACATTGTGCTCATACTGCATTTTCTGCACATGATTGTCACACATGGAGTAGCTCACCAGGTGATGTCCCAGCCATGCTTTTGCTGTGACACCCAAGAAAACTTACAGGTAACTCATTCCTAGGTAATATATTCAAGGAAATATTGGCTTGTGTTAGAACAAGGTGCTGGATTTCTAACATCGTTGAAAACAAGTTCTAGTATGATGTTTTGGACCACTGTGGTAGAATATTAACTGCAATTATTGGCATGTTGTATTTCTAGCATTTTCTTTTCCCTTCTTAGCCATTTCCATGGTTCTTGTAATATCATTTTATGTTATCATAGCCTTTGAGCTTAAGGATAGTAGACATGAGAAATTCAGTGATTTCTGTATTCTATTTTTAAAATCTGAAATCTGTTTCATTCTCCATTACTTCTCTTTTTCAAGTCTCTTGATACTTTGATGATTCCCAGTGCTACAATATCTGCTTTTTTGCCCGTGTTTTTCCCCCAGGTACTGCTGTATGATAGGAAAGTGTGGTTATGGCTTTCTAAGCTGCAGAATCAAGAAGATATCTTAAACGTCAGTCTCTGTTAAATAGTTGAGAATCTGAGATAAAGCCACTTACTCTAGCGTCACAAAAAGGTCTGTGACAAGGTAAGCAAGTAAGCAAACCCCCAAATCCTAAATTAGAGGCCTTCCTAGCTGCCCATTTGTTTCTCCAGGAAACCCTGAAGCTATAACTAAGAGAAAATGAGAAGGGAGAACCAACATTATCCCAGACTTCTCACAGTTACACAAAACAAATTGAGCTTCATGAGGAATGCCAGCAGAGAAAGCTGTGACCAAATCTGGGACTATAATCTTTGCATGGCCAGAATGCCATTTAAGAACTGGAGGTGATTCTGCCTGGTAATTTCTTCTTTGTGTTTTTAACATGATGGAATGCAAGCAGGTCTCTGAGGCATCTATGACATGCTCCAGTATCTTCACTGAACCGAGAAGTACCATGTGCAGTGCTGGTTCTCAGAGGCTTTATGGGAAGCATATTGCAGTGGAAAGCTTGGTGGGAGGCAACATCTTTTACCTTAACTGAAACTACAGAGTTGAATCCTCAGTTTATTCATTCCTTATGTTTACGGATTTGTTTGTCTTTTTACACAAGGGAACGTTTTTCCCAGAAATTTTGCTAATTGAGAAGCTGAAATTAAGCTGATGTTTTAGCTTGATCCCACCCTCTAAACAAAAATAAATTAGCAAGAAGTCAGTCTTTATGGGAAGAGGAGGACATTGCATAGGATGGGGGTAGGGGAAGAAGGAGGGAGAAAGAGGAGGAGGAGAGAGAGTTCTGCAGATTTCCTGCCCACACTTCAAAAGGGGCTCTCTTCTCCTGTATTATTTCCTTTCCCATTAGCTTCACTTTGTTGGCTTATGGTTCCAAAATGCACCAGGAGTCAACTCCAGTGCAAACCTGATATTAAAAACTAACAGGCTAATGCCAGGGAAAACACACTCTCCTCCTGGTTTCAAAGACAGATTTTTTTTTTCATAAGTGCAGCCATGCTTTTCTAATAAAAATTCATTAAACAATGGTTATGAAGGATGAAGGGTGGGGGAGGGGGAAGGGATACAATCAAGTGAGTCCCTTTGAACTCACTTGAAAAAATACAAAAGCAAACAACCAAGCTGTTAGTATCACACGTTTCCCTTATGAACAGAGGCCTATCCAGGTTTGCTCACAGTCGAGAGAGTAACGATGAGTTAGGCACCTTCTCTAAACTTCTCCCTCCAAAACCTGTAGGATTTCTACTCTGTAAACATGGATATGGAGGCTCTTTTATGTTGCTTCAGTTTACATTATTGCGGGTCTAAATGAGTCTAGTAGAGACTGCTTAATTCCTTCATGTAAAGTAAAAACAAATGTAGAAGCCCTCACTATTTTTTATTGTTAACATCCCATTGGGAGGCAGGAGAGTAAATATTTTAGAAGTTTAAAGCAATCTACTTAAGCTTAATAATAATGCTGGGTTTCAAGTAACAGAGAAGAGTACAAGTCACTAGAAGATCAAAGATTACACTGAGTTTTATAGCAAATCTGGGCAAAGATCTCCTGGGAGGGGTAAATCTTCAGAACTCTCCTTTCCCAGTCTTTCATGGTGATCGTTTGACATCTATGGAACAAGAAAGTGAGGAAGCGAGAATTCAGGCAGTTCTCCCGTGCCCAGAGAAACGGAAGGCCAGAAAACTGAAGGAATGCTGACTCTTTGGCTAGGTTATACCTCAAAAACTATAAATAAAAGAAAAAAGAGAAAAAGAAAACTAAAAAAATGTGCCAGAGATACTCTTTCTTTTCCTGGATCAGCTTGTAATCTTGTGCTAATTGAATTTTGAGTGAGTCCTCTCTAAATAAGATTGCTGACAGTTTCCCTGGGTTTATGTTAAGTGCTTGTGCTTGTCAGCAAATTTTCTGAATCATTTACCTGTTGAGAGACACTAGACACTCTTTACATTCTTCACAGCAACATTGTTCCTTTCATCTGAAACAAGAAGAGCAGAGTGTTGTATTTTGGGCCATGGGCATGATTGCATATTTAAAAAAAAATAAAGAAAGAGAAAAAAAGCAACATCAAGTAAAAGAGCTGATAATGAATGGTGCCACATAACAATACTGTAATATCAGGTATGTGTGCGTGTGGATGTGTTCAGGGGATTGATATTTAGAGAGCATAATCAAGAATCTCTAACATAGGAACAGAAACTGGGCCACATTGTTTTCCCATGGCTGAGAAAGTTTCCACTGGCCTGACTTCCAATTATAAAAACACTGGAGTCCTCAGCCATTACACCAAAGCTTGTAAATTTCCTAATGAATATTTAAAATAAGCCTATGGAGTTTTTTAATGTTAATGTATTTCAGCCTTTGACTAACATGAATATCCTACAGGGCTACGATCATGTTTAGCTACATGGTTAATTCCATTCTTTTCTTTTAATGCTAAAACATAATGCCAGAGAAAAGAAAAATATAAATCTTTGCCTCAGCTACTTCTGGTGTGCATTTTATGTGTTTTTTGCCACAGTGAAGTTCCAGAGGCAGAACAGACCCACACAGCTAGTTCCTTTCTAGGCTCTCCTACAACACAAAAGCGATGCATGCACTTCCCCCACCCCCAAAAAGGCAATTATTGAAAATCAATACCATAATAATGGTGAGCAGACCTGTGTTTTTTCCTTGATAGCCAATTATGAGCAATTTACTAAAGTTGTCAACTCATGGCAAAACAAATAGTGTTAATAGTGTAGATTTCATAAAGACCTATCTGTCTTGTTATTGCTGCAGTCTGAGCGGCGTTCCAAGTTCAGGCTGGTAATGGAGCAATAACTCACCCGGCGATGGAGAGAGTACCATTGCCATCACCAGTTGCCTTTGGAGCAGGGGGACTGAGCGCTGCCACCATGCAATATGTCTAAATGTGATTCCCTCCCCATAAATAACCACTGAGTTTTTACAGGAAAGGTGGGGAACCGTGATACCTAGCAATTTCTTACATGCTTTTGGGGTGGTTTTGGGCAGTGCAATAACCCACTGCAGTATTTTGGGAAGAATTTTGGGACTGGGAAGTTAATGCTGTATTTTCGATTGCTGACTTCGGGCCTGAAGGCAGGCAATGAAAGTTTGCCATGTGTTTGCATAGCTTCTAGCACAACAGGAACTTCGCGGCTTCTCAGTGCTACTGGCGTGCCAAATTATAAGACGAAGGAGCATAAAAGCGATGTTAATATAGTAGATGAAAAGTTTGGTATCAAATCAAACAGATTTCTTTGTCTTGATGACAGCGTTACTAGGCCAAGTTCTGCGGAATTGTTTTAACTGTGGGAAGCTGTGTCTCATACATTGCAGAGAACATGACAGTCTCCGCCTTTGTGAGAGGAACACAGCCCTGATCTTGGCATTGTGCATTTGGAAATGAGTTCTCACAAAGCAGGGCTATGTCCCACTTTCCTGTGACAGAAAATGGCAGTGGGGAGAAGGTAAGTAAAAACGTCCATGGATCTCAGGTGTTTCTACCAGGCGAAAAGGTGTGGAGGGGGCAAGTTTCTTTCTTTGGTCCTTGGGAAATTCTCAGAGGTGGAGGACGCTAATGTGGGGTCAGATGTGTTGTGTATATTTGCCCAGTTGAGCTCAACCATGAGTGGAGTTGTTCTTTAAATCCTTAAAACTGTGCAAAAAGGTATTCTGGTGCCAGCCCAGGGCATGCTGAGGAGGAAACCCACCTCATGGTCCACTTGTCCATGTGGCCTATGTTCCTGCTGAAAGCCCTGGGAAGGTGGGCAGGGATGTGCTAAGCACACACCTGCCCCATCTGAGTTCAGCTCTACCCTTGAGTCCAGTCTTTAAGTTTGAATCTGAACTATGGCTGGGCTCCAGTCCAGATGAGCAATGGCAAAGCCCTTTGGGGCCTGGGACCTTAGCCTATGCTCAGATTTCTCTATGCTCCCCAGCTCAGCTGTCCACCTCTCCGGGAAGCCACCATTCCTAGTCCCAAACTTTGCCTCTGCGTAGGTGCAAAAGCAAGGTGTGGCAGCACAAACCAGTGCCAGCAAGTGTTCACCCCTGCATACATGAGGGATGGTTGTGCACAGAGTTTCCAAGCTGTATTCATCCTCTGGTGTTTAAGAAGCATATAAACCTACAACAACAGGGTATTACTCCAGGGGACAGAGGGAGAGGAGACAAGAGACTTCTTGTAAGCTCCTGCCCTTCCTGCCCTCTGAAAGATGTGTGTGCACGTGTGTGTGTTTGGCATTTCAACAGAGTTTCCTCCTTTTTTTTATCCATTCCCAGCCAAGCACTGGAGGAGCAACACTGGCCTTCTACTCGCAAGGAGCTGCCAACAGCTGTGTCTGGTGCGATGTCTGCCACACACATGTGGCGCTCCCTAATGATGGTCTGGCATGGGTCTGAAGACAGCAGCAGCACTTGCTGGCAATTTTGAGACACTGTTCTGCTTTTCCTTTTGTGCATCCTGGGCTTTGGAGCAAGTGCATGCTCCACTCTCCCTCCCTAGGCACAGCTGTTGGTGAAGAAGGGGTGTCTACACTGGGAACCCACTCCAAATACTCCTTTAAGCCTCCTTGTCTGTTTTAATCTGCAATCTCCTTTCCCACATACTGGAACAGCCGCCTCTGCTGCAACCTCCAGCTGGTGCTCACAGGGTGCCTTAAATGCCTCAAAGTGTTTCTCTGCTGGAGACTGTGAACATCTCCTTTGCTATAATCCCAGCTGCATGCGGCAGGGGTGGGAGCTGGCGTTCCACCTTTCCTGGACAGCTTTAGCAAGAAAGTCTTTTTGGAAAATAAAGGGTTGATTTTTCTTCTTCGTGCCTAATCTGTTTCTAGCTAAGCTGGGCCTGGCGAGCAAATTTTAGGTGCCTCCTTAAGCGTTTGCAGATCCCACTAGCAAAGAAGAGGAAACTGGTTTTGGGGAAAATAAAAAACAGCCTGCACAAGAAGGAGAAATTGGAATCAATTTCCATGTCAGGTTTAAGGTCTGTTTTAAAGTTGAGGTTTGAAGCTGAGGTGCAGACTCAAGTTTGGTAGCACTGAAACAGGGCAAGCTGTTTTGTGAGATCTCTTTGTTATCCCACATAAATTCAAGAAGCCAGAAAACCTTCTACCATCTTGGGTTGTGCAGGACAGAGAGCTGGAGTTCTTGGAGCCTCGTCATGGTGGAAACTGAAACAGAAGGGAAAGTATCTCATCAGTACTTAACAGTGAATGGGTGGATGTGGAGATTTATTTAACAGTTCAGAGCAACCTCCTATGCCATTTTAAGGCATAAAGTGAGGAACAGCAACCCCTTCAAAAAATTCTGCAGGGGGTGCTCAGTGAGATAATGTTCATGAAATTTGGCCAAGATGCTGTCACTAGTACAGCTCTTCCTGGGCAAAGAACCACTTGATCTTTAATTGACCACAAGTTTACAAAGGCAAAGAATAGTTTTGCCAACAACAGTAGGTGCATAAACTGGAGAAGTACCACCAGTGAACTCTGCAGAACTACCCACATCATGCTTACAGTCATGACCAGAGCAGCAAAGCATGTCTGAGTGACGAGGAATGCAGCACAGTAGGTGAGAACTGGTAGTCCAGTAGGTCCTCCTTTCCACACACATGGCATCACAGCAGGCCTGTGTTGGGAGTGTAGAGGAAGCATCAGATGGAAAATGGAAGGTTAGAAGGTCTGGCCTGGGAAGGAAATGCCTCCATTTCAATCATATGGACATCCAGTAGTTTGGACAAAAGTGCTGTAACTGGTCACTACATTTCTACCCATGAGCAGATGAAGGATTTTACTGCTGGTTTTGTGTATCTCTTTGACTTTGCAAGTAATTTTCCAGAATCACTGGTTCTAGAGAGTGGTCCTGCCCAGAGCAAGGCTAATAGGCTTTCTGTTGGGATTACTTGCCTGAAAGTCAAGTGGTATATTGCTGGTCCTTGCAGACCAGTTCTCTCTGCTCTCACCTGTATGTGGGAGTTGTCCCTCTTGGTTGCTATTCAGTGTTTGCTGCATGACGCTATAATTAATATTCACAACAATTTGCTTTATGCCCCTATTGTAGGTAGGTGTCTAAATTAGGAGCTTAGGCTCACGTTTCCCTCTGTAGTCTCCTCCAGATGGCAAAACAGAATATAAACCCAAACTAGATGTTGTGAATGGTCCTCCGGAGCAGCCTTTCTCTCCCTCTCTGTTGTCTACAAAGAGGTTCTAGGAAAAATCACACCCTAATTTGAGTTCTTCAAAAGGCCAGTGTGAGTGAATGTCCTCTGTATGTTGTGTGCTACCAAAACCACCACCTTAGTGGTCTGTAGAAAAGGTGCTGCTGGTAAAGCACCATTCAGAGAAAAACTGGGCATTAAAACTCTTTGTCTTGAATAATTTATTTCATACACCGCCTCTCTTCTGGCGTGCGAATAGCGTGTTAATAGCTTGCAGTTTTCTCACATTTGTTGGTTATTTGAAACTATTGTCTGAATAATTTCTATGAATAATTCTTGATCTGTAGGTCTTTCACACTCATTTCACTGGGATTATTTGAAAACTGAAATTCATCTTTCAAGCTGAGTTAGTTTTTATTGGTCTCATAGATCATAAAATGTATTTCTTTTCATGGAACTGACTGTTGAAAAATAGCATGTATTGTCCTATGAAGAAATACATTTGGGTTCCTGATGAGCAAATCTCATCTGTTTGTGGGTTCTATTTGGTTTTTTTGAGCTGTCATTCATAGAAACAACTATAGCATTAAACAAGCTCACTAGTTCACCTAACCCAGTCCCCTGCAAACTCATGTAATTGTATAGTAATTCAAACATTGATTCAAATATTTACAGATTTTTAGCCTATAAATTAGCTGGGGAGTGAATTTCCTTATGCTTTTGATCAAGTTGCAAATCCTGAAAATATTAACCCCTTTCTTGTGGACATTTTATTTCTCCTACATCTGGTTAATGTTTCATTTAGAAAAATCATAGAGAAAGAGAAACATGGAATATAAGAAAGGTAAGATGTAAGACTGGAAGGAATCTCAGGTCCCTGCCATCACCAAGGCTAGGCAATATTTTAAAGAGGAAAAGTTAAATATTTATAAGCCTTAGAGAACAGTTTATTTTGGATTAGTTTTGCATATGAAAGTTTGGGTTGGTTTCTTTTTATCTCAGGAGGCTCAGTTATGCCTGTTAGTCACTTCTCTGCAGGAGTACCTCAAGGAACTTCCTATTGCGTTTGTGAGTAAACTGCAAACATTCGTATCAGCTGGCTGATTCTTGTCCAGAAGTAAGACCAGGTGTGGAAGTCCATTTTAATATTTAAGTGGTTTTTTTTTCCTAACAGCACTACCATGGTGTATTCTCTTCATTCGTACTGGGGAACTGTTGTGCTTTTATGCACACCCCACAGCGTAAAAGCAGACAGAGAGAAACTAAGGAATTAGTTCTTGAGACACTCAGTTGTAAAACTACCTTCTCAGTATTGGCCAAAAATAACTGTAAGAGTAACAGTGAGCACAACAAATGGTAATGCTAGTGAATACAAACATGACAGAAAGTATTTTATTCCCAACTGCCAAAATGCTTTCTTTCTAGCAAAAAGCAATAAACGATTCAATATCATTTACGCTTCAGTCAGTTTAGACCCCAGAAATGAATTTGTACTAATCAATTGTTAATTAACCAATTCAGACTCTTGTTTCTGCATTAAAAGTAGCTAGGTCTTAAAGGTTCAGTGCCTGTCTTTCAAACCTTTGGAAACCTCCACCACACCAGTATGAAGGGTTTCACTGTGTACCACAGATATAACATTTGTGTGCTCACTCTCCATCTTGACTGGGTGTTTTGAAGAATATTTTACCTAAATGTAATATTGCAGTACAACAGAGAGACTTTGGGATGTGAATTTTGGTTGCCTCTGCATTCACAGACCCCCAGCAGATGGCTGGCTGACCGGCATGGCCAGAAACATGACGTTACATCAGTGCCATTCCAGAAGCCTATTTGGGCAGCAGCATGGTATATGCCAGCCCACAGGATTGGTGAATTAGGTGAGTAATACTGGGCACATACATTACCTACTGTGAGATTCCAGGAGATCATCAAGCTGTAAGGGATCTCGGGAAGTCATCTGGTCCAGCCTCCTGCCCTGCAGGTCCCTGGTATCTGTCTCATTCTGGTGCATGTTCATCTAAGCCACAGTGGTGCCAACACCGTGGCCTTATCCCGCAGTCTGTGTTGGCGCTCTGTGGTCCTTACCATTAGAAAGCTACTCCTAGATGTAGCTTGAACTATCCTGTCTATTATTTTACCCCACAACTTCACGGGTTGTCAAACACAGGCAGGAGGAAGAGATTATTCTCTTTTTGCAGGAAAACTTTTACACGCACTTGAAGACTATTACTGAGTTGCTCCTCAAGTTTATTTCTTAAATACTTCCAGTTCCTTCAGTCTTTCCTACATTTCAGGTTGTGTCCTCTAGACTTTTGCTCATCTTTGTTCTCCTCTAAATGATACCTTCTTGCAGTGCCTGACTGGCACACACGATTCCCATGGCGGCCTGCTTAACTGATGTGAAGGAAACTGGAAAACTTCATACATCTTGCCAGCAGTGTGGTGTGGTTGGTTGTGGGTTTTCTTTTTTTTTTTTTTTTTTGTATACAGCCCAGTATGTTGCTTGCTTCCTTCATAATAGTGTGATATTGTTCCACTGATCTGAATTCAAAGCTGATAATTCCCAGCAATGTTACTAATACACTCCTGAATTAAACTATCTGCCAGTTTCTAGCTGAGTGTACTTGTGCAGCTTAGCTGATCCATGTCCATTTCACTCTGTCATGCTGTACCTATCTTCTATAATATGTTGCCAAAAACTTCACAATTTCCTCAACCGTTTGTGAGCGCAGCTAAGCAGAATGTCTCGTATAGTACAGTTGCCATGAGCTCAACTTAAGGAAGTGCAACATACGTTTATTACTTGGAAAGATCTTAAACCAAATAGCTTTCCTCTGTCCCAGAGCGAGGAGAAAGGTGTTTTTCAATTCCTAAGTTGTTGGCTTGCTTTCAGCATTAAATTCTGGGAAACTCTGTCCTGGTCATGGTTATATGTAAGAAAATCCCACCTGCACATAACAGTGCTACTATTTCATGGTAGGTAAAGCCAAGTTCATCCAAAGATTTTGATAAGCAATGTGGTAAGGCCTTCAAAAATCTGCCCAGTTTCTACCTATCTGGCACTGGAACCATCTGGGAAATCCGCCTGCGGCAGGAAAGGCTGAACTAATTTGGGGTCCTGGCGCAGGGCTCCAGAAAAGGATTTGCTGCTGGGAAAGTCTTTGGTACCAAGAATCACAGAATCACAGAAAGTTAAGGGTTGGAAAGGACCTCTAGATATCATGTGGTCCAACCCGCTTTCGCTCAGGTGAAAGGTTAGATCCCTTTTCATGCTTCAGCCTTAACCTGTTCTACATATGCTTTTTTAATCCCTCCCTCTCTTCCTTAGTGTTTCTGGCAGCATTAGGTTTATGGTTGGAGTAAATGACCTTAAAGGCCTCTTCCAACGTAGGTGATTCTATGATTCCACGATTCCTCAAATCAGGATAACTAGATACCCATGTGTTTGGGGTATATTGGCAAGCACCCGTTACAAGGATACATCCCTTTTTTCTCACTAAATTTGAGCAAACTGTCACCACCCATCTCTAGGAGTGAATGGTTGGCTGCATTAACTCATGTCTACTGTTTTAAACCACACGCCACCCTTCTTCATTGGAGAGTCAGCAGTCAGATATGGTAAACCCACCATTCAGCTACTTCAAACAGTTGTCACACCACCTGTGGGACAGATTAAATAAAACACAATGGCAGGAAAAAATACACAACTGTCAGTTTGTTTTAGAGAGGAAAGTGTTTTTCTGCAGTTCTCTAACTTGCCAGTTGCTGATGAACAGGCACGTCGTTGTCTCCAGTGATGCTTCTTGCTTCCTAATGAAGCAAATACGTGTTCACAACCCCAAGTGTGCATGCTGGCACCAAGGTTTTTGTGTCTCACGAGGCAGATAACTACAAAAGTAGACTCTCGCTGATGGCGGGCTCCTGCATTTAGCTTTTCACTCTGTCTTCAAGGAGAGGAGGGAGAAAGCATCTGTCATTTGCCTCAGTGGCCAATCTGGCCCAAGCCACAGGGTAGAAAACATCTACAGGACCTCTTACTGGTGGATTTTCAAAGTTTGTTACAGCTTGAGAAATGTGCAAGCCCTATAGCTTCAAAGCCCACCTGAAGTTAAATATACCTACCTCCAGTGAGATGATCAGCACAAAGTACCTTTCAGGCAGGGGGGGACTGAGTTGTTGCCCACACACAGCATTTGCAAGTGGAGGTTGTGAGCTGGAGGAATACGGAGTGTTGTTTTGCTGTTTGTGGCCACAGCTCCATTAGGGTTGGGGCCAGACAAGGTGGTAGGGTGGGCAATTCAGCTGTGTATGCTACTGCAAGTATTTGAACGCTTGCAAAGAAAAGAGAAAGGGAGTTTCTCTTTCTAGTCACATCGCATTTTGAGCTTTTCTAGGCATTACACTAACCACAGACTAATCAAATACAAGCAGGACAAGAGGTTCCAGGAAGTGGAAGAGTCAGTGGTGTGGGTGAGCTTCAGGAGTGAGGGCACTGAGAAGGTATCAGGAGCCCTTGGGCCTTTCCTTGCCTCTGCCACTGTCCAGTCCCCCAACCCAGTACTTCTCAAACCATTTTACATGTGAAGCGTAAGAGCTGGGACTTTCTCTTGCTCCATGTTTAAATTGTGCTTAATAAGAGCTTGTACCCACTACTGTAATATAAAGTACACCAAGAAGCCTCCCCCAGACACCTACTGGAGGGTGGTGCAGAAAACAAATAGGAAAAAAGATGATGGAAGGTGCAATATGCAATAGCCCCCAAGTAATTATGCAGTGAAGATACAATGACCATGAACAGGTGACCAAACGATACTGTATATCAACTGCAGAAGAAAATTATGCCAGCTTCAGAAACTGGAGAAAACTGTGATTAGGTAATCTCCTTGAATATAAACCGGCCTTTAACTATCTGGCCCCAAAATACCTGGAAGTGACTTGGCAAATAAGTAGGTACTTTTGATGTTGGGACTTCCAACAAGAATGGGATCCAGCTGCTCATGCCAGTGGTTGCTGCTGTGACTGCTTCTGCTCTGTTAAGTGTCTTTCAGTTAATTCTGGGTAAATCTGGGCTCACCTAGTCACCATAAACAGGGAACTGTTTTAATTTCTGTTTTCAGAAGGGGAGGTGCTTACCAGCTCCTTCCAGACACCAGATTTGGTTAATAACAAGTACCCACCTGCTTTGCCACAGTACATGTGTTTCAGCTTTTGGTGTTTTCAATATGTCTGAAGTGTTTGATCGTCTGTGCAGGTGTACAAACAACCATGGAAGAATGAAGAAATGGAAATTTCCCAAGCCTGTGACAAGAAAGATATTTTTGTCTTTTTACTTGCTCTGTGACCCGAAGTGTGGTAAAGCTTAGGTGGTCAGTTGTGGGCAGAGGAAGGATATTTTTGACGATGTAGGAAACTCTGTGAGATGACTGTTTACTTGAAACAAGATCAGATATGAAGCTCTGACTCACGTCCAAGTTCTCGTGAGGTCTGAGGAGTGCAGGATTTGGATCCCCTTTCAGTACCTCAGTAGCGTAAAGCCTCATCTCTGCCTGTACAGGTGCGCTTTGGTCCAGAGAGCTGACTGCAGCTCCTACAGACAGATCCACAGCAGCTTTTATCTACCCAGCTCATGCAGGAATATCTGCAGAGCCAGAGCAGCAGGTATCTCAGAGCTGGCTGTAACAACAATCGCAACAAATAATGAGGTATAGACTTTGGGCGCTACCCCACTTCGAACTCTGTGTTGTCATGACTAGATGGCTGTCTTTGCACTCAGCAACCTGATTTAAAGATATGCCTACACCCTCTGTGAATAGTGTGTGCACTGTCATCCCTACGCAGGCGGAGGTGAGCCTGCTCCCAGCAGAATCTGTGCTGTGTCGGGAGGAGAGGAGCGTAGTGAAACCCCCAACAAATTGCATTCCTCATGCCCTTGCTGGGCTTCTGCTGGTGCTGCTCTGTCTGAGATGATTTGGGCTCAGGCTGTTGCTGTGGCACAGAGGGAGGTTTTAACCCTTACTTTGTGCTGCTGAGGGCAAGCAGCCTAATTATGGCTTTCTGCGGTACTGGGGTTCCTGAACACGTGCATTGGACCTCCATCCCTTTCTTTGTCCCTCTACAGGGCAGACAGACCTGAAACACCTATTATTTCCTAGGTGGGAAACAGGTGCTTAGTGAAGAGCATAAATCCTTCAGAACTAGGGGGGAAAAGAAAAAAAAAAAAGCACTCAGTAAAATAGATGCTAGGGAGAAAAAAATAAATACAAATCAGTAATTCTGCCACCAGGCACCTGCTGGCATTGTCAGCAAAATTTAGTAAGAGAGGTGTACTGAGCCACAGGTTTTGCAAATGCTTTTTTCTGAAGCCTGTTATAGGTCTCTCTGCATGTTTATTTATTACTGTCTTCACAACACTTCGTTCAGGCTTTTTAAATGATTCTGAAAGGCATGAGGTTTAACATCCACCAGGTCTGATGTCATGCTTTAACCTCCAGAAGAGGACCAGCAAAGTGACATTTCCCACACTGTTCCAGCAGCGTGTCTCTGACTTCTCCTGGAAAACTGACTGCTTGGGATGAGAGGAAGGGGTCATCTGCACACTCACACCGCCAGTCCTTGACCTTTTTGTTGACAATATCCACAAGGTGTCCTTACTGACAGCTACAGCGACAGAGCTGTTTTGTGATAGGGACACATGTCCAGGCTGAAATCATCAACTCATTTCATCTAAGCTGCTGAGCGCAGAAAGTTAGCACCTTTTGGCTGCTGAAACAACCGCTCCGGTTTTGAACTAGTGGCCTTTTGGTGACAGGCTCTGATATCTTATTACCAATTCCCAAGCCATCCAGCTCCTCCAAACACATGCACACTCAAAAAACAATTACATATAAATGTAAATGACTCAGAAGTGCCAAGTGATAGAGACATGACCTTCACCTGGGTCAGTGGATTGTGGGAGACAGCACGCACTGGAGGTAAGCTGACACCTACAGCCTTGTCTTGGCAGCTTCAGAAACTGACTCCAGCCCCAGACCCTTGCTGCCCTTTGCTTCCCTTCACCTGCACCTTCCTCACGGACAATAAAAATGAGAGGTAATACATCACTTTTTGTGATGGCTCTGTTTTCCATCGAAATGGGAGACCAGCCTCTTGCAACAACTCACGAGATTTACATTCATCTGCTGTACAGGGTTGTTAAGAAGCTGTAGTTTGGGTCACTTCAAAGTACTTTTATTCTGAAAAAATGGCCAGAAGTTCAGCTGGTGTACATCAACACAGCTCTGTTGCTTCAGTAGAGCTGATTTACTCCAGCTGAGGATATGGCCTCATATCATATGGCTGTTTTTTAACTTAAAAGTATATAATGCTGCCAAGTACAAGACAGGCAGACACAGATTTCAGTAAGAGAGTAAAGAAGAATTCTTTGTAGGAAGATCTTGTTCCTGTATAAAGACATTTATAGCAAATGATTAAGAAATTATGTGTCCCTACATTTTCTAAGCATGCCATGTTTGGATATAATTGTGTTACTTTGAATATTATTACTTCCATTTACAAAGTGAAATTCCAGCCGTGCTCTTTGAAAATTTGTCCCTTCGTACTTAGTAAATCATAATTATACTGTCACAGCGGTTACCAGTGGACCCTGAGGGTCAGTGGACTACTTCTAAGGGAATCACAAAAGGTAACTAAGAAAATCAAACCTATTGTTAATAATCTTGAATTCATTATGCAAGGATGTGCAGCACCACTGAAGAATGTTTTAGGGATTGTAATTTGTAGAAGCCTGGAAAATGCTTTCAATGAGGTTATATTTCTTTCAGTCTTTCTTGTTGTTTTTCCTCCTGATCTGCTCCCATCAGTCTCTTCCTGATGGTGTGTTTATGTTTTGTTTTCCTTTCATGAGACTGATCTTGAGCCTTTAAAGAGCACCTACCTAACCTACACCAAGGCATCGGTGAATGTTAAGATGTTATCCCCATCCTCAGAGCTTTAGAAGTGGCCATCAGCAGTGGTACCTGAAGGGTTTTAGGACAGAGCCATCTGTCCAGATGTGATATTCCCATCCTGATAAATCAACTGTTTCGTGAGTTAGTTGTGTGTTGTGCTTATGCTTCTTAGAGCTTTGGCTTTGGTTCCTGCCATAAAAGATCGTATTTCTGAGTCTTTCAGTGGAGTATGTGCCTTATATGAGAGTGGTGATCTGGTGAAATCCCTGTCAGAAACCCACAGCAAAGCGACGAACAGATATTTATAGTAAAAAGAGAATTTCTTCATCAAAAAAGGTACAGCCTAGACAAAGTGCTTTTAACAGTTCCCTGACACACCGCTGACCTGTGTAAATGGAAACTGTCTGTCCCTGTGCCCTTTCTTTGTACTGTGTCCAAATCCTACCATCAACGAAGCATGCAGCTTTCTGAAGAAGCTTGCTTGCTTGCTTTTTCATCCTTTGCTTCTCCTTGGATGCTGATAGCTTATCTGGGACAGAGGGAATACATTTCCTTCAAACACCTCATCAAAAAAGGACTTCAAAAAAAGCTCACTTCTTGCTGGCTATTTTGAAATTGGAGTCGATTTAGAATTTTCAGGACAGATTCTCACATTGGTTGACATACACACTATTGAATCCAAAATCCATATAATGAACACCAGGATGGGTAGCAATGAGAACTGAGCACATATCACTAACAATTGCAGCTTATTCTTACATTGATTGTAAGAGAGAAATTTTGCTGCTGGGAACTCTTCAGTCTAGAGCAAGAATTTGTGTGAGGATTGGGTACAAGGCAAAGACAAGAAAATACATCCGAGATTTTATCTGCAGCTTCTCTAAGTGAAATACTTTTATTAGGAGGATAGTCACCCTCTGAAGGACACGAAAGCATACCATAACTAAGATGTTAGGAACAGCTGATCAAATTGCATGATTTTTTTAATAGCTTGTTTACCGAGACATAAAAATAGCTGAAAAATGTCCATTTTTCAGCAGAAAAATGTAAACATATTCATTAAAAGTGATACCCCACACAACCTTTTTTTCCCACGACAAGGAGGATACTTTGTCTTTTCCATTCTCTCTCCCCTGTCGACAAAACAGAAAAAAAGGACATAAAGGAGGAAGAGGGGAACAACTTGAAAAAAATAATGTAGAAAGGCAAAAATAGTAATACAGAAAAAAAAAGTTCCTGTTTTCACTGCAAGACAAAAGAATTTTGAAGGAAATTAAAATATTCTTAATTTTCTATCCAGAAATATTTTTTATAGAACACAATCTCCATTACTAGACCTATTTGTGGTGTTTATCAACAAGGGCTTCAGCAACAGCACATAATTAAAAAAGCTTTTAAAAAAGATGGAGCCTTACAACTTTGATGTGAAATAGCAATGGAAAAAAAACCCCACTCTGAACCTATTTGACTATCCACTTAGAAACCTGTTTAAGGCTGCAAGAAAACAAATTGTTATAATACCATATAAACCCATTGCCAGTTTCCTTCCCAGTAATATGTTCTTGTCTCCTCTGTTTGAGGCTGGCCCGAGTAGTCGTGCAGCAGCATATCAAGCTGGATTGAGGAATTTACCTGGCTGAAAATTAAACCAGGAAAATAAAAGAGGTTTTCGGTTTTCTCCCCAAACTATTTTGTAGCCATCAGTGTGAGCCCTGGCACAAGAGACCAACCAGATATTCTGCCTGGGAACATCTCGGCCTTGTGCGTAGGCCTCGTCCCATGTTTCAGTCAAGGTCTTTGAGATGCTGGCTTGCCCTGGGCAAATATGGGAAATAAGCGTTTCTGTATGGTACTTCATGTGACCTGACGTGGGGCTGACGCAGGACCTTTTCATATGAAACAGGCAACATAGTTTATCAAGCCAGAGCTCTGCTTCTCTCTTGACTTTGGATGTGTTGACTTCAGTGGAGCTACTTCTCACTCACATCACAGCAGGCAAAGAGATAATCAATGTTGAGCTTCATAACATTATATCAAAGGGAAGCTGGAAAAAATTGCACCAGTTTTTAAATACTACAGCTTCTGAATATTTGCTTAAAAATATCAAAATGCATCACATGGCCTTCAAAAATAGTACTACAACACCTATCTTCTGGGTATATATTGTGAGTTCTGTTTCCTCTGGGAAACTAAAGCACCGAAAAATTAAACCCAAAACCACACAGCAAATTTGTGCCACAGCTTGGTCTAGAATTCAAATGTCCTTCAGTAATATTTAAAAAAATAAGTTATGCAAATATATGTGGCTTTCTAAGTGGTGTGGCAGCATCCACGTGAGGATGGGGTGGATATCTTTTAAAGTGGCGTAGGAAAGCAAGATAGGCATGGTGCAGCAAGCACCCCTTGATCTGATTTTTCACCGGCTCACACTGCTGCACTCTATTTGCCCAAGCTGGGGCGAATGCCTGGTCTAAATGACTTGACCTGGGTACATATGGAAGACTTTTTTGTGCACTTGAATTTGCTTTCAGATAATTTTTCACCATGTCCATCTGGACCTTTTTTTTTAATGTATTCTTTCAGTACCATTACTGAGGCAGTGCAATGCCATTTTTCTAAGGTCCTGAATGTTTACTTCTCCAGGTAGGGTGATTATGGGCATGATGGAATGATGTCTTTAGTCAAGTGTAGATCTTATCTTCCCATGTAACAAGGTAGCCTAATGAAATGAGTTTTATTCAAAGACCTTGTCTCATAACGCTTCAGGAAAACATGATAAATTGAATGATTCTTTTAGCAAATGCATCACACAAAGCACCGGCATATTGCTTATGAAGTTTAATTTTGTAATAGTTCATGGGGTATAATATACCTGTAGCTATTTCAGTGGAATGAATCTTACAGGCTCATTACAAAACCAGAACTGTTGTCCCAAAATATTGCTTTTCTTGTTGAACTGTTGCTCGGATTCAGGGCAATTTGCATGCATAACCTCCAAGGAATCACTGCATCTCACTTTTTAATTTTTTTTCTTTTATTGTGCTATTATTATGAACTACGGTGAAAGTCTTTTATTTAAGTAGTGAGAGCTCAGCTGTTATTAGCAGTGGTTTTACTGACCAAGTGTGGTAGACCAAATCTAAATCCAGAAACAAATTAAATATTTTTTTAAACTAAAAAACTAAAAAGTTTGGTTGTTTACTAGCTGAAAGAATGTAAAACTAGACAAAAGTAAAAACTATCGTGGTTTGAACATACTTTTGTTCTCTTGCATCTCCAGAAGTGGTGTTTGTAAGATTTCTTAAGGTATATATTAGCTTTAATGGGAAGATGACTGATCTAATTTACCGATGAAAATGAAAATTTACTCTCCTGATACAGCTATGTTTTTGATAGTAATTCTGCATTCCCATTACTGTAGAATACTGTATAACGTAGTGACACTTGGGGTGAACCCTGAATGTATAGTACCTGTCTTTTGTTGTCCATTTGGACACTTCTGGCCTTGTTTCTAGCTGTGGTGGGCCAGGAGAGGAGCACCTCCCCATGTGCAAGACCTTCAGTTCATTCAGGATTTCCAAGTGCATTCTCAGGACAGGTGGTGGGAGTATGGGCATGAATGCAATGTCCCACCTCCTATTTGCATAAGAATTCCCCTCCTGCTTCAGCAGAACTGCCATATTTGGTCTGTTTGGACGCTGGGGAAGGCGTAAAAGTCAACACCATTGTTTTAGTGCGAATGGGTGGGGGGGTGACCTAGCAATTTGCATTGTAAATGAGTGACTTACTCAAGCATTTGACAAACCATGTACTCAGTGTCTCCTGGTCCCTGATAACCACTACCATAGCCATTTCACTAGCTGTCCTTTCTTAAATGGGGTAGTATATTTTTAAGTATGCTGAGTTGCTGTGTGTACAATGGCAGTTCCTGGACACTCCTAAACTGGCCCTCCAGTGTGTGGTGGGCTTATATCCAAGCTGTATACTCACTACGTCTTCAACCAGAAACCAGTGTGAGAGCAAGAGCTGATATAGATCTAGGTCTTGCACCTATATTGAATTTGAATGCAAGAGGCATAGATTCCTAGACCAAGGATCTCTAAAGCATTCCCAGGTAGACCTCTTTAGACATAAACTATAAAACCTCTGGGACTGTCACAACAGACTGGGCTCATTACTTTTCCCTAGCTTTTCCTCAGCTCCATTAATTTCTCATTGCCTTTCTCTTCCCTGCAATACCCCTAGCATTAGAAAGACTAAAAAGTACCAAGGATGAGCTTATGGAAGCGGGATCAAAGAGCAGAGCTGAAGTGCATTGAAATCCATGTGAATTTTTCTAAAGGGTAAAATACCATAGGCTTTTTTCATGCTCTTGTTCTATGTTGTTTTCTTACAGTAATCTTTAGAGGAGCCTTATGAAACTGGAGACTCACTATGTTAGCCATTGCCTACGCAGCACTAATCTTCAACTTTGTTGGGTTCATTGGAGTCATGCCAAGGCTGAGCAGTGAGGCTCTGAACCCATCTCTGCTGCAAACATCTTGCTGGATAGGAAACACCTGGCCTCAGGAAGCTCAGATCTGGAGCCTTTACATTCTAGCATAGCAGAAATACTCATTACTGCTAACATTAACTCTAAGGCAGCGGAGTTGAGTGATTTGCCCTAAGTCATGCAGCAGGCTGTGGCAGGTCCGGGTCTCCTGAGACCCAGACTCAGACTCACAGTCCTTTTCTGTCTGTCTGAGGAAATGCTCTGTCTGAGCATTGTGCCACTCAGGGAGCCAGTTCTGACAGCAATTTACACTTTTGGGGAGCGGGTAGGAGAAGTCCACGGGCACAGTAATTAGGAAGAGCAAGTGTGGTACATTTGTTGGAGTCTGAACCCACACTTGAAATGTTCTGGGTTCTGAAAGGCAAAAGGTTGGAAAGCAGTGACCTGTAATATTGTCTCAGTTCATAGTTTTTGATCTAGTTGTCATGAGATACACTTTTTTATTGATTACTACAATCTTCTCATTTTTGGCTCTTGAGTGAATAAAATGAAACTTTGGTAATGACTTTGAACACTGAAAACTGTCAATTATATACATATATAAATTATTGCCTTTATATAAATTCTACAAATTATATTCGGTTTGGAAACTTGGGCTCTCAAGATTGTTGAGTCTCTTTATCCATTTTGTATCTCATTTCAAAGCACTGAAAGATGTCTCAGGGCTTGCATCTTGCACAGTTTGGAGTCTACTCCAAATCTTTCCAGAGATTATTGGTTAGGATGACCATGTCATTTAGCTTGCAACTCTTTGTTAATGAAACTTTTAGTAGCACTGAACATGGTAGAATTTGTCATGGGATACAGGAGTTAAAAATCTCTATGGAATTGAGTTTGAAATCTATATAATACATGTACTGTATTGCACATATATACTACAGTCAGTATCTTTAATCACATTTGGTGTTTCTGTCTGTCTGCATATACTTCACAATTTTTTCTTCTGTAGCTTCAATTAGTGTTTAATGAACTTAGCGAGAGTTAATTATTAAAAAGTGACTTCAGGGGTCAAGCCTGTTTTACTTAGATCCACAAAGACACAGCATGAATGTGGTTTTGCCACTATGAAAATTGTAGTGAAAAGCTCGTTATTATTTTTTTAATCAAGGAATAAAAAGATGACCAGCCTAAGTATCCTTCCCACGATGCATTCTCTGGCATTATTACTATACATATTTATAAAGCAGCAATCTGTCCTGTGTTCAGGTATACCACTCTTACAAATCTAACAGCAAGCATCCATTTAAGTCTGACAGCATCATTCAGTTCTTTTTATGTTCCTCCTCCTTGCTGATTTAAAAATGTTATGAAATTGAAGTAGACTGTGGTAAGTACCGTGACAATATGTTATTTTCCCATTAGGTACTATGGGATGTGGTCTTAAGTGCCTTTCTTCAACGCTTGTGATAATTAAACATTAGAGAGGGGTGCTGAATGTAATTTTTTTTTAATGATATCAGAGTCACAATGTTAATGCAGAGTCAACATGCCTGCAACATTTTGGATTCAAATACATAATTTTTCACAGCCAACATTTGTGTTCAGATGGATGTCTTGCACTGTCCTTTTAACGTTTGAGCTGAAGCTCGGGCTACTGTGGGATATATCTATGTTGCTCTTCCATCGGACCTGGGTAGCGTTTGAGCTGCCAGGCCATGCCCTGGTCTCTCGTGGCCAAACAGGGAGCAGTGGGTTCTCCCTTACTTTGCCCATGGTGAAGACAGAAA
This sequence comes from Chionis minor, assembly GCA_013398295.1. Taxonomy (NCBI): domain Eukaryota; kingdom Metazoa; phylum Chordata; class Aves; order Charadriiformes; family Chionidae; genus Chionis; species Chionis minor. The sequence continues at coordinate 74,336 of VZSF01004856.1, forward strand.
GCCAGCAGAAAGCTCCCATGCCCTAGGACTGCTGTCCCAGGCAGGGTTAAGGGCAGCCTTGTCAGGCTGACCTCTGCTGCCATCATGCCTTGGTCTCACCCTCCCGATCAGCTATTCCAGGGCACAGATAGAGTCAGCTTACATGTGGCTCTTCTGTGCAGCTGTATGCCTCAAGTCACACACCAGCTTTCACTAACTAAGGCTGATTAATGTTGCATGGCTGATATTAATGCTGAAAATATTCATATTTAGCCTGCTGATCCCTAATACTCTGCTCTAAATAATAACAGAAGCCTATTCTACGCTTATATTGACAAGAGTCCTGCAACAATGAACTCTCTGTGCCTGACATCCAGGGAGGTCAAGCTCTCGCTAATCTTCTGCTGTCTTCAAGGATCATTGTTGATTGCTTCTTGGAAGATTCAGAACTGTCACTGCAGTGGCTGATGAAGATCAAAGTCAATCTCCTTTGCACGCAGGCATTTGGTGGTGTTCAGAACCAAGACTCAAGCATCTGACCTTTAGGTTTTCATTCCATCCTTATGTTACAGCCATACAGGATGCATTTCACCTGAAGTGCCAAGGCAATTTAGACAAAAATCATGGACTACATGTGGTGTTTGTTATCCTGTTGTTTGTCTGAGCCCACACAGCCGATCTGCGGAGGGATGGTGCGTGTTTTGTAATGATGGAGCCTTGGTAATTTGCGATGAATTATTAAGTGCTGACAATAAATGAGCACCAATATGCAAACAAATAAACAATGACAAGGAAAGGCAGGAGAGAGGGGTAAGAAAAATGACAAGGTTTCCTGAGGATCGGACAAAGATGTTTCTCTGGGATTATTTTGACTGGTGTCAACTCTTCCTTTTATTTAGGAGCAATTTCTTTCAAAGCAATAAATATTTGAAAACTTCATATTTATTAAGTGTTAATTTTACCCCTAGGCCTTTTGAGCTAAAAGTTCAAAACACAACACTGGAAATACACACAGGCTCCATCTGTTCGTCTCCTGCTGCATGCTTTGAAAAATGTCACCCAAAGCCTTCATTATTTTTAGTGGTGTATTTTTTCAGGTTTTGGATCCTTGCTTTTAACCTTCAGTATCTGTATTTACCTCTCTCTCTGCAAGTGACCTCTTCAGTAACTTGTACAACAATGCCTGGTCACTCACTGCAGCTTAGGGAAGTCAGGCCATCACCAGGAGAAGGCCAATTTCCATTTTTAAGTAGGGCCTGTGGGTGGGGATATATATTCAGGACTTTGGCCCACTTCAATCCACAGAGGATTTCCACTGGTGTCACTGGAAAATTGTGCACGGAGATGAAGGATAGCAAAGGGCTTTTTACAGGAACCAGCTAAATAGATGTCTCCATTATTTAGCTACTCTATCACTGCCCTCCTCAGCTGGACATGTGAGAGAAAATATAACAAAAGGCTCGTGGGTTGAGATAAGCACAGGGAGAACACTCAGCAATTATCATCACTGGCAAACTGTCTCAACTCGGGAAAATTAATTTAGTTTATTGCCAATAATAAAGTCAAAGTAGGGTTATGAGGAATAAACCCCAAATCTTAAAACACCTTCCCTCCACCACTGCTTTCTTCCCAGGCTCATGTTTACACCCAAATTCTCTACCTCCTCCCCCTGAGTGGTGCAGGGGGACAGGGAATGGGGGTTGTGGTCAGTTCATCACCCATTGTGTCTGCTGTTCCTTCCTCCTCAGGCGGAGGACCCCACACACTCTTCCCCTGCTCCAGCGTGGGGTTCCTCCCATGGGGGACAGTCCTCCACAAACTTGTCCAATGTGAGTTCTTCCCAGGAGCTGCAGTTCTTCACAAACTGCTCCAGTACGGGTCCCTTCCACAGGGCGCAGTCCTTCAGGAACAGACAGCTCCAGTGTGGGTCCCCCACAGGATCACAAGTACAGTCAGCAAACCTGCTCCAGTGAGGTCTCCTCTCTCAATGGGTCCCTACGTACTACCAGGAGCCTGCTCCAGCAAAGGCTTCCCACAGGGTCACAGGCTCTTTTGGGGCATCCCCCTGCTCCAGCATGGAGTCCTCCAGGGGCTGAAGGTGGATATCTGCTCTGCTGTTAACCTCCGTGGGCTGTAGGGGGACAGCCTGCCTCACCATGGTCTTCACCGTGGGCTGCAGGTGAATCTCTGTTCCGTTGCCTGGAGCACCTCCTCCCCTTCCTTCTTCACTGACCTTGGTGTCTGCGGAGTTGTTGCTCTCACATATCTTCACTCTTCTCTTTGGCTGCAATTGCACAGTTTTCTTCCTCTTTCTTAAATATGTTATCCTAGAGGTGCTACCACCATCGCTGATGTGCTCGGCTTTGACCAGCAGTGGGTCAGTGTTAGAGCCAGCGGGCATTGGCTTTATCAGACATGGGGGAAGCTTCTAGCAGCATCTCACATAAGCTACTTCTGTAGCCCCCCCCCGCCAATAGCAAAACCTTGCCATGCAAACCCAATACACCTATGTTTCTCTCCTGTCCCCGTCCTCTTTCCTCTGTTTTTGTTCCCTTCTGCCTGTTTTGATCCACATCCTAACACTTTTCCTCATTTTTTCTCTTTCTCCAGCAGCTTCCCAAACCTTCCCTGCCTCATAGGCTGAGATGATCAGAATTTGAATAATCAGTGTTGACACTTTTGAGTGCCATCATTAGGGGTTAGGCTTAATCCCTTGGGAGGAACAGAGCCCTGGGAGCTCACAGATTGCAGAACATTGTCTTTAGTTGTCTGCATGTTCAGCACCATAGGGCTTACAATTTGTTCAGTTTTTGAAGTTTTTTTGTAATTTCGTGGCTCATTTAAAGAGAACGACAGTTCAGGTTCTGCAGAACATCTATCATGAAAACACCAAGCCAGTCAAATCCCATGAATAGGATACAAGCAGGATCTGCTTTGAAAGGTTTTTCATTTTTCTTTTTTTTCCCCTTGGGAATTAGGTTCCTGATTGTAGTAAGTGGAAGCTCTGTATGTGTGGTATTTCAATGCTTCTGTAAACTTGGGTATTTATTTATGTGAAATATATATTTAGATGCAACAGAGTTTCAAATCTCACATATCTTTTTTTGTTCTTGTTGGCAGAAGGCAAGAATTTCTCCTCATATGGAATACTCAAATGTGCATGTTCTTGTGGTTTGGGTGATTGCTCTTTCCCAATTTTAAAGAAGGCATCACGGAAATTAATTTCACTGCTATCCCTGAGCTTCCTAAATGTTATCAAAATGACTCAGGGAGCCCTATTCAGCTGACATACCTGACCTGTTAGCGCTGTACGCCATGATAAGTAAAAGAAATGCTTGTCTTGGAGAACAAAGAGACATAATAGTAATCAGTGCAAAGACAGGATATGAATTAAACTATGCATAAAGATAAAACCTCAGGGAGAATATCATCATCTTTCATAGGTGGACATAAAGGGAACCAACTTTTGAGGAAAGGCTTGAACAGGGAAAGTGTCAACCTAGGAAGTGAAATTGGTCTCATTAACTAGAAAATAAAAAAGGCTCTGCAAAGACTTTTCCTTTGGAAGAAAACTGATGATTTCTCATTTTAGAGCCACACTAAACAATGTTGGTAAATTGTACTCAGGATGTTGATTATCATGAACAGCTATTGTTTGATAACACTGGTCTTTGCATGTAAAGATCTTGGGAACTCTGGTCCTAGGACTTCCGAGTACAAATCACTGCAGTCAAACCACTCTGAGTTTGTTATTTCCCTAAGTGCAGATTTGTTCTTCTCATGGGGGCTGCACTGGTTCAGGCAGTCCACGCTCTGTGGCAGAGAGGTGTTCAGCTTTTCTTAATGTGAGTGTGTCAGTTCAGGTAGGCTTCCCCTCACTCAGGAGTGTCCTTGCCCTCCTTGTTGGGGCAATGTTGAGTCTGGATATCTGTAACCTTAAATTAAGATACCTGTCTGGCTTCTGGGAAGCCTGGCCCTTCAGAATGGGTTGCAGCCAGAGATCCTTCCCTTGCAACATCTCCCATAGGATGACAGACAGTTATAAAACATGGAGCAAGTGGGAGTAAGACTACAGAAATCACAGGGTCTCAAAGAGACTGGTTTGGGCTTTTTTTCCCAAGCAGTAGTCGTTCCTGAGGAACCCAGCATCAGTCCCAGCATCTGCCTTGTTTCTTTCATAGGTGCCCATCTCCTCCAGGGCTAAAAGAACCTTAAAGGGCTACCTTTGTAACCCTTTAAGAGTGGGTTGCCGCTCATAGACACTCCTCTCCTCCCCTTAATGGGAATGGGCATCTTATTAAGGTTGTTACTGACTAGTTATAACAGATTTGTGCTCAGGAATCTAAGTTTCTTTAGCAGCTTTTTTGAATTCCAGACATAGGAATATGGGTGGAAACGGTTGGGAGAGCAACAAGAAGTCTTTTAATTAAGTGTGTGCATTCCCCTTTATACCCTGAGTTGGTCATAAACCTGAGAACAGGACCCAACTGTTCAGATTCTAACTCCGATTATTCAACTGTACAGAATGTTCTTTTTACCCTTAAAAATATTAATAACAATAATTTATCATACTTTCACCTTCAAAGGCAACAGTGAGAAAAGACGGGTGAAAACAGGTTAATGCAAGGGAAAATGGCTGACTCCAGATTTGACTTAAAGGTTAGTAAAAGCAAAGCAATTGTTCTTGTCTAAGAAAATCTGTAATTTTAACAACATATTTTTAGTGGCATTGTACTTTTTCTTTGTGTTAGCCGTTCCTCTTGTCTCATCTTCTGTTAAAACATGACAAGCCTGTCCTCAGTACACAGCACCCAGTGCTAGGCATCTTATACCCAAGAACCTGTCTTGTTTCCTCACTTCCAATTTATACTACTGCGGGATGTGGTAACATATTGAGTTATCAGTCAAGCTATTAAGCTGGCTGTAACTATTTTTAATAAAATACCACAAAATGATAGAAAAAAATATTTGAAAGATGAGGATTTGACCACTTTACATGTGTTATAGATTCTGAACATGATGTGCTAATGGTAAATTCTGAAAAGTTATCTTCCATATAATGTCATTTCTGCAGAACTCTCTTGCCTCAGAGTTGTGAATTATTGTGCTGTGAACATTATAGGAGAGATTATTTACAATAAATCGTGTAAAACCCCAAATGTTTTGCAATCAGAATATGTCAAATGCTGAGGAATGAGGAACCCACTTTGGTTTATAACTTCCTTCAAGTATGAGCCAAAAACTGTACAGTACTATACCTAATGGAAAAGCATCCAGACCAATCTCTATAAATACTTACCACAGTCCCATAAACTAACCTATTAGAAGCATTTGACATTTTCATTTATACCTGTAAAACTGGTGAAAAAAGTTACATAAGCTGGGCTCTTTAATGCTTTCTCAACATTTCTCACACACAAAATAACGTACAATATACTCTAAAGAATTGTTCATGCAATCTCTTGACTGACTGTCTGATATCTAAACTATGTTTTATCTGAATAATATGAGTTATGCTTCTTCCAGTTCCCAGTTTATGGTGTTAAAGGCATTCTTGTTCATTTCTCCAGTGCAGTGGTATGGTGTAAAGATCTACTGGTAATAATGTAATCACGGTAGTTGTGAAATTAATAAAGGATCTTACATTTGTAAAATGTTAAAATTTTTTTACCAAAAGGTCAGGAAATTAATTCTGCCACATTACCCATCTGTAATATTTGATATACATTTAAGATTGCTTTTTATGCTGTATATCAACATACAGATTTAAAAAGAGAAACAGAAAACACTCTGCTGGAAAGGATGTGGGCAAGTAGGTTAACCCGCAGATTCTCTTGGACTGCCCCAATTCAAGTATTTTGGTTGCAAATACAGAAAACTTAAAGAAACCATTTGGGAGAGTTTTTGAAAGAGGCTCAGTATGCTCAGCACTGGTAAAACACTCCCAAGTCTACTGAAAACAGAAATGGCAAGTCAGATTAGCATTAACAGTAGGAAGTATATGCCAACATTTTTGAAGTATACAACTATGAACACAAATAAAATATAAGACATATGTGATGTGGAACACATCACAGGACAGATTACTTCACCCTTCAGACCACTCAAAGAAACATTGGACCTGAACCTCACGAGTCAAAAGTACAAACGAGACATAGAACCTCATGTTAAAACTACATGACAGAGTTTCATGCGCTGGTGGTACCACATCCTTTACTGGCACAAACTTGTGTCTCTCCTGCTTTACAAATAATTTACAAACTTTTTTGCTGAATGAGAGTGTGAAGACACTTAATGCATAACCTTAAGGGCAATAAGCGGGGTAGTTTCTGCACCTGACTACCAAGACCCAAACACACAAAACAGCTCTCTGCTGCTCACTTCAAAGCAGTCTTCTTGGAAGGAAAGAAAGATGGCATGGTACCCCGGGAGATCTATTTTTATCAGTCACTTGTGTCTATCAGTCATGTAGATATAGCATTTCAGTGGAAAGAACAAAGTCTTGCAAACTAGAATTGATTATAAAGCCACATGGCTGCAGCACCACTTAGCTTCCAGACAGTCTACAGCCTGGTGATCACAGGCTGGCTTGGTGCAATTGCTTTTGGAAAAGCCCAGGAAAATACACGCTTGATGAAGGCCCTTGCCTTCTGCTCTTGTTTCACACCAAAGGCAGCGATACACCCAGTGTACCTGGCTGCATGTATTCTACTGTACTCTCTTGGTGTCATTTTGTTTTCAAAAAGAGCAGCGAATTTAAAGTCAGGCTTTTAGGATTAAGAAGCCATACCTTTCCGTATAGTCTCTTTTTACCACTTGGTCACCGGGCTATCTTTTTCGGTAAAACGTAGGAACTCAAACTTTCAGCAAGTCTGCTTACCTGCTAGCAAAGAAATTAAGCGATTGTCTTGGAAGAACACCATATGTGTTGTTAACCTACAGTATAATGAAGAGTGTAAATTTTAAGAGAAATTATATGCAAACAGGTTTACAAATGTTATAATTCCACATGCCCAATCTGACATTTAACGGTTAAGATTATCTGCTAAATACCCCACCTTCCTAAATGATCAGGTAAAATACTAATACATAGAGGTAAGTCTTGTGGTACCCATGTAGTGGAATGGGTACTAAGGGTTCATTTTTATTAGTTTTGCAGTAATTTTGATGAAAAATATAGCTTGCAAAAATTTGCAGTAGTATTTCTGTTTTATCTGAGTAGCACAGAAGTGCATTTCCAGTCAACCCATAGAATATACTGATGCTAGCAGCATTTTACTATCCAACTTGTTTTTATGTTATTTGGGAACTCTAACACCAATGTTATTGACAAAGCTGCTGAAATGCATTGGTTGGGGAGAGAAGATATTTTTTACCTTACACAAAAAATGGTATTCGACGACAAACAAATCAAGCAGTTATGCCCAATTCTCTATGGCATTTCAAGCAGAAATTTGTCTAGAAAGAAAGTCTAAGTTATCACACAGGAAAATAATCCTCAGCACACAGGAAACCACAAACAACGGCAAAGTTACAAGATGCCAGGAACAAAGCAGTGCTCCATAAAATGCATAGCACTTTAGGTTAGAGGTAAGTCAGATGAGCAGAAGACTCTATATTTTTTAGCTGTCCTCCAGATAAGATATTTCTGTCTTTCAGTTGATGATTGCCATTTGAGCTGTTGGGGAAAATGCTGATTTTGGCTGCTGCATGGCCTGCAGGAAGCAGCAACGAACTTTCCCTGTCAAAGATCCATAAAGACTGCAGTGTTCACTCTGGTGTTTTTCCGAACTTGGAGGGAACAGCATGCCAGTTTCATTGTCGAAGGTACAGGGGTGCACAGATGCCGGTCATCAGCACTGATGTGAAACCAGCAATGATTTTCTGTGCTTTCTCAAGACCACTTCAATGGTTTGGTTCTAAGTGTGGTATTCATCCTGACTTACAAACTACTTATCTCTGGTGACTGCTAGGAGTGTCCTCACCACAAGCGCCCTCTATGATGAGTGGAGAGTTTCAGGCCTTCAAAGGGACATATAGTCCATTGAAGAACTTGTCTCCTGGAGATGAATACTTTGTCAGAAGGAGACTGAGTAGAGGACTCTGTGCAAGTAGGTGCTTCAGTTAAACTCCTGAAATTACTTGGGTAAATCTAGGTCCTTTCCCCCACCAGGACTACTCTCTCAAATGTTTTCAGCCCTTAAATCTTTTTTGTGCAGTTGAGAAAAGAGAGAACTGTAGTGTCAGAGTCTTGTCCTCCGTCCCTCCCCCCCATATTCTATGTTCTCTTATTAAAAGAAACAAAATGGTTTGGAAATTTATTCCAGACATGAGATTTTTTTTCCTTAATGTATATTTCTGATGCAGCCACATGCTGGGTTCTTTACATTAAACACATTTGGTGATTCAAGTTTACTTTTAGAAACAGCCTGCTTTGTTTTGTGTTCTTAGTTGTTTTTCTTTTTTTTTTTTCTTTTTTAAAACCATGAGTTTACTTTTCGTACGTCTTGTCCTTTCAAGGAATGCAGGCCTCTTCTTCCATCTCCTATTGTTTATTTAGGGCTTTGTGGAAACACACTGATCTTCATAGCCAGCAACCCATTGTCAGCCTCCTTGGGTTGCCTCTGGCATCGTAACTTTTAAAATGATGATTTCCATGCATTAAGAGGTAACTTAATTTTGGTGTGGATTAATCTCATTAGGTTTTAACTGTCTAGAATTAAAAGTTTCTATGCCAAGCTAGTTATATGGACACCTTCTGAACTTAACAGGGAAAAAGGCATCTCCAGAAGGTTACTCGCCTCACCACTATTGCCCCGTGTGACTCTCTCCATTGGCAGAGCGCCTGGATGATGAGCTACGGCTCCGAGTGGACCCTCCCTGCTCATGTGTGTTTCATATTTCCAGGCTGACCTTCTCAAGGAAAGGGTGGGAAGCCTGTTTTGTCATAATGTCCCCAACATACATACTGAACTGGATGGAGGGTGCTTTGGCCTAAGTTCTGTTTTTTTTCAGTTTAGCTTAAATATCTTCCCAGCTGCCACTCACTGGACTCAGATTTTCAGTGTGTATAAGATTGTTCACACACTCCTTTGCACCTGGTTCATTAAAAGAATAATAAAAAATAGATTGAGTTGAGCTGATGCAACTCCAAATACAAACAGCTCTAATCACTCCTCTAATTCTCCTTTATGCATTTCATTTTTCTGTAAAAGGCAGCTTGGGGCCATAGCTTTTATATTGGCCAAAGGCTAAACATTCTAATGCTGTTTTTCATTCTCAAGACCACAAGTATGGTATATTTCTTTTGCAGTTTCACTCTTCCAGTTTTCCTTTGTATTATTATAGATTCCCTCTTGGGATCAGCGAAATAATATGTGAACAATATTAGTGATATGGAAGCTTGCTTCAGGGTTATCTTTAGATATCTGAGTTGAACTCTACAAGTGAGGTACTAAATCTGCCTTGAGATTATCAATACAAGAACAAGTGAAAATGTAGGCTTTAAAAATAGCTTGTACGCCTTTTGTTCTAGGACAGGAGGAGAAACTGAACTATGCTCTGCAGTCATTGTTGCAACACAGCTGGCTTCACTGAGCTCGCACCGATCTAACTGCCAGCAGAGTACGGCTACATGTATCTTATTTAAAAAAGTCAAATATCACAAATTGTGCAGATATAGCATAGGTAAGGCGCAACAGGAGGTGCAAATGACTGCCTGTTTTGCATATAATCATCCTGAGTGATGATGGTAATAGTCATACTATTAGATTCTTTGACTGGGGTGTATATAATAATGATTTTACAGTAGCTTAGAGAAATGACAGTACAATAATATTGTATATGCATGACTTAAAAGTCAAACCTTTGATATTTGTTATGTATTCTGTAATATCTTCTGTATGGCTGGCATTTCATCAATGGGCTTATAAAACCTCAGTTTTATAATTATGTCTCACTACTGAGGTCCACAATGAGCCCAGTTATTTTCAGGGAGTAAAACCAGCCTTCACCAGTGCTTTTGCAAGGGGCCAGGTATTGCCCTACTCTTAAGGCTGACTGAGTCTAAAAATTTTACAAGATCTAGCTGAGGTTTATACCAATAAAAATCTAGGTTTTCTCTTTTTTTTTTTAACAGTAAAAATCCATAAGTAAAACAAAGTTTACCCTTTAAAGGTGTAAAGCTTAGGTTATTGGACCATTTGTAAATTTTTTTAGGCAAAGTGAAGTGTTGCATGTTTTTCTAGGGAACTTTATATTCTCTTTCAAGAGGATTTAGATATTTGAACCTTTAATAATTCCTTTTGTCTTCTAAGCTCTTCTACCACAGAAGAGTTTAAAAAGTTTCATTCTGTTTTCAAAATAAAAATGCAAATAACCCTTTGATATAGTTTGTGCATAAAGGAATACGCTGTTTTTTTTCTTATTTGTTCCTTCAATTAGCTAGTCTTGCCCAATAAATTTCAGTGTTTCATTACTAATAACTAATGAAGAACAGGTAACAAAAGCCACAACAGCATCTTGTACTCATTAAGAATTGGATCAAGCTAGCTTGCACATCGCATGAAGCACGCCATCACATATAGAAAGCAAGAAGTGTCTGGGGCAGCATACATTATTAATTAGAGCTGAAGATGGACTTCTGTTGTGGCAATCATGACTTTCATGTTCCATTACTTTCATGTTCTAAAAATACTATGACTTGATGTTTTATGATTTCTGTATGTGAGTGGCTGGACATTACACACATTTTATGAGGGGCTGCAAGCTTAAATTCTCCTCACTAAAGGAGAGGAGAAGTTCAGCAAGGATACGGTAGCAACATAAAGCCCTTCCACTTGAAAGTGAGCATCCATCCATGGAGGGCAGCAGTCAGTTCCTGGCACCTTGACCTCAGTAGGATGAAGCTGGAACATCTTTCATGTCCCAGAACGTTCAAAAATCTCTGGATATTTTGTAACCTCTTTGTTTTCTGTCTCTCAAGGCTGTTGGTGCCTCTGGCATAGGAGGGACAGCATCCTATGCCCATCCTTCTATCTGCACTTTGTCTAGTATGGCAATCTACTTCTTTTAAGACTTCCTGCCAGCTCCTGGAGTTCACCACAGAAATACTCTGCAGCCATTTCATGCTTGCACTGTTTGAATAGTCTGAGTGCAGCAAAAAGATTGTCCTGGTTTTGGAAACTCATTAAGTCTGTCTTGTAATGAATTTAAGTATGGTCAAGCTGATCATGTTCTTTTCAGGTAGTGATAGCTAGGTAGGTGACAAAGCTGTCAATACAAGGCTTCCCAATGATTGGATCCTCCTTTTTGAAAGTGATTAAGAAAAGGTAAATGTGAGACTTTGCTTTTGCTCTGTTAGCACAAATAGGGCCATAAACTTGGCTATGCACAGTTGGAGGGAAGGGTTAGAGGGTGACCTTCTGACAGAGGCTCCATCAGAGATCAATAGGTTGTTAGGATGCAATCAAATGTCTTCTTTGAGTCACTCTTGAACAACTAAAACACTTATGTGGATCCTTCAAGCCAAATACTTCTATTTTGTGTTGAAGCAGAAGGGGAATGCAAACATAGTTAAATACTACATTTTAAATGTGGGCCAGTTACCAGCAGCTGAAGGGCAGTAACTTCCTAAACTGCTGGAGCACGATCCTTGTGATTTTGATTCTGTCTTGAGGTAGCTTCGAGTGATGGTAATCACAAGCAAAACTCCCTGGGCAGACTGCTTGCATCCCTTTTGGTGTCACAGAACGGACACCATAAAATTAACTTATCATTTTGCTCTAAAGCCACATTACTGACCTAAAGAAGTTGGAGATTTTTGTTCTTACAATTGAAATTATCTTGGAATGGACTCCTGTTCTTGATCTGATATTTCTCCATGTAGCTTGTTCTCCTCTTAGGCTGATACGGACTTTTCTGTCCCAGTGCAGTGAGGTCATGTACAAGCAAACTGCTCTGCAAATCCATCAAGAGAGACATGGTTCAATGACATCATCCTCATGTCATTAGTGGGAGCAGAAGATGCTTAGTATCTCACGGAATGGTAATGCTAGTGTTGGGCTTGAAATTTTTTGTGTTTTGCAAAATCAAGCAATTGAGAGCTCAGATCAATTAATTATACCTTTTAAGACCTTTTCTCCTCAAATAAAACTATGTGTTGTGAATGGAATTCAGCTACCACAGGGCTTTATTGGAAATGCTTAGTATATATAAACATGAAAAAATTCATTAATAAGCTTATAACACTGTGTGAGATCTATCTTTTGGTCAACCTGTAGAGTGTGCTTAAATAATTTTGTTTTCTTGGTTGCTTCAAGGGCTCTATTTTCATTCTTGAAAGATGTTTGTTCAGCCAGTTTCTGAAATTACCAACATTTTCGAGGGCTTTAATCTACTTTGACTAAAGAAAGTCTGAAGATGGCTGATGTTCCAGGGAACATGTGTTTTGAATTGAAGAACAATGATACAGTTTTGTTTGCACTCATAAATAATGAATCTTTTTCTGACCACAAGTAAAGATTGTCTAAATTACTCTCCTGATTCAGTAATTGATCTGAAGCGTATGCTGTGTCAGAGCTATCAATATAGTGATGACTGCATGTGTCTAAGAGAGCTACAGTAGTGTTTATGAAGGACATTATAAAAAATATAAAGGGGGTTCGAAATGAGCTTTGTGGATTATCTTCAGTTAATGGCATGGCAAATGTCATTTTATGGACCTAATTTACTGAACATTAATAATGCTACAGTTGAGGTAAATCATTTTAATGGCAAGATTTATGTGAGTAACACTAGCACTAATTTACCAATGGAATTTACAAAATCCATTTAGCTCTTCTAAAGAGGCGCTAAGTGGATGTTATGGCTTGGTTTTAGACTGACACTGTCTCAGGAGCAAGGCAGCCCTGCTCTTCCTTTCTCCCTTGTGTTTGTGCACAAGCCGGACAATCAGTTCAGCAATAGCACTTTGGTGAGTCAGAGAATAGTGCTGAGTGATCAACCCACTTTTTTTTCTGTGCCTTCATCCAAGAGAATATGATTAAGTTATGCCAAAACAATACTGGGAAGAAGTACTCGGGGACTGCACCTCCGGCACAATGTCCTCCCTGTATTAAATGCTTTTACCTGCAGGTATCTGAGCTGATGTGAAGTCTTTAGATCCTTTAGGGGTGCAGAATGCTACTGGGAGAGCAAAATGCTGGGGGTGAAGAAACCTCAATGCCCATGCCCATTTTGCTTATGAAATTATTGTCTGCTGGTATTAAATGTAGAGTAAGCTACAGTATCTATGGTGTGAAGATGTCCAGGATGACTGGAGGGCATTTCTCTTCACAAGAGATGCCTGTGTCTCTTTAAGCAGGAACTCTCATGGAAGATAAGGTCTGCTGGGCCAGTGAAAGTTTAGTTAGGTGGGGAAGCTCTCAAGCAATGGTGCAGAAACACTGCAGAACCTTCTGCTCCCTTCAAGACAACAGCAGTGGGTCCTGCCTTTTCAGAAACAAATACAAAGTTCAAGTTTTTTAGTCTTAGCTTTCAAATTCCACAGACACTTACTGTAAAAATACTGCTTATTCTCAAGGCAAAATGAGTATGATATAAGTAATTGATCAACCTTTAAATTAATCAAGCCGGGAAAAGAGGGAAAGTAGAAAAGAAATTAAGAAATGTTAAAATGGTATTTCCGTTTTTAAATATATGGACTTAGACACTGTCATAGTAGGGAACTACATAAGTAGAAGATGATAGATAGATAGATAGATAGATAGATAGGTAGGTAGGTAGGTAGGTAGGTAGGTAGGTAGCCAGCCAGCCAGCCAGCCAGCCAGCCAGCCAGCCAGCCAGCCAGCCAGCCAGCCCATGGAAGAAAAATGAGTAAACACTGTACTGTTTGCTAATCAGGTGTCTAGTATGAACATACAAGCTGTTCAAATAGTGCCTAATTATCACTAAAAATTATTGCAGAGCATATTTGATTATTCACAGAAAGATATGGGCTCAGCTGAGTGTGAGATTTTATGCATATCTGTTGGAACTGGTTGTTTATGACACGACATTCTTTAATGGTAAAATGAAAAACAGCACAGTTCTGTGCCAGGACATGAGAGGGTCATAGGGGTAATGCATATTTATGAAGCAAAATAAATATGAAGATGGAACTTCCATCTCCTTTTCCCATCCCCCACCTCTGCTTTTTAACTATAACAAGTCCATGACATGTGATTTACACTGGCTTATATACACTGTAGGACAGCTCATGTCTTTACATTTAGCTCTGATTATGGTGTGATGTTGTGGGTACCCTCTTTGAGAAGTGGGTGCTGTTGCAGGTGCAATTTGTCCTTTATTGCTTTTAAAAGATTCATGTACTCCTGAAATGATGCAATAAGCCAGTTTTTTAGAGCTATAGTTCTATTCTATCCATCTATTTTAACTAAATGTAGCTACCTCTTCCTATTCAACCCTCTTGCCATAGGAATTCTCTGTATTCCATGTTGTGATGTATAATGTACTTACTCTCAGGGAAGAGAGGCTTTACTCCCCATTTTACAAGTGAGGACCTAAGAAAGTGACAACTAAAGGTTTCAGAACCAGACTCTGGTAGAGTAAGAAATCAAAGAGAGAGAACTTAAATCGTTAGCCTGCACCTAAACTACTGAAGTGATTTTTATCTTCTTAATGTTCTCTAACAACCACTCTTTGGTGCTTCTCATCCACTTGCCAACATAGATGGTACTTGATGTCTTCCCTCAGTTTGTCAGGTTGTAATTTGCGTGGATACTACGCCCCAGGTTCCTCATCTGCAACTTTAGGCAGCTAGCCTAGTGCCCTGAGATCCCCTCCTCAGAAAATGGACAGAAACATGTACCTCTGCAAAATCATTCAGCCCTCCTAAGTTTTGATTTACCCATGGAGATGACAGTCTCCCTTTCACTAGAGGGGGGCCTAGAGTGAGGATCTCCCAGGGTAGGGGCTTCTATTAGACGATTAAAGTGTAATGGGGTGCATATAAGTTGAGTGTTTTGATAGTGAGGCAGAGCCTTGATGCCCTGCAGAGCCTGATGGGATCATGATGCGTTCTACCTATAATTATCAAAGAGAGCTGGTCTTAAGAGATGTGGGTAAATTGAATGCAGGGAGGCTGCTAACACTTATTTTTACTCATTCATTGAGCAGGCATTGTGCAATTTTGCCAGAAACACCTCTTTCCCCGCAAAAGCCTGGTTTTCTGTCCTGGGCGTAGACAGTTGCCAACCTATCAAATAATGAGGTGTTTTTTGTAGTGTGCACAAATGAAGATGAGAAAAATGCGTTCCTTGTAAATACATTCTCAGAGGAAAAAGGAAACCAGAGCTCTGGATGAGACATGACACATGAAAGCATTCAGTCTGAATCATATTACCACTAACTCATCATCACCTTTCCCAATAAAACCAAGCTGCTTAAAAATTGTGTTGAATATTTTTTTCCCGGGGAGGAACAATATTTCAGGTGACAGAGAGAGAACACAGTAGACAGCAAAGAGTTCAATATAGACAAAATACTACGTTTTTGCTCTAGTGTTTTTCTTCACTGCAATTTGGTTTCTTCTGAATTCTTTATGGGCTGTGTTCTACAGGGGGAAAATGCCCCAAACAAAACAAGACCTAAGAAGCAAAGTGAATTTCAAAGACAACCTGAAATGAAGAGTGAACATTCAAACAACTGAGAGGAAGCATATCCCTGCTTTGAACTCAGGAGGTTAGTATGAGCTGGCAATACTTTCTTTCAGACTGTTCCTCACAATTAAGTAAGGCACTGATGAAAACTCAGAGAGCAGATCAATGATGTGTCCTGGGAAGAGCTTGAACCCATAATGGAGCAATCAAGAGCAAATGCTTTCTAAACATGGGGCTCTCACAGGGATCAAAAAAATTGCTTCAACAGTCTGTTTATTTACTAGGGAAGGTACTTGCATTTATTATGCTGCTGAGAACAAAGAACCAGTGCTGGTACCTGGTTGTTTTATTTCCACAACTCTGCTATCGCCATCAGTAGCTGAGAGAAGCTCCTCAACAGAAACAAAAAATGGGCTTGCCCACTTGCCCACACCAAAATGGGCTGAAACAAGAGAATTGCAGTGTAATTTTTTCTTCTCTCCAGCTCTTTGCCATGGAAGAGAGGAGCCTGCCTGCCCACCGTGGTGCTTGCCTGCACTGCTCACCGGCACACAGCATCTCAGCTCCCAGTTGGAAGCCTCTCACTCTACCTGCCTCAGAAAGAGCACCAGAAATGCTGCTTTGGGATGTCACAGATCAGGACCTCAGTCTGTGTGATCTCAAAGTGGGAAACGATAGCTGAGTGCTTTCAAAAGGCAAGTTAGTTCAGTTACGTCACACTCAGGAGACAGAATGCTAACAAAAAGTTTTGTTTCCATTTCATATATTCTCCATTATTTTCTTTCTTGGGAATAATATATAGCTGGCTCGGTTTCCTTGTGCAATTTACAAGAAAATTGTTCATCTGACCTAAAACCAAGAGGACACAACTGTCCATCTAGGTCTGTGCTTGGATGCTTGTGACTAGTGGGCTTGAGGCACAGGAACACAGGGACTCGAATCTCTAAGCTGAAAGACCACATAAGGACACTTTTTCTAACATGGAAATAAATCCATTAAAATTCAGAGCTTTGCCGGACTGAGCTTAGAGACCTCATCACCTTATTTTGAACCAACACAGAGGGACCTAGGGATCCATCCACTCACTACAGCAGCACCAGACAGCCAGAGACTCCTGGTGAATCTTGCTCATTGTTTTGCATGCTACTTATATATTTAAAAGTGTAACAAATGGAAATATTGTTATACATCATAAAATCATGGCAAGTGTTCATAGAATTTAGGGAAAACAAAATAAACCATCACAGATCCTTAGTTAAAAGAATGAAAAAAAGCAAGGAAATTCACAATTTATCTCCAACAAGAGATGTATTCCCATGATGTACATTTTTAGGATAATTCATATCGCACAAAATGGGTAAACAGAAGAAAAAGCCACAATGTGAACAAAAAAAAGAGGAAGATGAACAACTTATTTTTTGGCAAAGAATAATCCTAAGATAAATTAATATCTGCAGGACTTGTCTGCAGAGCCTCTTCTACTGCTTGGATGCAATAAACAAGGATCCGAGCTTTTAAAAGAAAATAATGGTTTTTTAATAATGAAAAATATCCTCAGAAACCACCCATGACTTATTAAGGCTTTATCTAGATAGCACAATTAACACTAGATATGCGTGTCAAGGCAAAAATTTCCCTCCTAGCTTACGCTTATTCTGCATCTTTCCCAGTTTAATGACCTATTCACCTTACTCTGTGCAACTCACTCAGCTCTGTAAGTCCCCATTATTTGGAATGAGCTTTAGGGAACCATCCAGCATAAAAGCCAGTCTTACATAGCACCTGAATGGCCACAAGGATGTCATGGTATGCATGGGGTATTTGATCATTGTTCTGCCTGTTCTAGGACATCCACACAGTAACTGAACACCTTTGTGTTAAGTCAGCTAAAACTAATGAAGTTCTTCTCATCCATCACGAGGTATTTGTCCATTCTTTGATTGGAGGAGGGGTTATATGCTTTACTTCTTTGTCCTTTGTTTCTTTAGGTTTCCTCTTCAAGCATCTCTTGTCTCAGGGGGTCCTAATGGCTCTTGGAGATCCCTGTGGTGGCAAGTTGCTATCAGGGCAATTAGCCATGTCGTTTCAGAGGCTTGCTGTGTTCCCTCTGATGTGGCTGAACAGCTAAGTTAGCCAGCCCCTGTTGGCAGTGATTGGCTAGGTCTTACCTTTCCTTTACTCTTTCTCTCTGCCCTTTTAGTGACATCTTTTTTTTTTTTTTTTNAATAGATGCAAACCCCGTGTCCCTGTTCTTGCTGTGAGGATAGGCACATGCTAGGGCACGGCCAGCTGAGAACAGACCCCATGCACAGGTTCTTGGGGGCCTCTCTGACATCTCCCCATGACCAAGGAATGTGTCCCAGTATATTTATTTGCTCTTTGACAAGGTACGGTGGGACAAAATCTACAGATGTCTAGTGGTACTGTCATAAGCAATGATGGAAAAGTCCTGCATAGCTTGCTGCTCACCACATAACCAGTCTTTTAGCAAAGTAGTCAAGTAACAGCAGACACAAGCATAACATTTATTCCTAGAATCAATGGGAATGACCTAACAAAACAGAGAAATTTTGTTCATGTGAAGATGATGGTTAATTTTAACCTCTACAAATGTATTATTTCTCATATATACAGCTACTGTGATCTTCTCTATTATGCTCTCTGTAATGTTCAGGAGTCTATGTAAAAAGACGAATCACCTAGGAAGGACATTCCAGAGAAACTGGGAATGCAGTCTTTCCTAAGTGCTTCAAATATCCAAGAACATCTCTATTATATAATATGGAAGTTATTATTTTGGATATTTGCAGAGAGAGAACATTTGTAATGTATCATACACACCTTTGGTCTCTGAGAAAACTAATAAAGTGAAGGGTAAGAACACATGACATAATCACAGTTCCAGCCCTGTTCTGTTTCCATATTTTTGTGTCTCCATGGGATACTTATGTTGCAGTCTTGAATGCATTAAGTGTTATGCATGAAGTCACATGACTTGAACTCTGGGGCAGACACAGATTAATTGATTTCTAATGGAAAAATGCATGCCTGATGCTATTTTCATCGCAACACATCATTTCCTCTGTAGCGAGTAGTAATCTTTTATCTATCTGAAAGTTAAACCTTAAGCATTTTTTACCCTCATTGATACAAACTGTGCAAAAACAATGCTTCCTTTTCACCTTGATCACACGGTAATATATCCAACCCCCTTGGTTTGTTTCCTGATGGATCTCTTCTATGCACAACTTCTAATTTAGAAAATCAGTCTTGAGAAGAGCTGTCTCTGTTGCACACATGCTCCTGTGCTGCTGCCACATTTTCTACTAGGGTATGTACCGGAGGGGCATGCATCTAGCTAGTGCATCTGCATCTAACAGAATGGACATCTTAGGTTTGTCAGGAGCAGACTGGTTAGAGTAGATCATGTGTCTGTTTTGGGAGTCGGTCGTGAGTATGGCCTGTGATTGGTCATCAGCTTACCCCATTGAGGCTGTGCATCTCCTTCCTCCCTCACAATGCCATTTAGAAGCGGGCTGAATCCACCTCTGGGTTTTTCTCAAGCCTTTCCCAGCACATTTAAGATACTTTTGTCTGGTGTATTGCTAATCTTGCTCTTCAGTGTATGACTGGCCAGACTGAACTGAGCTGCAGCAGGATAATGTTTTGATCCATCATGACAGTGTTTCATTGAAATACCTTCACAGTGCATATTTGACAGGAAAATATCCTGACTTTGTCCTGCTGGACCACTTCTCACAACCCTAACAAGTTGTATAACTAATAGCCATATCTTCACTTTGCTTTTCAGTTCCATTTTGGTCTTTTGCTGCTTTTTGGTCTGTTTAGACAATCAGGGCTCTCCAGGGCAGGAGCCTGCTGTTCTTACATGTCTGTAGAGCAAAGTTCCTGTTGGTGCTATATACATCAAAATAAGACATGAAAAGTGCCTCACTTCTGATTGTACTAGCAGAGTGTGCCTTACTCTGGGGGTAGACACAGTTTATCAGAGTCACTTGCACTGACATGCAGCGTATGTTGTACTTGAAGGTTAGGCTAAGTCTGTCTGATGTGTGCTTAGACAAAATATTGCTTTTTGTTCATGACAGAAAGAATGGGTGGTTTTGGCCTCTCTACTGCTGTTCTCATGATGAAGATGTTCTGCCCATCAGCAAACAACCATCTCCCCTCCATCTTTGACTGACAGTCAGTCTTCACTTGCCAAAGATGCCTTGTGATTCTAGAGAAACTAAAACAGCACTTTATTTCCAAGAAAATTGTGACTCCATTTCTTGAAAAGATGTGGTCATGGTATGTTGCTGTAGAGTGGCAAGTTTGCTTTGAGGAAGCAATTTGATTTAAAAAAATGTCAGCCATGCAAGATGAAAAGAAGGTGCCGTGTCTTTCACTTGCATTCCTCCCAACCTGGATCAGTTTTGCCTGTACCTATGTGTAAAGGTGCAAATCCTAGAATGGTGTATGCTGCTTCTCCAGCTTTCCTCATACTGGGTGCAATCTGAAGATCTGACTTTTCTTGTGAAATATGATCCAACCTTTTTAATAGCTAGAGTTCAAAGGACGCTTCCGCCCCTCTGACTTATCAGTAATTACCCTACCCCATTTACAGAGAAGTCAAGCACAGTCCTGAGGCAGATTCTAAAGAAGTATCCTGCCATTATCATTCCTAGTAAATTCATAGATTTGATTCAAGCTATCTTTAGAACACACATTTTGTTTCCCAATAAAGTATTCTTTTTGTGACCTCCTAATTAATAAGATTAAGGGAATTTAGCCTGGGAATCTGACAAAAGGCAGCATTCTAGGACCCTCACTGAATATTAATATCCGTCTTGTAGCAAAAGCAGAACACTTGTTTGTGTATATTGGAGCCCCACTGGTTTAGGTCTTTACTAGGAAAACAACAAAGAAGAGAAAAAACATAACAAATTACAGCTGAAACAAATCATCAGCATTGCTGTTTTCAAATTACTGTATTTCTGGGGAATTTCAGTCAGTTACATGAAAAAGAAGACACCAATTTCAATGGAGCTTTGATAGTCAGGTTATGTTAATAATGGGGACTCATGTAAAATGCATAAGGTATACCTTACAGATGAAGAAGATTGCTAATAATTATTCTGTATGCTAAGAGTGTAGCTCTTTCTGAACTGATACATAAAGACTCCTTTACATCCCAGTCTAATTACTTATAGACAGTTGAGCACAAAATTACTTTCATCTGTTTGAACATGTGGAAGGAAAGAGATTAGAGATGTACCTTTCAAAACAGCTGGTTGGCATGTTAAAGAAGAAAACCTACTGGTTCTTCGGTTCTGATTGAAAAGTGCATTTCTTTATAATTAGACCTATTAAAATAAATGTCGTGCAGGCGGATTCTCAGAGGGGGTGACTTGGGTGCACAGCATGAAAGTCAGTTGCTCTCTTATGGCTGCTCTGGAAACTGGAAGAGTTTTCAAAGCCGAGGGAAGACAGGATGAGGTGTTTTGAAACCTTGTGTTTTTCCCTACCCATTTGGCGTTTTCTTTCAGGGCACTGGCTCCCATGGAATAGGAGAGGGAGTTCCTGGGGATGGCAAATGGCTGTGGGCAGCCACTACTCTGACACTTCTTTATGTCTTTCTCTTCTTGTCCTTCAAGAAGAAGTCAATGTGAGTTGCGTGGAAAGTAGCAATTTACGTAGGAAAAACCATATGGAGTATCACAAAGGGGCTGTAGGCAGATGAATGATCAACGTCTTGAATTTCTATTTATTTGCTGTAGCTGATTTCAGGGCAAGTGCTGTAGAAAAGGAACGTGTATACAAGGGGTCTAATCCTGTACTGACTTCATAGTGTTGAAATGGAATAGTGTGTATTTGTAGCAACATCAACAAGCAAAATTTCTCTCCTCCTCCAGGTTTCTAATTCTGCCCAAAGCCTTTTTGTGTGTCCTGAGATAATACCAGTAGCGAAAAGTTCTTAGAGTGCCCTCATGCAGACTTCTCTGAGCATTTCACGAAGCAGGGACATATTGCTGTCCTCAGTGTGCTGAGGGAGGACTCAAGACTATACAGGGTGAAGGTGCTATCTCGGAGTTACAGACAAGAACTCCAGGCTGAGGATGAACAGAGTAGGTGCTTGTCCTAATTTTTCAGGTATAGAGCAAAATAAACAACCTCTGAGGCTCCATGGGGAAGGGACTACACAGTGCTTTCCAGATTACCAGAAAGAGAACCGTGTACCTCATGTAACTTCTCTATGTCTGTACCATGAGATAACTTGCTGTCTCCTGTTTGGTGTCTGCTCTCTGTGAGATCATGCAGAGCAGCTGGAATCGGTTAAGGATGTATAGGTTGATGTGGAAGCCAAGAATCTCCACTTTAAAACACTGTTGAAATTGTTTCCCTTCACTCAGCACTCGTTAGACCACATCTAGATACTGTGTCCGGTTTTGGTCCCCCAATACAGGAAAGCCAGGAAGATCCCTTCCAAGCTAAATTATCCTGTGATCCTATGTATGAATGGTATATGATGGCTGAACTAACGCTACCTCCAGAATTGCCTGCTGAGTGCTCTATTTGGAGTGGTCTTATGCCTGGGTGGACAATGCAGATTAGAAGCAGCAAGTAAGAGGACAGAATATAATATTACATAGAACTGAACCTGGTGATTCTGGGGTCATAGTATTCAGCTGTGTTATGTAGGTGTCCCAGAGGGCTGAAATCTGGTTCATGGTTCCTAACCCAGTGTGCAATGGACACATACCTAATGCATTTTCCATCTCTGGGAGAAGTTAAATTTCTCACACTTGTCTCTGACCATGTCTGTAGAGCAAGCTGATGTGGTTTATGATGCAACCCCAATCTGTGTAACCCCTGAGGCCTCTCAAGGTCTCCCTGTTTTCAGCTCAATCCCTTCCCCCCCTGTGCTTCCCCTGTTACAGCCTCTCATCTACACCAGGCACTATTGGCACCGCAGTGTGATAACAAGTTGTCCTGGTTTGAAGTAAAACAGAACCAATTTTCTGTTCGGTAACTTTACTTTTTAGCTAAGCCTCTTCTCACTACTGAAATTAACAGCATGTTGTGCAGAAAACTGTTTCCTCCCAGAGTGATAAGACCCATGTTTACAATAGATACCAAGGAATGGTATCCAGCGAGACCCTTGTTGATACTTACTGCTATAACAAGCAAGGCCAGACAACTTTGTTATTTGCGCTGTTGGAGGGTCAGAAACAGAAAAGCATAGAGGGGTCCCACCTGCGGGGACGAGCGGACAGGACAGGTGACCCCAAACTGAGCAGCAAGGTATTCCATTCCATCTGCATCATGCTCAGTATAAAAGCTGAGACACCAAAGGGTTAGCCTCTTTCTTCGATGGCTGACATCCAAGGAGGACTCTGTCTGCCTTTGATCTCAATCCTGAATCCAGGTTTTGGAATCCACTTCCCATCTGTGACTGAGTCCAGTCTGGGACTTCCCCAGTGCCTGCTGGTGATGTGATTGTCATCCTGGGAACTTGATATGGTTTTGTATATACTTCATTATTTTCTTATTATTCCATTAATATTTCAATAAAGTAATTTAGTTTTTTCTAAACTCGTAAGTCTCTTTCTTTCTTTCCCACCTCTCCTCGAACAGAGAGGTGGGGACAGAATCTGTTACTCACCTTGGTGGCCAGTCCAGCTCAAACCATGACACAAGTATTCTCTCTATCTCTCTATCTCCTCAATTTTCCCTAGACCTTCACTTAATGATTCTATTGCTTTCTATTATGTCTTCTATGAGTGCAAATATTGTCTGTAGGGCAATTCATGAGTGGTCAGTGTGTGACTTTATTTGAGCCTGATGATGAAGTTTTGTCAGACCTGATTACTCTACGAGTTCTTGGCTGAACATGGCCTTTGGAAAAAGCTGAAAATCCATATTGAATGGTCAGCCCTAAGCATGACACCTTCTTGCAGCGCCTGCCCTGATGATGCTTTGAAACTGGGTTAAACTACTTGTTTTGGAAATCCAAGTAATGGTTAATGGGGCACAAGCTGCAACATATAAAACCCTCCTGTGTCCATGTAGGGTGTAGGAAAAGTTTGCACTGAAGCCTGTTTTCCAGCTGTGAAATGGTATTCTATCATGTTTCATGACTGTAGTTCTCTACATAAAAACACTCCAGACGTCAGAATCATAGAATAATCTTTGTTGGAACCTCTGGAATTCTTCTGATCCAGATCTCCTGCCCCAAAAAGGTGTTCAGGGCCTTGTCCTGTCAAATTTTGAACATCCGGGAGAATTTCTTAAGGTCAAATCTCAAGAACACAAGACAGTTAACCACCACTTTAATCTGGTACCCTGTCTCTGACAGTCACAAGTGGATAGCATTTAGAGGATGATTAGTAAGTCTACAGTAGTCCTTCCTATTTCACACCTCAAATTGGTGAGTTTGGGGTTTACTTAATGTGTATCTGGGATGTGTGGGATGTCTTTTTCGGATCAAAGAAATCAACTGTTTACGGTAGGCATGACAAAGAGGGTGCATAGGCAGATTCTGGATTCAGTCCAAGTTCTCTTGTATTTCTTCCCTAGGTGAATTTTCCCACGCATAAAGACAGGAAATTACAGATAACACTTTACCAAAGATTACATCAAATAAACAAGAGGTCCACGGCCTTAATATGTACTATTGCCCTTTTTCATCAGACCAGCTCTTGCTTATGTCAAGACAGAACCTGCCTTTTTGTGCCCATTTGGCTGTGCTGGTAATGGGTTACTGCATGCCTGTGTGAGGTGAGGTCCCCCAGCTGGTAGTGCTTGCAGCTGTCCTAAAGAAGCTGCCCCATATGGTGGCTCACAAATCCCAGCTGCTCTTGAACTCACCCTGCTCCCCACAAAAGCCTTCAGTGAGCTGGTTTGCTGCTGTGTGGGGAAGGGTCTCCTGGCTCCTCCTGAGTTCCTATCAAGAGGAACCCTCAACCTCTTCTTTGAGAAAGAAAAAGGTAGCGCGGTACATCGCTCCAAAAGATGATTGACCCTTTCATTAGTGAAATTAGTGAAGAGGACACTGCGGTGCACTGAGCTTGCCGGGTGCTTCCCGCTGAGCCTCTAGGGCAGCACAGGGGAACGCCTGCCTTGCAGAGCCCCAGGCCTACCCAGGCTCCCGCCCCACACCGCGACAGCTAAGTGCTTTCTGGCATGCACAGAAATAAAAATAACTGTAAGAGCACCAGTCATGATAACTCGTGAATGAGTTGGCTTTTGTCTTTATTTCTAACTCATTTTGGACTTGCACCAACTTTGAATTCTTTATGGATAGAAGATACTTCTGATTAAAAGATACATCTCGATTTAAAGGACAGATAGTGTGTTGTACACATAATACATGGCTACCAGGAACGCTACTGATAATTTAATTCCTATAACAGACTAGAGAAAGCTTATTACCTGGCAGCCAGTATTCAATCACTATTTTCTGAAATAAATAGCCTATCAGACAGCTAACGATAAAAAAGCAAACGTGATGTCCTTAATTTTGTGTATTTTTAAGTGTAATATACTGTGCTAACACAGACATCCTAAAAGCTGTCTTCCTGTTAATCCTTCTCAATGGCTTTTTCCTGTATTTGTGGCATGTTTTATTTAAGTAAATGGTATTGTTACATTAATTTTAAAATCTGATGTATCGGCTAAATAAGATAGTGTAATAGAAGACGAAATGCACTAAAATACTGTCTTCTGTGTTATACTCATGAGGTTCATGCTTGGTTTTTAGTGTGCTGTAGAAAAAGAAGTATTTTTAAATAAGTAAGTACAACTGATTGTATATTTCCTTTCATTATCATTGTTCTTGGAACCCTAGGAACAACTAGGGAGCAAAGGCTGTAGAAACATTCGGGCACCTGGGATGCTGAGAACTGAGATGACAGCAAATCTACAGAAAAGACATCAGTCCATTCAGTTATCTGTCTTTTACTGATGTAGAATCAAGTCTGACATTACATTGGTTACAGATCAAATGTAAAGCTGGCTGTGAATTTTCAATGTGATTTTTTTAAATAAACATATTCTTTTTAATGATCAAAGCATAATTTTTGAAAAAAAGTTTGGAATTGTTCAGCATGCTGTAAGTAAAAATTCACATATTAAGATATTTAGTCGGAGAATCAGAACAGCCCAAATCAAAACATTTTATTTGCCTAAGAGATGCAAGGCATTGTATTCCAGATGATTAGTCCAACATGAACATTTGTCTGCTTAAGATACCCCATGGAACCAGAGGAGCTGCTCTTTGGTGTAGCTCACACTCCTGTACTCCTCTAGTTGAAGATGAGGGTTCCACAACATATCAATGTTCTTTATCATTGAATAAGCAACATGTCAGTTTAAACATAGGATTAGTTAGTCCATAGGTCATCCCAGTGCTTCTCATTAAGGATTTAGAGGAAACAAGCTTTCCAATGAAAACCAGAATGAGTTTCAATTTTGAATGTCCTAAAATCAGTCTAGGTGTTCTGACCTCATTAATGCATGGTAAAAATTTCTCCCACTGCAATATATGTAATATGGAAATAGGCAAATTTTTCTCTATTATTCTTGAAATTACTGAAGTCGAAAACTAGGACTGAAATCAATTTCTAGCATATTTTATCCTGTTTAAAAAAGGCAATGAGAGAAGAGAGAGGAAAAAAATAGTGAAAATTGGCTCAAAGGTGGGAGCATAGTGTTGGACAAAACTCACATGCAGAGATAATACGAGCAAGACAGTGGGGCCTTTCCTTATAGATACAATGGAGTTGTAGAGATTAAGGAATCTGTCCCCTTTTACCTCAACTTTCCTTTACAAAACCTGTTTTGGCTAAATCCTAAATGCACTAATAAACACTCAAGTCAATTGAGAATAAATCAGGTCACAGTTTCTGCTTCCTCTTGAGTGTCCATCTGAAATGATTAGTTGCAGAAAAGTATATACATAAATATATATATAACACTTTTGGAAGAAATGGCACAGCTGCTGCCAGCTATGCCCTCTGGCACTCCGAGAGGCAGAAGCTCCTCTTGGGTTTTGCAGTATGCTCTGAAGTGGAGCTGTGTTTTAATTGCTCCATCCATCCCTATTAAGGGACAGGCAGAAAAGGAAAAAAAAAATCTAATGAAAAAACAGATATTGTATATACATTACACTAAATACCTGTGGTTAAAAGAATATTAAGGTTGCTAAATGAAGCACTGAAAAAATAGGAAATATTGTATTTATGACTCCTGGCGTAACCTTAATTTAGCTTCTGCAGCCAACAACGTTATGCTACAGTTCCAGAGACTCCTGCTTTACCTAATGAACGACTGACTGGTCCTTCATGATGGTTCTACTCTTCACGGGTGGTAAGGAGTCCCAAGTCTTATTTATCATATAAAATACAAACCCTGTTCTAAGTACAGGGTTATTAATTCCCTCACAATTTTTCATTTAGCTCCTCTACTACATTCTGTTAATGGTACTCATGGTACTCATCATTATAATATTCAATGTCTTCAAGAACATTCAATAATGCATTTCTGCAAAATCCCAGAATGTGGTGGGTGATGGTTATTATTTGTTATAAGTGTTCTTACACTCACAATACTGTTTATGGGCAAAGAGGAAACACACTTTATATATAAAGCCAAGAATTTATTGCTGTCCTAACTAAAATCTTTACAGTATAATTCAAGAATCATTTGTCCAATTTAATTACTTCAGAAAAGAATATTTTCATACAGAAAGTCTCATTAATGGTTAAAATTATTATACACATACTTAGTTTCTACCGCTTTTTCTGTTGTTACGCTCAACCTTTTCCTGCTCCTCTGGGTCCTAAGATGGGTGGTTTCATTCTGCTGTTGTGAGGGTGTTGGGGGTGCAATGCAGACTTGTCAGCATCTAGAGTCCTTCACTGGGAGAAATATGATGTTCATCTTGATAGTTTCTTCTTCCTCACTGTAGAATCTACTTGAGGGTGGTTTTTGTTTTGTTTTAAATGTGCTTGCTAACATGTATTTACATATTTGTTCTTTCTTCATGGGTCTGCATCTTTAAGTTACATACAAATTTACTATGTATGGTGCTCCTTTGGTATGCTAGATAGCATGCTTTTATTTGCTGTTACACTTAAACCCAGTTTTGTCCTGCCCAAGGTTTGCATTTCTTTTAAATGATGGTTGGTGAGTTGCTGATAGCTGCGGTCTTGAGTGCCAAGCCTGTGCCCCATTTCTTATCACACCATGGAGGTATTCCCCTGCACTGTGTCCTCGCTCTCCTCTTCCCTGCTGTCCTACCAGGCCTGTATTTCTCTACACTACATCATCATGAGTTAGAGTTGTAAAATCATAGAGGTACCATATAAAGATAAATGAAAGTAAACCAGATTAGCCAGAGATAACTGGTAAATTGGAAAAATTGGTGTTAAAGATAAACCTAGAAAAACAAAGTTGCCAGCAGGTCAAGAAAAGTCCAGACAGAAGCTTCAGTCCTGAGGCCTTGCAAACTCAGTGCAAAGCTTATAGCCTGCTACCAGCAATGACAACACCATATTACATGGCTTGCAGTTACAGCGTGCATCCTGGGAAATAGATTAATTAGAAAGAAAATGCTACTTTTCTTTACAGAACACGTACCTGAACTCATTGAAGGTTGTTTTTTTTTAAACCTTAGGGTTCAAGGAGTGTTAATTAACTGAAAGTACTTTTAGTTCCTAATTAGATCATTACAATAGCACTGTAAACAAAGGTAATGATGAACAGATACATGCTGAGTTAGGATGTTATGTCTAGTAGGAACGGATACATTTGAGAATTTTGGAGTTAAGTTGCAGTTCAGCTCAAAGCCCAGAAATTCAGAGTGAGTTCCACTGGTATTGGCTGCTTTTGAGCTGCTCTGGGGATGCAAAGCAGCCATAAACTTGACTTAAATGGCCAGTAAAGTGGGTTTTACTGCTGCTTTGTGTCACTGGATTTCTCCAAAGCAGCTGGAACATCCCATGAATCTGGCCCCAGACGTTTATGTGGGGTTTATTCAAACTGTTCTAACCTCTTTGACTATGAAATCTGCTGGAAACCTCATGAGAACAAGCTCTCTCTCCTTCTTCTGCTCTGCACCAAAAGAACAGTCAGCCTTTCAGTTTCATCACACTTTTGATCTGCTAAAGACTGCAAATGGAAAATAAACCTACCAAAACTTACCTGAATGTTTCACAATTCCTTCTTACACATAACTTAATCCATTATAAGAAGACCCACTGTGTTTTGGTGGTGGTGACATCACCTTATTTATACCTAAATTGATTATTCTTTTACTGTTCTTGAGGCATATGTTCCAGGGCTCATCTTCTAGCATGTGGTCTTACATCTAATAATTCTGATTTTCAGTTGAGTTGCAAATAACTTCTGTGTTATAAATTCATTTATCTATTCTGTTTTATTCTCTTCTAGTTACTACGTTTTCTACTGCTATATTCCAGCAGGTGGTCTCATGTGGGATTGATTTGCAGGAGCCCAGGCATCTGCAACTGAGGCCGTAAGTTTTCATTCTCTTTATAGGTGATGGTGTGAAAGATGATACTACATCTCATTCATCTGGACACCTAAGCTATGAGTTTCAATCAATGCTAGGACTATTTTATAACAATTTTGAATGGAAATGTAATGCAAAAGTGCTTTGCTTTTGGTGAAAGTTTACAGTACCTTTATACATACTAAATACAGACTCATAATAAGGTGGCCCACTCAAGTCAAGGAACATGCCTGTGGGCTAAGGTACTTCTTAGAGTGAGTAAGACTCTCAGTCTGTTCGATTCTGGTTCCAGCTCCAGTCTGGGTCTGTACTGCTCTTGTAATGAAATTCAAGTAGCAAGGAAGAGCTAGCTGGTCCATATTCTGCATAAGGTCACAGATTTCTCTGATGTTCACGATAGTCTTTATCGTGACACCTATGTCACCTTTGAGACATTTCTCTCTACTAGAGACAAGTCCAGCTTCTCATAAGATATAAATAATGTAAAATTATACGAAAATATTTCTGGCTTGAGTCACTTGAAGCACAGCCAAGCAAAGCACTGGGGACTGCATTGGAAGGAACGTCTTTTATTTTTGGCAGCACAGATGAGCTAGCTGACCTAATAGAAAATAACTATGTCTAATATCTTTGACTAAAATTCCTTAACTTCTTGCATACATTTATAAAAATGTTAAACTTTAAGTTTACACTTTACAACATCCTTGAAGAAAAGTCCTGCAAACATGACTTTTCTCTAAATTAGAGACGCACTAACGGATAGACAAAGGACTATCTTTTGCGGCCAAGATGAAGGCTGAAGTAAATATTGATTAGAGAGAATATTTTATACACCGATACTCAAAAGGAGTTAAACAGACATTTTCTTCAACGGGGATATTCAATCTAATCCTCTTTTTATGCTGTGGTTTGTTGTTACATTTTATTTAATGTGTTTTACAATAATAAGATTTTTGTATAGGTGGCATAGCAATGCTTGTAAATATCTCCATGAAAAATATGACCTTAAAAAGGAGGCAGGAGGGACAGAATAGTTGAATTGTTAGCAGATGAATAATTGGTTTTGAGAAATGTCAACAGAGCCTGCTTGTCTACACTACAGCCGTTCCAGGAGAGGTAAATAGAGGTAGTCTTTTTGCTGTAATTCCATGTGCAACATTCAGAAGGATTCTTCTAATTACTCACATGCCTGAGATTACTTGGTCTACAGTGGGTTGGGGCCAAATTTGAATCCAGCAGCATGCTGTATGGTGACCAGGTTATTAGTCAAGAAATATGTTTATTTAAAATAAAGACAGCCCCAAATTAGGTGACAGTTCATTTCTCAGACCGTATTTTGGACCAGTAGCTAAGCCTGTCAAATACACAGAAAAACAGCATCATGTTCACATGCAGTTTTATGAATAATTAGCACCCAGCTGATAGGAGAAAGATTAAGGGCATTCATTATTTGAAAAATTGAATTTGGAG
The DNA here is from genome assembly GCA_013398295.1 of Chionis minor. Taxonomy (NCBI): domain Eukaryota; kingdom Metazoa; phylum Chordata; class Aves; order Charadriiformes; family Chionidae; genus Chionis; species Chionis minor. The sequence continues at coordinate 104,981 of VZSF01004856.1, forward strand.
GATCTTGTTATGTGGAGATACTCAGCATCCCTGTACTGAAGACTTCACTGTGTAAGTAGCCAGGGTGGACAGAGGGTGGCAGAGGAAGCCGAGTGGTCTGTATGTGTTCACACAGAAGAAGGAGTGTGGGGACCCATAGTGTCCTTCATGCAGTCATTGCCTGATCCTGCAGTCCACTCTGCTCTGTCGCTCAGGCTGAACAGCTCAGCTTTTCTGCTCTGCAAAGTCCTTCTATGTAATAAACTTTTTACATATCCCTGAAACAATAACCCAGTGGGTCATCCCTCTGTTGGTATTGCATCAATTACTGTTTTATTGAGAAGCTGGACATAATTATTAGGACATCTGGCCTATCTTATTACTTGAAGATTAACTTGTGACCTAAAGCAAATCACTCAGTCATGCTGCCAACTGCAAAGATCATCTTATCTACCTGAAGTACCTGTTATATGTTTTTTAGATGAGAGGTTTTATTTTAAAACTGACACGAGGAGAAATTGTTTGACACATGGTTTCAAAGGCTTCCAAGTGCTTCCTGATAATTTCCCCAAAGTGTCACTAATGTCTGAATTCAGAGAAAAGAGTCTAGGATTACAGATTCAGTTGCTGCATCAGGTCTTCGTTTACCAAATATCCTCGCAGCCACTAACCTGCTGTGCTCCGTGTTTATGTTTGCTCACTTTCCTGTCATCACTCTGTTCAACTGCCCACCAGCAACCTCAGACACCTGCGCTGTCCCACTTATTCCTCTCCTACATCTGCATTAGGCAAAGCAGATATATTTTAAAAATCTCTTTTGACTATCAAATTAGACCTTGAATCTCATGAGAACTCCAATTCCAAGATTACACATGTTCAATATAAGGCCCCACTTGTAGGATTACACTTTCTAGAAAGCAGAAGTCAAACAGCACTATGTGAGAGACTTTTCTCAGCCAGGGCATGTGGGTGATATGTTAGGACTGTGACCCACATGTGTACTTTTATTTATATGCCTTCCTCCTATACAAGTAGACAGATACGACTAGTCACAATCGTGTCTGTATACAGCAACTGCTGTCTTTACAGGAACTGGAATGTCCCATTATTTTTACATAGTACTCAATATAGGATCTTTCAATCTCTATTATGTCTCTACCTCTGTTGGGGATTACCACTTGGCATGTATAAGTGAAAAATTGACAGCTTTCATTGTGATTACTGAGATTTTACAAGCTGTGCAATAAATGCAGGCTACATATGTACTGAAGTTCTTGGAAATTATTTGGCTGCCCACAAAAGAGTAGACTTTGTCCTATATCCTTTTGCTTTTTCACCAAAATGTTTCTGTCTGAAGGCACTATAGGATGGGTATTTTAACTGATATGAAGTGTGAGCTTTGCTTTTTCATTTCTGGTTGATCACAGTCTTACTGTGGTAGGTACTTTATATAGGGTTACATCAGGTGATGCAGTATAACAGTCCAGTTAGACAAAAGAGAGTTTGAAAAAGAATCCTATCTGTCTAGTACTAGAGATAAGATGCTATCTATTTCTGTCAAATCTGCCCTTTTGGATCTGCTTGCCATTATCTGCAATTAATTCACTGATGCTTCTTGCTGATTCACACCCCAAGATCCTCTATTACTTTTGTATAACTACATTAGGCACATAATGTTTTTCCTGGTGTGTTGCCTTTTTGGTTTTGAAAGACACCTCCTCGCTTTATGTTGGTAGTGTGAACTGTTTGATGGGGTAGCTTTTATAGGCATTATCCTTTCGAACTTGCACATATGGCTAAAACCAATAGTTCACTCTAGTTCTTATAGAAGTGTTTCCAAAGCTAAAACACTTTCATGGCATTTCCAGTTTTCTGTGTTTTAGAAAAAAATTACTCAAAATCCTGGATGTGATTGAAACAGCTCTTATTCTAACATCTCTTCTTTCATCAATATTTATTATTTATCATTGTCTTCACAAAATTAGGCCAACATATTGTCATATTTGGACACAACTTTAAAGTGGTACCGAATGTTTAAAAGGGGGGTATTATAAAACAAACCACATCTGCAACTATGTCCTTATGGTTTCTGGATTTGAAAAAATATGATAGAAAAAATAAAAGTGGTCAGAATAGCTTTGGAAATAGGTTGAAGATTCTGGATTATTAGGTACTTCTAGGTAAACCAGACATTTTTATATTCAGCTTATGGTTCTTCTCCAAATAATCAAGCCATATTTTGTGTTTGAATTGGACATGATCTGTACTTTTCAAATGGAAACAAATGAAATTGCATATAGAGAGACATGTCCGGGAGACATATTCAAGTACATGTGTAACTTTACTTGTTTTGGTAAGTAGACTGATTGTGATGTGGGCAAAGTTACACAAGTGTCTAGGGATGTGTCTTAATAGATTGGGAGACTCTGTGAGTCGTCCTGACTGCACACCAATGTCAAACCCTGGTGCATACCTGTCTTTCCCACACATCTCTGTCAGCCTGTTTTTGATGGAAAAAGAAGTGGGGTGCTTAACCAAGAGAATGCCCATTGAGAAAACCAGAAGCATGGATAATGTGAGCATGATCTATTTTCTACATAGCAAGACTGAGCACTTACTCGCACTTAATCGTTTGATATCAGCACTTTTATTCCCCATGGAGTGACACAAGAGTGGTATCACAGAGTTAGGAGAGCATAGATATGTTTTAGCCCTGAGCTAAACTCTTGAGCAACAAACAGAACTCAAGGGCTCTTGAGTTTTCCATGGTTGTTATCACTGCTATTTGTTCAGAGGGGTATGGAAATCTGAGCTGCAGCGTCTTTTGGTGTCCCCACACAGCACAGCTGTACTTCCTACAGTTGTTTAAAGGATTCTGTTTGAGTTACAGCGAACCTCAAAAGTCGTCACGGATAATGGATTGATCATCCCCCAGGCACGCTGGAAATACCATTAGGGAACTGTCCAGCAAAAATTTCTCTCTTGAAGAGTGTTTCAGTAGAGTGTCCCTCTCAGGGATGTTACCTCCTGCAGACAGGAAAGGGCAGGCTGTGAGCTGGTCATAGGTATGCTGAGGGGGAGTGTGCGACTGCCTGCTGTGGGCTGTGCCTTCCCCGGTCTGACCGATCCTGCAACAAACATCTGTTCTTTATGTTAAGCAATAGGGGTAGATTTGTTTCCTAAATATGACTAAGATGGCAATGGCCACATGAGGGGGAACAAACGTATCTTCCATGTAACTGACTAATGCAACCCACTGTCTGCCTACAAAATGCAAAACATGGGTGTTGATGCACACTGGACTGGAAGTAGGGAAGATGGGCAGGCCATAAGCTTGGCACTGGGCTCGAATATTCAAACTCCCACTGGCCATGATTTCTGCTGGTCTTCCTTGGTCAGAGATTTCTTTCTGCTTTCAAAATCCTTTCATAACCTGCTAGTAAATGCTTTTTTTGGCATGGGCCTACCTATGTGTCTACCAAAATGTAAGAAGTTTGAAGACACACTTCAATATTTTTCAGTCTAATATGATGATTTCTTTGCATGCAGTTGTACATTTTTCTGGACATAGTTTATTCCTTTCTTAGAGAGTAGGGATACGTATGTAGTGGAAAATGTCTTTTTATCCGAACCTTCCTTTGATATCACTTTTACTTCTTTTGTCATTTTACTTCTAACCCCTTTTGATCCTGTCTGTGCCCCCCTGCCCCATCACCTACAATGAGCCCCTTCCTTGACATCCCATTAGACACCTTGCATGGATACCAAGAGATGAGCACTGAAAGAGTGCACAGGCAGTTCCAAGGCACAAGTGATATATGACAAAGCGTTTCCACTCTGCTTACGTAATTGTCTGGATCTTGATTTAAGATTCCTCTGCTGCCAGAGATAAATTATGCCACAGAATCTGTGTTCTTCATGTTTGAACTCTGGAATGCCATTAGTGATGATTTGTGCCAGAAATCATTAAAATTATGCATGGAAAATATAAATGATCTGCAAAGCAGTTACAAGCTTACAGTCACAGACCATTTTTTGGTCACCCCAGGCTCTCTCTGTTTTGAATGAGAGTCCCACATGCAGAAAAAAAAGCTGTCTTGGATCCTGCTTTCAGGAATTTTAATTTTTTTTTTTTTTTTTTTTTTTTAAACAGGCAAGTGATTTTGGAGCTCAGGTCTTATTCAAAAAACAAATTAATTTGGTGCCCAAGCATCTTAGCTAATCTGGGCCTGAACGCAGCTGAAGCTGAGTGTACTTCAACTACGTGACCCTTACTGGAAATGGGAATAGCCAGTACTCCAGAACGCTGTGACCCTGAGCTGTTTATTGTCATGTTTTATCTCTGTGACATATTTAATTCAGCAGAAATGTGAGTGCTAGCCCTGACGTGAACCAGGTACGGTGTCGGTAGATATTATACAAATTTCCCTACACAAGATCTGCTAATGCACCTCAGTTTGAATCTGTAGATCTGCCAAGTTTCACTCATTTGCAGAGAGGCTTCCTCATTTGGGATTAATTTTAAGACTCTTTTAAAAAGTGTCTCCACTTGTGATGAAACATTTTGCTGTGTGTGAATGAGATGTGTAAAATATCATTCTAAAGGCCAAATTCATCTCTGGTGTAACTTCTGGGGAATTCCCATGACGCTTTGAAATCTTCCTCATTCAGATGATCACAGCTCAAGGAGCCTGAACATTCCTTCAATTTGATCCCTGTGCATTTTGCACAGACTGCCAGTCTTGTATCGGTTTTCTGATATGTTCCTATGGAGTGAGAGATGAGGTAGTCATAGATCATTTTCATTTTAAATTAAACCAGGATGAAAATTCTACCGGTGAAGTGAATGTGATACACAGCTTAAGTATTCATATGTAAGAATAATATACACTTTACAACTTATATAAATATATACAGAACAGTAAAACTTCCCTTTTTCCTTTCTCCCTTTCTCCAGAATAAACATATTAAGAAATTAGCTAGTGAAAGAAGCTGCTGCTGGTGTAAAGCTGTTATATATATTATAACTAAGGCATCTACTTGTCTTTCTGATCACAATAAACAACCAGCAACTAAACCAAACAGAGAACAAAAATCCAAAACCAAGACCCAAACAGTTCATGTTAGCTGATAATATCATTCAGGACTAAAGATTCCTTTTGTCTTCCATGTGATACTAAAAAACTCTCAGGCTGATAAAATCAGCAAGGACAGGGCAATTGTCATTGCTCATTTTATGACCTCGGGCATTGCTCCAGTGCCTCAGACTGCCTTGGCACCATTAGTCCCTAGACTGCTTCTGCTGATCTTAAAGAGGCTTTTGTTGGTAATCAGTACAGACTCTGGAATCCCAGGACACCACTGCTGGTTATGCTGAGCTAAAATCATAAGGAGTGCAAGCAATAACAAGCACCAAGGCCCATGCTGACCCTTAGCAGCTGTTTATATGCAATCATAACTGAGCAAATGACTTTCCAAATGAAAAGGCATGTTTTTGGAACTGATAATAAATCAATCTTTAAAGAACGAGAAATACTTATTAGTTTTATTCTCTGCTAGGTTGTAAAAAAACCAAATAAGAACCCCTGCCTTAGAGCCAGACGGCTTTCACATATATAAGGAGATTTAAAGGGGTTGCACTTCAAAAGGGGGCATTTTTAATAGTGCTCACATGACAGAAGAACACTACTGCATTTCTGAAAGTGATACACTCCAGCTTAATGAAAGGTAACTTTCAGTAAACCAACTAAATTCCCACCAAATCTCTGGCAATTAGTAAAAATAAAACGTATAAAATCTTAACGGGGAAAAGGAATAATAAACAACGTAATTCTGATAGTGTGAATTTCAGTGTTGTGGATAACGTGGTAAGGCTGCTCTTACTTCAAAAAGCACAAAGGTAATTAATAACAGAAGAGATTTTTACAGATGCAGGCGAGAGAAGGCAGCAGCGCCTTGCGTGAAGGGGGAGAGGACATGCTGCTCCAGTACCATGAACCTCACACGGTCCTGCTCCTCCGGGAGCCTCAGTGGGAAGTTGGTGGCCGGGTCCGGCAGCGCAGCTACCAGTGGGCTCTACTGCCTCCTTCCCTAGCTAATGTGCCAAGGGTGACGCTGATGGACGAGGAAGTGGGGGGACGGTCACCTGCCCCACCCTCACGATGGTCACCTATTCCTGCCAAGACCGTATATTTCAGTGCACAAATGTACAGAAGTAGCTACTTTTCTTCTCTCTCTCCCTCTGTACCGGCTTTGTAAATCAATGGAGTTTATGAGGAACAGGCAGGAGGAAGGACTCATCTGGCTGAATTAGGGGTTTACATCTGAGCTGGCCAGCTTTTCTGAGAACAGTTTGTCTCACCCTCAAGAAAACGACCTGTGAAACAGTTCAAATGAGGTACACCACGGAAGTACAGTCCTTTTGCTGACCTCGGAAGGAGCTGATGATGACTGTTCCAGGTACAGAGGTCTGTATGGCAGACATCTTAAGCTTAGGTGAAACAAACCCCCTCCAAGAGCCATCCTCATGTTTTCCTTTTGTTGGTTATGAAACCTGGGTCAAGAAAAGGTTGGGAATATTAGACCAAGATGAGCAATATCATGCTTGTAGCTGTGGCGTTGTTTTGAACTTTTGCAGAGGACTACCACACCCCTCTGATGTTTTCTTCATAACATACTGACTGCTGTGAGATTGGCACAACAATGTAATATTAATAGAAGAAATCTGGTTTGAATTCCCTTAAAGTCAACGTTCTCGTAAATCTAATAAGTACTTGGATATTGACGTGCTAGTCTCCATCTGCAGAATTTAAAAATCTGAAATTCATTTAAGTCTTATAATTAATAAACAAAATTCCTCAGACTTAAAAATGTCAAGGTCATCATTTGTTACACTATATTTTTATGGTGCTATGCCTCAAAGGATATTAAAGTGCTTCAGAAGTGGCCTGATCCCTTACTAAATGCCATAAGAGGGATGTTTATTATCTCCATTCCACAGAGAAGTCAAATAAATTACTGATATAGGCTAAACCTTGAAATGCTTGTCTGTTTGCTAAGGACCATTCCCATGCTGATTGTAGGACATGAGAAGATGAGAGAGACACCACGGCAGCCCGTAGGCGGCTACAAACAGTAGCCTCATTGGCGAGTCCTCTGTCAGGGAGAAACACGCATGGCCCATGCTGCAGCCGAAGTCAATCCGGGCATGGATGGGCTTCAGGGATGGATTAGCAGGTGTTTTCTGACGGTCATTTAAGTGACCATGAAAGATGTGCTTGCCTGAAGTGGCTGATGAGAGGAAGAGGTAAGACGGAGGCAGGGAGCACCGGTGGAGACTCCGGTGGACTCAGCCAGGCAGGTGGACACATTTGCTCTCTGCCTGGCACAATTTGCTATGGGCACTGTCAGGTGCCCAGTAACAATTAGGATATGCTAATTGGCAAATGAATTATGCTAATGATCAGATGAAGCAGATGCTAATAAGTTTGGCAGGAGTACGGCTACCCTGACAGCCGAGTAGCAAAATAATGTTTTGAGCAAAAAACAATGAGAAGGTGAGGGTTTGGGGAGGTGCCCAGCTGACCTCTCTGAAGGCCTTTGTTCCCAAAAGCAAGATTGTAATTTAGAGGGACGCGTGTGGGAGGTGCTTGTGCTGCTCTCTGTGGTAACCTGAATCCCTCTCATCTGGAGCCTGCCTGCAGAATAAGCGTATTTTCTATGATGGGGATGAGCTGCCCTCATCTGCCCTGTGTGACTGTCTAGGAAGAGTCAGACATGTGGTGACCATAGGAATATTTGTTGTTACAATTGAAGTATTCAGGAAACACAAGGGGCCATGTGGCTTATTCCAACCATTGGTGCTATTATACATGTGCAACAAAGGGACTGGGCTCTCCTAGCATACAAAAATATTGGTGGTCACAAATGGATACTCTCTGTGAATTTTCCAAATATTTATGGGCCGTTAGACTGGAGGCTCTTGCTGGTGGCCAAGTCAGATTTGATAGATACAAATAGGTAAGGCAAATGAGAGGTACTGTGGTATCGTCATTTAACTTGGATGTTACCTGTTGATATTTTCTTCCTTAAAGAACCCCAGCCAAAAAAGTCTGCGAGTCCTGACAGCCTACCTTTGATTGTATTAAAAAAAACCAAAACACAACTTTTTTTAAACTTTGTATATTTTTATACATTTTGTAGAATTAACTGCAAAATTACAGGTTTACCGTAGGACCTGTGAAGTAAAACTGTTTCTTAAGATCGCTGAGGATTCGGGATGCTGCTGGTGGGGTTCATGTTCTAAATCTCTCTTACCCCTTATGAAGGCATCTGTATGTTATGCTCTACTGAATTTCTGTTCACACCTTCTGATTTTACCTCCAGAATTTTCTAAGGTCTTAGTAAAGAATGTAGTACTTGGTTAGGTCATTCAGGCAGAACAGAAAGATTTTTCGAAAGTGCATGTATGCACTCCTGTCTAATCCCAGAACCAACCAGAACCTTTGTGAACTTCTCTGTTTGACTGGAGATGTCCCCAGAGCCCAGATTTGTGCCTTTCTATGTGTTCAGACCTGTCTTACTCTTGTCAGGCTTATCAGCTACTATTGTGCTTCTGTTTCACCCGTCAGCTGCTAGAAACTGGCATTTTCCCCCCTCAATTCCCTTGAGCTGTTTGTTAGCTACCTTACAGCTCTCTTGGAGAGAGATTTTAACGCAAGGCAGTGGGAGATAGACTTTCTTTTCAAAACCAGCTGGAAGAGGAAGTGGTAGGGATCTAATTTTGAAATAGTGTTTACCTGAGAACCAACAAAATTTGACCAACCTCTTCTTCTGCCTACAGGAGCATCTGCTTCTCAGAAAATTACCCTAACTACCAAATTATGCAGTTTGGAAAAGCAATCTCCTTTCCACCTCTTGAACAACGTTTTCATTTTGACAGTGAGAGGGAATATGACTGCACTGAAGTATTGAAGAGCTTCTGTGCATTGAAAGACACTTCAGCATGCTTCAACACCCCTTTGTGGACTTTACAGAAAACACCCTATGGGACCTGTAGATACACTCATGCATTCTGCATCCCACCCCTTTAGTCAGGGCCTCAAAAATAAACATTGTGATGTTAAAAAGGCCTCAAATGATTTTGGCCTCAAATATTTTAATAAGGCAAGATCTGTTGCAAATGGATATGGCTTTGGTCCTGAAATTTCCTTAGATGTTTTTAAATCCCACCTTCTGTGATAGAGTAGCATTTATCTCTCTTGCATGCTTCCTGCTGGAGTTTATATCAAGTTTTAAACTGTCCCTGGTGAGGATCATGAATTGATAAATGTTTGTGAAGTGCTTAGTGTGTTGAGGTTCTGCCAGAACGACTGCTATCTAAATAAGATTATCCAAGGATGGGTGCTATCAGATACTGAATCTTGAAGGAGGAGTTGATGGCTTGCAAGCTCTTTCCAGCTGAGGTGTTAGAGGCTCTTGAAAGATATATAGGATTGCTAATGGCCCAGAGGACAGTGACAACTTCCATGAGGTAAACAGGATTTTGAATTGGTAAAGTAGAGGTGGAGTTGCAGAATATGCATCTTCCTACTTAAAATTTTCAAGGTGATTTTCATTCACCTAGTAACGTTTCTTCTTCTGTTTTCCCTATGTTTTACTTGTAGAAATTGAGCAGCTGGGAAACTGATCTCTGGGTGCTTCCAGTGGATGACACAAAGTGAGACTCTAGGTGAAGCAAATATAAAAATTCTGTGGTTCTGTGCTAATAAAAATATTAAAAATTAAAATACACTTCCCTGCCACTAGGACCATGGTCTTGAATAATGTGTTCCTTTTTTGGGAGTTGTGTAATGGTGATCAATGTAAGTGATAATGGATGTAACCTGTGAGCTACAAAAACACACTTTATTGGTGTGTGTTGGGTACAGGCTTACCCTCCTTCTGTGGCAGGGCTGAACAACATCATGAAGTGGCTTTGGAGGGGAGGAGAAGGGCCTGAGCACTCCATCCCAGGACCAAGGCCAGGCTGCCCACACAGGGATGGTGTCACTATGTCTTGTGACAAAACTGGCACCAGAAACAAGACTGGAAGCTGCATCTTCCCTTCTTCAGGTATTGAGTGTCCTTGGTACCTTTGGCAGTAGTGCTCATAAGCACGGACATGAGGTGGATCAAGGGAGGCTAAACAGCTTTCAGGAAGTCAATGGCAAAGTGAAAAAGAACATGATCTTTACAAGCTACTTTGCATTATCTTGGGTCTCTTTATTCCCATTCCCATTATATCCAGGTATTGATCACTGATCTGTACTGCATCAGCTGTGATCTTTTTCTTGTAAGGAAATGAACTAGGTGAAGGAGCTTGAAGACAAATTTAAAAAAATTAAAAGCTGTCCTTCTCCTCAAATCTCTTATGTTAGTTGTTTACGTACATAATTTAATAACTTGCATATATTTTTTTGTATATTAGTCTGACAGTTGTAAATGAAACTGGATTCAGGAAAACTATTCCGGTACATGGAATCTGAATATACACATTTGCACTGGTAAGGTAGTACTGTATATTTTGGAGGGCTTATATTACTCCTCATTGTGGTTAGTGGTTAGTATGGCTATCATGTTTTTGCAGTATTATGTATCCGAGAAAATGTAATTTTTTCTATTCCTTTTAAAATCAAATTACAATGTGACGTTCAATAAAATATCTTTTGTGCAGCTAATAAAAATGAGATCCCATCTCACTGCTTTGACAAATAAACCACACAAGTCAAAATACTGCCTCTGATACAGTTTATAGCTTAAGCTTTCATGTCAACCTTTCCTATAAAAAAGCCCCATTATTTATTAATAGCCTTCTATGTCTTAAAAGTTTCTTTTTCTTGTGTGGAGAAAAAATCATTTGCCTTTTAATGGGGTGTCAGATTTGTTTTCCAAACCTTCTAAAAGGTTATCGTTGTTACATATGGACAAGTGCTTTTTTCAGAATCAATGTAAACTCTGTTACCAGGGTAATTTACTGCAGTCCCCTGGTAGCTGTACGGAAAACTTAATTTCACCATTTTGCAAAGTGGAGGGGTGGGACTCTTTCCTTGTGGTTAACTATTTTCACATGGAGTGAAAAGAAAATGCATGCTTCTAGCACATACTAAATAACTGATGGGCTCTTACCCTCTGTTTGAGTTCAGGGAACACTGGCAGTCTGGTAGGGTTCGTGGCACAGAAGGATGACTGAGCCAATTAGATACACCATAAAACGTTTTGGCAATTAACTCGCAACTAGCCAAAAGATTCAGGCTGATGCTAACATTGTATAATAAAAGCTTGTTAAATTTCCATCCACTACCCACACACATACACACACACAAAAATATCTGAGCCACATTTTTGATGACAGAGAAATCTGTATGGAGGGGAGAACATCCTATGAAAGAACCAGAGGTATCAGGTTTGAGTCTGTCTTTCAGTTTCAGTTAAGAAATGACATGAGACACCAGCAAATATCAAATTCAGACTTGTGCATTTAATTAGAGCTCGTACTAGCAGCTACAGTACTTTATTTCAAAAAAGGTAATAGTAACAGTATTATTTCTCTAACAAAGACTACTTAAAAAAACCTCCAAACCCAGAAGCCACTCAGAACTACTTATGACTTGAACAGCATTTTCAGATTAAATTGATTACATTTTACTAGTGCTTTCTACTAACTTGTTTAATTACCCAATGTATTTGGGGGTGATGACTACATACACACAGTGAAGAGTGGGTTTCGCAATTGGCATCAGCTCTTTAAACGCGGCGATTCATGATCTTTCTGTCCATGCTGGTGGCTGTTCACCAGGCTGAAGACAGTTTGCTGCATCTGTGCTGTGCTTAGAAGGAAGTAAGCTGGTGATCTCTGCTACCAAATTGGACTGAGGCACAGATAGTTCTAAACTTCCTAAATTTTGAAGCTTGCACTTGTTCTGCACCACGGAGGGACGTGCAGTGCAAGGCTCTTTCTAGATCTCAGCCAGAAAGACCTAACAACAAATTGCATAACAAAATTGCTGGTTTCATAAGGCAGAATAAAAAAGGGAATAGAAATAATAAGTAAATCTTAGTCAACTTCAGATGCCGAGAACCCCGTGTTTATGCAGCATCTGTAGACCCCAGATGGATTTTCCCATGGCATGCTGTGCAGATCCCATCCATGGAGAGGTTTCTGCTTCCTCCCATACTGTGGTGCTTGTGTAACAAACAAAACCATTTATCTTCTTCTGATAGGTAACAATATTATACCGCTCATAACCTGCACCAGCGTGCAATACAGGGGAGCATGGGGCACTGCAGCAGATTCCCATACAGCAGCTACTCATGCTAACCTACAGGCTACTCAAACCCTAAGTAAGAAGCCCAGTAGAGCAGATGTGGCTTACCAAAGGTCAGTAGCTCCTTGAATACAATGTCTTCTGCAAGGCTCTGAGTACAGTACTAAGTTACTTAATCTGTTCAGTGTCTCTCTAAAAATCTCTGTAATGTAGGCTGAATTAACTTTAGGCTCTTGCACTGTATTTGTTGTATTGTATTTTGTATTTATGTTGAACTAACATTAGGCTCTTGTAATGTAGGCTCTTAACATTAGCTTGGGAATGTATACAGCTCAAAGCCCGAAATTCACTGGCTTAAGTGAAAAGATCAGTTGTCATTTAATAAACCAAAGTTTCTAGCCCATAAAGTGCAAAGTCAAATCCATGAGACAAGAACCTCAATAATACTTTTTTGAAAGACTGAGATTTTTAATCCAGTCATGATTTTGAAAGCCTAGATCATTATTTTTGAAAGCTTGGGTGTGGAAGTATTCTTCCTCTGTTGCTATATATAGATGTGAAGGGGGAACCATAAAATTGTCTGCTGAAAATTTTGGAATATCAAATTTTCAGTCTTCTTCATGTAGGAAAAAGCAAACTGGACTCTGGAAAGCCAAGCCCCATTCTGATAGAAGATCCTCAGACTCTCCTAGACAAAGTTTTAGTGGTCACGTCAGCTCCCTTGAGATGAAGTAAACCCTGACACAATGTTTTTCCTTGTTTAGACCAAGAACTTGCCTCCCTCATCAAGATCACAGACCAAGAGTCTTTACCTCCCACATCCGAACTTACTCATCAGTAAACTATTTGCTATCCTGGCAGAAATTTCATGAAAATTTCCAACCTGAAATCTGTGAAACTTTTCCTGATGAAAGTTTCATTGGAACTAGCATGGTAGTTCAAAGACTTCTACCTATTACTTAAATTTTAGCACAGCCTTCTAATAGGATAAGTAGGGAAAAAAGTCCAAACCCAAGCAACCTTAATTGATAGTGTGATGGACCATGGTAAATTTGTGGGTGAGATTATGTATCACCAGTTGCCTGTGATAACAATGGACTGAATTCAGTGACCCACTGTGTCCTGTGGCATGTGTTATATGAAGAGCTCTTCCACAGGTAGCTTTCAGTAAGGTGTCATTTTCATTTTAAAGAAAGCCTTTGTCAGAGTGTCCTGGACCATTTACAAATATGAGTTTATAATAAGAGTGGGATCTAACGTCCTCAGCACTTGTCTGGCTGTGTTCTCAGGAGAATTGCCACCCACTTAAATCCTGAGAGCTACTGAAAAACCTCCTGATATCCACTTCTCAGCAGGCTCAGCCTGCATCTCTTCTTCAGAAAATCCTAAATGTAAGGTGAATGCCTGTGTTTAGTCATTTCATAGATTTCCAAGATCAGAAACATATTTCAGAGATGATTTCCCCCCCACCATCTGCACACCCATGCATTTGGGAGGCACTATTACAAATCATTTCTTAGTGCCTGGAAAAGGAAAGGATGTGCTGCATGTAGTTCATCCAGCTGTTCTCTAGTCCTTTGGATTTTGGGCACTGTTTCTTTCCTGATGTATCAGTCTATACAACCTACTGCAGAGCAGAGGTATTCAGTGGAGTGAAAACTAGTCTGGGTAGTCTAGCTGAATCAGGGCAGACAAAGTAGAGCAAAACAAGCTACGTGCATTCACAGATAAACTTCTACTTCATCTAGCTCATGTAGAGATCACTTGGATGTGTGTATCTTGCATTATATTCTGATGCGCTGTCAGACAAACCTGTGAAGATGCAGATAAAACATTAGGCCTCAGAGGATGAAGCTATATTGTAGTCAAGAAGCAGAATTCTGGCACGTAGAGGTTTTCTGACCCTGCCTTGATCTACACCATTGGGTATGTTCACTGTTTTATTCCTAGAATAACTTTATAAGCTATTTGCTATTGGAGTCTGGACTTATTGCTCTTCCTCACTGTAGTGTGAGCTACTGTAGCAAGCCTAGAAAATACAAAGCATTTGGACTTTCACCAGTCTCCTTTTCTCCTCATGGCTCAGGTACTACTTAAAATACAAAGGCCACCATCGAATGGAGGTACTGAAGAGTAAGGCTTTCTCTGGACCAGAGCTGGCACACAGTGCTCCTGTCCTACACAGGAGATGTGAGGGGATGAGGTACATTTGGTCGTCCCTATGGCATCTGAGTGTTGGCTCAGCCTGCTCAGGCTAATGAGACAGTAGGACACGCTCTATGCTGATGGGAATTTTCAGATAACTTAGTCTCTAAATCAAAACAATTTCCCAGTGAATATTAACAAACAGATTTTTTACAAAACGGAACAATTTGGCCAAAACAATGTAGATTTTTCAGAGAGTGGTAAAAGATGATTTCCCAGCTTAGATGGCACTCCCTGACAAACATCATACTGATCTATCAAAACAGAGGGCTTGTCTGTGGTATTGGTGCTAGAACTATTTTTAAAAAAAAAACCTCATTTTTTTTCTTTAGAAGCTCTGTCTTTAGAAACTATGCTCAAATTTCTAAATATTACTACTACTTCTTTTGTCACACTGTGGCAGTCACACAACATGAAACATTTTTCCTCAGACTATTAGCATTTGGCAAAGTTACAACATCTGAAAATGAGGTCTTATAATGGGAAGTATTAAATAACTATAACTCACTAAGCAGCTCTATCTACATAAGCTCAAAAATATAGCTGGAAAAGCAGGAAAGTTCTCCTCAAATACAGCACCGGGTTTCCATGTGATTGTAATTTTTATCCGAGCTTTTGCTGGGGCAATGAAGTCGTCAGAAGGTCAAGTGACCCACCCAAGGTCATCGACTGGCAGTCAGTGACTAAGCCACTATCACAGCCCATGGAAGTTCCTGTCTCCAAGCGAAGTACAAGGTAAGTGACACCAAGGTACATCTTCTCTCAGTTTCCATTATGTTTCTAATCTCTCTTCACTACAGTAATGAATGATAATGAGTTGCAATCTTTTCTCTGGGTTATTCTTGCTGCTGCATCGGTGACACTTATTGTTACAATAATGATATAAGTGGAAAAAAAATTTGCGCTAAGTGATATTATGAAGAAGCAAACCCATATAACTTACAAAAATAACAGCGGTTGCAATAACTTGTTAGAAAGGACAGTCTTACTCAGTGTGTCTGTATCAGACAGGTCATCCTCTCCTTCATCTGGAATTGAAAATACTGGGAAAGAAATGGACGTGATTCGATAACTGCTACTTATGTGAGCAAGCCTTACTAACACAAGGATGGGCAAGGACAGGTACATAATTTACTATGCAAAATCAGAAGCTCAGTTATCCCAGCACTGAGGATCAAGCTCCTGTTATGCATTTGCACTAAGGTGCTGATGAATATTAAACATTTCAGACTTACAGGGAACCAATTTTCAAAATTGTTCAGTCGTCATAGCTCAGGTTAGATTTCTTGAAAGAGCTCAGCACCCAGCAAAATGTCTTCAAGGCACAACAGATTTTCACCACTGCTCTGCACTGAGTGACTCCCACTGGGCAGATGGTGCTCGTTGGAAGATGTTGGGTGCTGCATCCTTTATCAAAGCCTGATTCCTACATTGTGCACTTAGCCTGAGGAGGAAGGGAGTGAGGAGGAAGCAGGAAAGACCCTTCAGCTCCCCTCCATCCTTAGCGCCTGTCTCTTTTTCCCCTGCTACTACACTTGCATCTCCAGCACAGTTCCAACCAGAAAGAAACAGCATCTCTGAGCTGGGGCTGGAAAATACCATGGCAGAAGAGTACGGGTTACAGACAGTTTTGGGGAGAGGTGGGTAAACATTGTGCAGTCAGCAACACTGATCTTCCTTGGTGCTAGTCTCGAAGCACGTCCCATCCGTGTGTTCTTGTAATGGTATTAGCAAAGTTAGCAGCTGGTGAAAATTCAATAGCGATGGAATCCTTTGTGTATTTTAGCATGAGAATATTCCATATGTTTGATTCTATCCCCTTAATTATCTTATGCAATGTGCATGATCTTGCTTTTCCTTGGTCTACTGAAATACCGTGGCTTTTTTTTTTTTTGCAGCTAGTTGTAAGTATGTGTGTGTCTGTGTATATATGTGTGTATGTGTGTATGCAGTTCACTATAATTAGTTCATACTATATTTGGTTGATATTTTTCCATTCCCAATTTGTGATTTTCATTGCCATGGTTCCTCTAATATCTTCTTTTGGAAATTCAGCTACTGCTTTCTTTTCTATTTAAAATTAGCATTTGATTCCTACAAGGACAAAAATATAAATCTACTCATAAGAATAACAAATCATGGAGGGAATGATGAGTCTAACTGGTTGCTTAGAAGTCCTGGGTGTAAAGTAAAGGAGTAGGCAAAAAATCATAAGTTAGGGGAGCCTGTGCTGTCTGTAAACCTTGGAACCCCCATAGTATGTGATGTGTATCATGGGATAAGGTGCAACTTGAATTGCTTAAGTTTATGTGACTCGTCCCATCTATGCTGTGACTAAATACATCCTCTTCCTAAAAAACCTCAACTGACTTGTTTATTAACCTTTGCAGCTCTAGCAAACATTCTGTTATGACTTAGATTCACTGTTGTGCTGATTTCTTCTGTGAATTGCCATTTCTGCTGGAGAAAGGAGGGCAAGAAATTATACTAAAATAATATTTTTTATATTTAGTTACTCATTTCCCAGGTTTCATTTGACAACATCAGTCAGAAAGCCTATTATCTGTTTAAAAGAACCATTTATTACAGTTACTATTTTTCCCTACCCTTTGGGTTAAGAAAAAAATTTAAAATGGAAGTAAGATATTTAACCTTTAGTTTGATAAAGACTGGGTTATGAAGTAGGATTTTTCAGTGGCTCACTGAGGTAATTAAAGTTAGCACTTTTAGATTAAAGCATGTTGAAGGCTTTGAAAAATCCATCTCCTCTCTCTCCATTCACATGTTATAAAGCTTTAGCTCTTATGAAATCATTATAATAGTTCTGTTGATAGTTTTGGTGGTGCTGGTCATATCAGAGAGAGTCCCACCAAAGTAGCCAGACTGGACGATCACCATCCCTTAAAAGAGAGCTACAGTGAGAGTAGAATTGCTGTTCTCCACATTTGGAACACTTACTACATCTGTACTGCTGCGTGATACCAAGTGTTTCAAACCTATGAGAAAGGGATTGTGAATGTTCTTCATTTATAAAGAACAGTTTCTGCTCTACCATAGTAAGCAGCAAGCAGAACTGAGTAAATAATCCATTGACTGATTTTTTGCTGTTTTTGTGAATAATCTGTACAGCGACTTTTCATTTTCTTGAAGATATTTGTTATTTTAAGCAGTTTAATGCTACAACAGAAATGCTACTCAGAAATATTTCTGGTCCTACAGATTTGTTTTGAGCATTTGATGCATGCAACTGGACCTTTGCTGGTTAATTTATCAGCTACATCACACAATATTGTCTCTGTTTCTATCTGGAATGAGCATAATTCTTCAAATTGCTTATCTGTTGGGAATACAGTGTTTCTGAATTCACAATTTGTATTCTATGAGTATACTGTAGTATTCGCTTAACATTCATTTTCCATGAATGTTTCATGTACCTTGTACTGGTTAACAACATGAAAAGACTTCATGTTTCCAAAACTCTTCTTGTGGTGTATTCAGGGAATTTATAAAGCTGTTTTGACTACAGACCACTAGTAGTTTGCAAACAGAATTTTTTGGGTCTCTTCCAAACTCTTCTCTCTTGAAACCTCTTCCGCGTCTTCCACAGGCCACCATAATGCTGCTCTCAAAATTCATATTTAAACTGAAATGTCTTCTGAAAGTTAATGCAAAAAGAACACAGAAAATCCCAGAATGGTGTTTCATATGAGCTCACATTCTTCTCTGTTTTGGGAGGTATTGGCCCAGCTAGGGTCAGCAATTAGGAGGTTACTTACTTATTCTAGAGAAACTTTACGAGAAAAATCTACTCTTGTTTTTTTGAGAAACCAGCTTCCAGCCCTTTCCAGACAGCCCGTGGACTCCTACTTGCTTTTCTTCCAGCATGTTGGGTATGTTCATTTTGCTTCTATGTACAAATATTGGGAGCTATAAAGCAAGCAAATTCCCGTGTCCATCTATGTGTCTGCATTTAAGATCCGTTTCCACATTTTTGTCTCCCTTCTCCCCTCTGCCTTTCTTGTGGTCATACTGGTACGTATGGATCAAGGAGGGTAGTTTCCCTCTCCGATTAAATTTAAGCAGCATCAGTTGCTGGATGTCGGGCTAGCAATACTGGCAGTGGCTGCCCATCGCCCTCCCTCCCCATCAGCCCTTGGTACCTGGCCAGCGCCTGGAGATGCTGCACACCTGTGGGGAAGGGACAGGTTGTACCACGACCCCATACGTACCCCTGGGAGCCCCGGCCATGGTTTTCAGCTATATTCTGGGGGATATGGAACATTCAGGACTACAGCTTTCCAGAAACGTGGCTTTGATGGGGCTGTCATCAGCCATCTGAGACAGCCCTGCTGGGAATGTCATCAGAGCCTGGCAGTTTGGCAGATGTACAGAGTCGCTGAAGTACCTGTGGAAGCACAGTGCAGGGAGCTGGATAATCATAACACTCACAACACTTCCACATTTTAATCATGATATACTTGCTTGTAAAGAGAATTTCAATAGGGCTGCACATTATTTATTTTTAGGGAGGTCTGGCGGCTGCAGAAATCCTAAATCACAGCATTTGCTTTCTGCTTGATGCTAATTTGGGCCAGTTCCAGCCAAAGGAGTTCCTTTTCCATTCTGTCATTTAATTACACATTTACCCACGCTTCTCAGCTAGTAAGAGCCTTAATATATGGCCTCTTAATCTAATACTGATCTATTAAAAACTACACTCAGTATTTTAAAGTGTTAGACAACAGATGGAATTGACAGTTTTAATAGGTAGCAACTAACATCATCTCCCAATCTACACCTCTGTATTGGATTTCAAGCAACTGATATCACTGTGGACATGTGCAGATATGGGGCTTGCATTTAAAGTCAGAAATTCAATCAATAGCCTGTCTCTCAACAGAGCTTACTAGATTATATCAGTTAGAAGTGACCATCTGGCCTAATCTTGGGAGTTCTGAGATATCATGTAGATCTTTTTCACTAATGTCATTTTTATTTGGTTAACATTAATAAACTGTAGCAAACATTGCAAATCTTGCACACTGAAGCTGTAACTCAATTTTTGCCTTTTACATGAGACAAGTCAAACATCTGCTTCTCTAGAGGGAACGTGTGGGAGAGTGAGCAAAAGAAAGACGCAATTGCTCTGAAGATTTTGCTGTCTTTCTAGGTGTTGTGAAATGATGGAAAGTGGCAGTCTTTTTTATTTACTAAAAGAAAAGTGTGTTACTAAAAGGTATCCAACAACTAATGTGGTTATTTCTGTGAATACAAAATATGGAGGGAAACATGTAGATAGCATTCTGGGGGTTAAAGTTTCAGAGTATTCTATGACTGCGATAAAAGAAGAACGTACATTACATATTCATCTACCAGATTTATGCTACAAATAAAGTCTAACTTTTAATCTGGTACAGTCAATATATATCACAAATTTGTGATCAGGCATTTAACTCTGTCACAGCCAGAATGTATAAACTCTGAAAAGCCTTTTTTTAATACCAAAGTCAAACACATTCTCTTTACTTGTGCTTCTTTGCTCCTTAAAATTTAATTTCAAATTCTATTTTGTGTTTGGATGAACTCCAGCACTACTAGAAGTTCAGAAATGCTCTGTTCACAAAAAAGGAAAATTAAGGTCAGTGTCCCAGGTTTAATTATAACTTTGTACACATAAGTGATACAACAGTGATTCAATTATGCAAATTATTGTCATTGGATTTTGATCTTGCAAAATAAAAATGAGGAGTGATTTAGAAATGAACCTGATGTAAACAGAACCTTTGAAATTCTGGAGACTATTCTTTTTGGCTTTGACCCATTTCTGATTCACTGAAATTTTAAAAATTTCAAACAGTGAAGGAGTGGGCCCATAGGTGGGGAGGGGCAGAAGCAAGAGAGATGACATTGATAAACAGGCACAATGCAGGAAGAAACTGTAAAAAAAAAAAAAAAAGGAAGATATATATTTGGGTACTTCATTAAAGTAGTACGTCTCATGGAGGTCCTCTTGCAGAGAGCAGAGGACAGGGGCTGGGTTAGAAACTAAAGATGTATGCCCTTCTTTTGACCTTGGTACTCAGAATTGTAAGAAGCTGGGCAAACCATTTCAGCCTTCATTTCTCCATTCCAAAATGCTGAGAATTATTGTTACCTGCTGTTTTTAAAGGCACTAACTTCTGTCATTAAATGCATTCTAAAGAGCCAAGCTGTAGTAGTATTTCACTTACAAAATGGAGCTAGGTGACTTTGACATCAAAAATCCCCACTCTGCCTCTCACAAAACAAAATATGGAATACAGACAAGCCCCTTATATCCTCAAAACGGTAAGAAAGGATAGAGTTTTAGTGGTGTTATTGTAAGAAGAAAATTTCAAAGCTGGAAGGAAAATAGAATCTGGACAAACTGCAAAATTGGGGAATAACACCCCTGACAAGTTAAGTGCTTCTTCTGGAAAAATGAAATTTTAGTAAAGACCGCCCTTGAAATATCTTGGATTTTTTTATAGTTTATTTTCCTGTTTTAAGTGGACTACAATTCCTAATTTTTTTTTTTTTTTTTTTTTTTTTT
>VZSF01004856.1:126047-332290 GCA_013398295.1 Chionis minor
TTTTTTAAATGCATTAAAATTTTTTTTTTTTTTTTTTTTTTTTTTTTTTTTTGTCTGCCCTGCCTCTCAGAACTCTTATTCAAAGTCTGTAAAAAATATTGTTTCCTTCAAAATACTTCACAGGTCATGCTATCATTTTTCAGTCAGATCTAGCAAGGGAATGGAATTTTGCATAGCAAAGACAGTCTGAAAGTGTAGTCTTTTTTTCTTTTTTTTTTTTTTTTNTTTTTTTTTTTTTTTTTTTTTTTCCCCTGCATGTGAATCCAGCAGAATCCTGAAATTGTCACTGGCCAGCTCTGTTCTTGAGCAAATATGAAAATTTTGCAAAATTTGTATACAAGAAAAAAACTGAATACATTTGCCAGAAGAAAACTCCTAGATTTATCCATTGCTGGTAGTTTATTGACTAGTAGCAAAACACAGCTAACAGCTTCTTCCATGCTAGCAGGCCATGCACATACAGTATATTTTTAACTTTCTGTTTCTCACTGTAGTTAATAAATCAGGATGCAGATGAGAGATTCATAGTTAATTTTCAGTAGCTAGCACAGCATGTCTCAGCCTATAAAGTCCAGGAAGTCTTGGGCTGTGAATGCCTTGATACTGACAAGCCAAACAGCTTAGAAATTATAATTATAAGTTACAAGTGTCTTAAGGGTTGTTCTTCTGACATAAAACTAATTTCATGTTTTTATTCATAATGCGAAAGAGACGAGAGGATAGGGCCTTATTTAGATTGAGCTCCCAGAGATATCACAGGCTCTGTGTCCTGATTATAATCAGAAGAGATCACTTACTTCGCTCCTTGTAGCTGGTTGATTCTTTCTGTGCACTGTTTTTTGGCAATCAGGTTAAAGAAAAGTGGAGTTTCTTTCACTTTTTAGCCCAGCTTAATTCATAGGCAGAATTCTACTGCTGCCAGCTGCTTTTTTCCTTAATGCTGGTCATACCAGAGCCTATCGGGCTCCCTCCTCATGCACTGGTACCAGCTTGGAGTCTCCTTTTGCGTAAGTGATGCACACCAGTGAGTGCTTTCACCTGTACCATTTTCTTTGGCCAAGGGAACGGGCTAAGGAAAAAGCAGCTTTGGAGGGAAAGGAGAGTCCCGCCCTCTCTTCCTTGAGAGGAAACACGACATTCTGGAGATGAGAACTCACTACCCAAAACTCCTCCAGGGCTTCAAAGCCTGGAGGTGTCCGAGGGGTGTCCCAGGGGTGTTCTGACACCCCAAAACCCATGACAGCTGTGTCACCAAAGCCAATACCAGTCACATTTTGGCCCACACAACTGGGATCAGCAGAAGCTAAGAGGCCCCGAGTGAACCACAGCATGAACACAGGACCAAAGCTCATTCGTTCCACAAACTTCTATGTACACCTGAACAGGTCAAGGTAGGTGGAGGAGGGCAGATCAAGGGCTATAAGACAATAACAAGAGAGAGAATGGGTTTCCATTTGCTGACTGAGGCCTGCCAAAGCCTGCTCTCCCTGCTTCAGAGAACAGATTTGGCTCATGTTTGCCGCTGAGGATTAAGTGACTCTGCGGTAGTTGAGTTGTGCTGGCCTCCAAATGCCTAAATGAGCTGCTATAGTTTCATCGTCAATTTTGCACGTGTAACTGAGGGCTTGCATTACTTACAGCTTAAGTAATTCCCACATGGAAGTGCAATGTCGACATCAGCAAATTCAGACATTGAGCAGGTAATATAATTTTAGCTAAGAAAGGCAAAGGTCCTTAAATCCCACTCAGAAAATTCCATGCTTTTATATCTGCTGGGTTCAGCCAGATCCTTCTTCAGAGACATTTGAAGTGGGAGATATCTCACCTAGTTTTAGCCATCTAAAATTGGGGTGCTGAGTCTAATCAAGTTGTCTACACTTCCTTTGCAGGAAGACTTGTCTGAGAGATAATTAAATTTACCTGTCTTTGCCACCGCCCTTAAAATGGGGTGGTTCACCAGGTAGTTCTTGCCTGTTTTCTCTGGTTACAGGCAAAGGCCAGCATATGTGTTAGACACTTAGTTTTGGAATGAGTAAACAGGCGTAAAACCACAGTCTATGCCTGGAATATTTTCTTTTACTATACTTGCCTTCAGAATACCTTAGTCTTTGTCTATGGTCACAAGTCCTTGTTACACTCATCTTCCAGCCTTCTTATTTGGTGAGAGATGTGGCTCATGTCTTTCCCACCAAAATGTGGACACAGAAACATTATTAGTAATCCTGGAGGGCATCAACATCATCACCATCATCAGTGTTCGAGAGAGATGTCGTTGCAAATATTGCACTTCCTTCTGGTTTTCTTTTTTTCTTGCATTCTAAAAGTTTATGTTCTTGTCTATATCCACAAGAAAATGGTTGCAAGCTGGAATAAGTCTGTTGTGACTTGGCATTAAATCTCATGTTCTATGCTTAAAGAATGGTAAATTAAGTGAAAGTTATGCATTTTGACCATTTTTTTTAGGATTTCAGAAATTGTTTACTCAGACAAATAACCACTTTCTGGGTATAAGGAAGGAGACTAACATAAATGGCAAAACCTTCTTGCGTCAGCAAAGGTCTAAGAACTGAAGAATCATAAAGAAAATATTTTCTTTTCCTCCACTCCTCTTCAAATGTAGTTTCGCAAGGTCAGGATTGCAATATATAAGCAGCAAAGAAGGACTCAATGTATGCATTGGCTTTCTTATTCTGCGAGAGCTTAGTGGGAAATTTCACTTTTTGTAGTCAGTCGTCACATTTCTACAGCACTATTTTTCTTGAAAATTAGGATTCTTTTCTCTTTTTGTCTTTCAACATGGAATAAGGAGTTTAAAGAACCTCATCTGAGTTTCTACATTCATCCAAGATTAAAGAGGACCTCTGGGTATGTATTTTTCTAACATAAGGTCTACATCACAGGGAAATAGAGAATTGTACAGAGTTGTTTACAATATTTACTTGCATGTGGTACTGAACCAAGGCATATATGAACTGGATGCTGTTTCCAATTTCTGTCACTGACCTCCTGTGCAGGCTTAGCCAATTTGCTTTAGTTCTTTGGCTACAGCTGTGGATCAGATCACAGGGCTCCATCCCAAAATCACCTTGCACCTTATGTAGGAATGCAGACCTGTGCAGAGGTCCATGATAGATCTCAATCCAAATCCAGTCTGCTATTATAACAGAGAAGATGAAACTTGAGCTTGACTGTCTTGGGGAACGGATGGGAGGCTGAGTGGGCTGAGCTGTGCTAGGCCATCTTCTGAAGGTGTCCTGCAGTTAGCAAAGGATGTGCACAGAGCTGGGACAGGGCTTCAGCATCTGCTGAGTCAGCATAGTTCAAGTGTGAAACTTCACTTCCTGCTAGCTTGTCTACATTCATCTGTTTGGACAAGAAATCTTTGGGGAGCAGGTACCACCTCTTGCTACCCCAGTATACTGTGCCAAATTGTCATTATTATTATTAATGATATTATTAATATATAACAATTATTACCCTATTAAAACATTATTATTATTGTGGGTTTTTTTGGTTTTTTGGTTTTTTTTTTGCTTTACCACAACATTCAAAGTTGTCCATTGTCTTGGGTTGTCTTCTGCATTACCTTTGACTTTTTCAGTTTTGCTGGTGTTTTATTGTACTTGTGAATCTTGCTCGGATTAGACTGTGATTCACGTCTTGCTGGGCTGAGGCAGACTGTGAATGATAAATATCAAAGAAAAACAACCTGCAGCTGCTGGAAAATGCACTGCAATCTTTGTGTCTGCAAAGACAAAGCCCTGGAAGGTCAACCGATAGAAGGATTTTCAAGATATTCATGAGATAGACTTGTGTGAGGGAAATGCAAATCAGGTGTAGGATATGTTTGAAAGGTGGGATCTGGTTATTTCATTACATAGAGAGACCAGTTGGAGGAGAGTTTTCCTCAATTCAGATTATTTTTTTCTCACAGAATCTTGCTTTCGTACCCTGAACTGTTGGTCCTTGCTGGGCCTATTTTCATTAATACATCTGGAACTTCTTCTTAACAATAACAGGTGAAAAATCTCTGGGAATCTAACACTGATCCCCACCTCCTTGAAGAATATCTTTTCCAAATATGAAATAATTATTCTTATTATTTGCATTCCAAGAGAGAGAAAAGTTAAATTTGTTCAAAAGAAAGTGTGCCAAGCTGACGGACAATATTAATTTAATTTAATTATATTTATGGCTTACATATTTCTGTAATAGTAAGGCTTTGAAAAAAAAATAAATGAAGAAGGAAAGGGAAAGGAAGGGAAAGGAAGGGAAGGGAAGATAAAGTCTAAGTGCTCCTTACAGGAAAAAGCTCTCAAAAGTGGCAATAATGACAGGCCAGTTCCTGGGTCTACAGGCTTCAGTCTGAAGTAATGAGGCTGGAAAAAACTGATTGAGAGCTGGGAACACAGGTTACTATGTTGGATGGAGGACGCAATTGGGAAGGAAAAGTGTTACATAGAGGGAAAAGGAAACAGAAAAACAAAGAAGAGGACAGGAAGGAACTGCAATAAGAAAATGAGGAAGAGAGGGAAACAAAGGACAAGAAGAGAAGTGCTTGCTAAGAGATCACAGTTCTGAAAACCTTACAATTAAGAAACTTGCTGATGAGTTCACGCACCACATGAGAGGCCTGTCTTCACCTTTGTATAGACCACTCTCCCACATGTCTAGGATGTCCCACAATAGATCCAGAGGTGTATTTATTCTTTAGATTATATTCAGCCAAATCTGATCATAACTAAAGTGGAATTTAACATTCCCTACAATAACGTGTCTGACAGGTCAACTTGATATATGGGAACGAAACAAGATCACTGTCTCCACTGCTAACAAATGTTCAAAGTGTAGGATTTTTGGTGGAGGTTAAGGAGAAATATACACTGTATAGCATTAATTACATATCTCCCAAGCATGAAATAGTGATATATTATGACTTTTAAAATATATATGACGATAATATATTGCATACATTGCAGAAGAAAATGATGCCTTTACCTTAAAAATCTACTTTCTCTGACAAGCTGATGTAATCATTTTAGCAAAACAAGAGGGCTACAGAAAGGAAACCTGCAAAGATTTGAAGGTTATAAATGTTGAACAAAAGGCTGAGGGTTTACTTTGCATGCAGATAAGTAATTCATCACAAATCCATAAACCAATTAGTAATGAACTAATGATATTGCTTAACAACTGTATTTTTGATTAACATATAAATAATTTAGGTGAGTATTTCTTTAGTCATGCCAGTTTCTGCTATTATTTACTAGCCTTGTCATGGCTGCTCTTAGATCACATGTCCCTTATAAAACATTTCCCAATCTATTGCAAGGACCAGTTTGTTTTAATGCGCTCAGTTAACACCACTAGAGCTATTAACAAGCTTATTAGCATAATCCATTGTGATATATCATTGTATAAAAGTTCAGCTCCGCAACTGAATGGGACTGGGAAATGGCTTTGAAGATTTTATGATACAATAACTATCCATTTGATAAGCAATTAAAAAGATACTCTGAGACACTAAGAGTGAAGACAATGGCAATGCGAGGAAACGAGAAGGGGTTTGAGAGCTGAAGCTGCTGTCTGGTGCAGGATCCATGTAAGTGAGTTGTGTTGCTTCTGCTCCTTAGTCACAAATTGCATGTTGCTGCGGGGCTCTAAAGCTCCAGTAACAAGTTGGGTCTGACTTCGACTTTTTAAGCAAGGGAAAAAAAAAGCAGTTTAAGGCTCAATGTCTTCTGCTGGCTTAACTGTGATCAATTTCTTGACCTCTCAAAAGAATATTTTAGTACACAGCTGAACCTCCGATTTTATGCTGGCTTTTTGCTTCTCTTAAATTTCAAATTCCTTTTCTTAGCTGTATGCATTATCCTCAGTGAACTTCTGCAGAGAGAAACAGAATAAAGGTTACTGGACACATTACTGCACATTATTGTTCGAAACTCACTCTGAATAATATGGCTGTATTGTGCTATTAAAAATGAACATGCAATGAAAAGAGTAGCATCTTTCTTGTGAAAAAAGTAGCTTTTCAAGAAAGTGTTGCTTTCTCTGATATGCAATAGCTCTGATATGCTAATACTTCTGTTCAACTCAGTCCTGATTCTCCAGAGATTATTTGACCAAAATGTCCATTGTCCATATAATAGAAAATATTCATGATATCGTGCACTCACACAGAATTTTTCTACTGGCTTATTTCAATGTCTTACACACATCAATTAATTCTTCTTCCTGATGAAGAAAGGAATGGAAAGCTGATTTCTGAAGGCAGCATGATCTAGTGGCTTGTGCAGAAAATGGAGATTTAGTTTCTAATGTTACTGCCATTGACAGACTGTGTGATCATAGGCAAAAATTGCCACTTTTCTAGGACTCAGTTTACCTGTTTTAAAAACTAGTATCAAAACATCTGGCTTTTCAGAGTCCTTTGACATTTTAACATGAAAATAATTTACATCTTATATAAAAGGTGGTACATGGAATTTTCCATCTCAGGCAATAAAGTTCAAATAATTTATCTTAAGACCTAAACCTCACTGCATCAAGAGGAGAGCATTATATTTTTAAGTGTTTCAAATCTAATACCTTGGTGAACAGACTTAAGAGTTGGATGGCAACTGAAAGCGTACCCAGACCGAACCATTTCCTGATACACAATTCTCCCTGCAAACAGAGTTTTGGAGGTAGACACATGAGGAGCCCAGCACTTTTGGGAAAACAGATCTGAGAAATGCTCCTGCCCACTGCAGAGGCACATGCACGTGCCACTCTCCTGACAAATCACAGCAACAAACTACCTCAGAATAGAAAATATTAGAATATTTTTCTTTGAATTTGCTTTACACTTATTAAAACACATTTTTAAAGCTAGTTTTGTGGTTGAAAATGTGCATTTTTGTAAGTGAAAAATCAGACAAGAAATTAGCAGTATTTTAGCAAAACACATGGTTATATTTGTGTTGTCTGAATAACAAACACTATAATAAAGTGTTCTTGCCGTCCAGCTGTGCTCATCAGGCACATTTCCTCATAAGGACAAAATTATACATGATGGATGGAATAGTGTTTTGCATTTGTGGAATACAGAGAACACAGGGAAAAAAAGGTCCAGCAAGTAAAGTAACATACTCTGGTGAGCTAAAGAATTAGTCTAGAAAATGTACTGCTTTGGACCACTATGCCGTATATATTTAATATCAACATAGAAATCATGTTGTACTAGTTAGAGGTGTGAGTTAGTGCATTTTAAGAAGTCATTTATCCAAGCAGAAGTTGTGGACCGGGATCAGCACAGCCACTCTGATCAGTAGGAGTTCTCCACGCATCAGGAGAAATTTGGGATTGCTTTGACCTGGCAGGGTGGCTCCACGGTTCTTCACCTCCTGACAGGGGTGGTTAGAGCTAGATCTTCACCAGGTTGTGGTTATTGACAGCTCCTGGGAGAGTTCCTTAGAGCTGCCTGGAGGTTGTTGAAGGTGAGTTAGCCTGAGATTGCCCCACTCATGTTGTTTGCTGCACCACTTCTGCACTACTTGAAGATTAGGAAACCACAATGGCAGAGGAAAACCACCTTTGTCTCCTGGTCTGAAGTCCAGCATTGTCTGAGCTACCCTGAAACCTGAGGACTCAGGCCTTATATATATTTATTTGTTTGCCAAGAGATTTGGTGATATATAGGGTATCATCATTTTAAAGCGGGTTCAAGCTCAAAGCTGTGGGCTTCATTTGAGTGCATTGTGAAGTATCATACACCTCCGGCCAAGGAGCTGCAGCTCATTTAACAGACAAATTGAGATGACAAAAATGGCACAATTTAAATATCAGCGATCAACATGAACAGAGGAGGGGGAGAGACAGAGAGAGAAAGAGAAAGAGCCCAGCTTCTTTTATTACAGCCATCTTAGTGCTTCAACAACAGGTAGCAGTATTACATATTCCCTTTCCACTTTAAAGCTCGTGTAATTTCCTTCCTCGTGTCGGGGCGATTTTATTCATTGTTTCCTTGCAGCAGTGATTGATGTTCTGAGCTGCTAATCTCTCTGAGTGATAACTATTTTCATGTAAGTCCATGAGTCTATGACACAGGCTGCTCGGCCAGGGCTACTGCTGACTACTTATTTTGTGCCTCATTTACATTTCAATCTTGGCCTCATGAATGTAAAACCTAGGCTGCAAATTAATAACAGGAAGAATATTAGACCGCTCCAGAGTGGGGGAACAATGCAAATCCACCAGAGCACAAGGCTTTACCATTGTGTTCCGGGAGGGACTCATTTATTGGCCGGCAGTGAATGACATTACAGAGAATGGCATATCCAGAGTGACACAAATTTATTTCTGTCCCCAGCGCTCCAGTATATTTTCATAGAATCAGGGGGCTATTTGTCTAGGGACAATTTAGTTTCCATGAAAAATTTAAATGGTTTCTGTGGAGATAGTGGAGTGAAATTTAATTTGTTTCTCATTTACTACAGCAGGTATGAAAAGGAGAAAAATTGGATGTCTGATGGGCTGAAATTGGTGCTGTCCCTCCCCACTATCCCCAAAAGGCCTGTGGGCCTATATCATAGAGATTGAGCAAGACTACCTCATCCCTCCCCTTAGAGAATGGTAACCTTAAACCAACTTACAGAAAACCTTTGGGGAGGCTGCCAATCACCCTGAAAACAACATTTCCATCGATCCCCTGTCTGTGTGATTTATGGCTTCATTTTACGGTAATTGAGAATTAGTGAGAAGATTAGCAAGGCTCAACACTTCACCTTGATATGCACACTAAGCACCGTAATTTGTCACTAAGGGATGTCGGACACTTTTTTAGTTACACGGGGTTCCCATCTAATTGAATTTGGGGATAACATGGAAATTAATTTGACACAGGAAAATTTTGAATACAGCCATTTCCTCTATTGTAATGCACAATACCGGGCTGCTTTCAGAGGCAGCTATATTGATCCTGATCACTTTCAATTGTGGCCAGCTGAAGGATGGAATACACTAAATCTTATTTAAGCTCATATGAAAGCAGTTCATCTGCAGCAATCTGTGGCAGATAAAGAATATTACCTTTCATTTTGTCTGACTGCATCAAGATGAAGTTTTGAAAATTTACTTCTTGCAGCAAATATACCAAATGTCTAAAGTCAACAGTTACAATTCAATTACAGACCAGCTCTTGTGGGCTGTTTACAGGGTAATTTGCTACTTAGGCAGCAAATGAAAATACTAACTATACTCTCCATGCATAGAGAAGTTACAACACATGGAGAAGCCCCAAGGAAAGACAAAGAAAAAAGATTCCAAACTTTTCGTCAATTTAAAGCACTGCCCATTGGATTAGTCTTGTTATAGCTTGAGTGGTTTCATACAGAATCATTTTTTGTTTGTTACTGAGCCATCTTGTGGGAAGTTTATTTTATCTTAGTTGCTTAGCATCAGAGTCACAAAGATGGGACACGGTGTAGATCTTCTCATATCTGAGAGACACTCTACTACGGGACTCACCTGTATTTACATTTCTATTTTATTCCATCTTTATTTCTTATAACTCCCCCTTTATGCTGCACTTTACCCTTCAAATAAGGATTTTGGTTTCAGCAAACTGCTTAGAGAGATTATTTCCCGAGAAAGGTGCTCCCTGCTGTGAAAGAGGGAAGCAGATCTTGGCACTGAATGCCAGAGGGTGCGTGGCTGGGATATTTATGGACATTCTTTACCAGACCATCTGGCTTGCTTTGTTCATATCTGTTTCAGTGAAAATTGGCCCGAGATGAGCTGTAGTCAAGATATATTATTCAGTACCTATTATTATTACATGATGGATTTTAATCTAATCATCATTGCATTGCTGTTTGGAAAGTCTTTTGAAAGATTTGGTAATAGTTTAAGGTTGTCATTTATGCAGTCCTATTTAGTAGGTATGGGTACGTACCAGCTCCTCTGGACAGTGAAGGTCATTCCCCAGTGCACAGGCATCAAGAGATGGTACTTAGTGATCAGAGATCAGATGTGGTCAATAGGTCCAACCTGAAGCTCTCAAGATGCGGTCATGCAACTTGGAAGAAATGCTATGCTGAAAGCTTTCCTCATTCAAATGCCAGATTCCCTTGGATTACTGATGGCAAATGACAGTTGTCAGCACTTTTACATCCCACAGTACTTCGGTCTTCTGTGGCATATTATTTGGTCTCCAGAGTTTACCTGCAGGTAGACTTCTGCAAGAGATAATGAGTGGCAATACTGCAAGAGGTCAAACTGTTAGAAATGACATTGTGATTTTTACTTATTTTATTGCTAGAAAAGTTGTTCCTCAAACTAGTAATTTGATAAATCTTATTAACAATGTGAATACTGCATATGTAATTCTCTTATCACATTTTCATGGGTTGTTTTCACTAATGTAATAGAAAAGGGTGCTAACATGACATAAATGTCACTAAAATAATAAGCTTAAAGGAATTTGGATCATGTTAGCCTGGGTTTGCTTTCATATTTGGATGCCTTCTGGACCATATTAGAGGAAGAGAGCTCCCCAATACAATGAGAAACATATTAACATAATAAAAACCTACTCACTAATACAAGAAAATATCCATATTTCATTTATAAGCCAAATTATGGCACCAAGCTAAAAAAAAAAAAAAAAAGTAGACTTTTCTTTCTTTTTGGTTGAAAAGCAGTAAGTCATGATGTTATAGTTTTCCATGCTTGTGTGTCTTGATTGAAAAAAGGATTGTTTTCACTCCAGAATTTCTTTTTATGCATACAAGTGTACTCACTTAAAGTTCTGTCCGTTCCAAGGCAAATTAGAGGATCTGTATTACTAGATTACAGTCCCAGAGGTACTTGCATCTTTCCTTTGCTGACCTGAAAAACTGCAGCCACTGTCTTTTCTCTACCCCAAATGAAGGGAAGGGAAGGGAAGGGGTATTTACTTTCAAAATTACTGTCCTTAACACCTTCACTCTGTTGTTGCCCTAAGACTGCAAGTGTTTCTGTCAGACGCACTGTGGTCTTTGACTGTGATTTCCATGGGTGTTGAAGGTTGTACTTCTGTGTCTTGATCTCAACACCAGTGAGCATTTTAGTCCCCAAGCCCCACTAAAACAGACAAAAGGGCCATTCTCTCTCATTTAATTCCCCTGAGGAATTTGATACAAGATTTGGCTCTTAAAATGCAATGGTAGTTCACACTTTGTTTTGAAATACAGCTTTTTTAAAGTGATGGCTTAGTGGCCAGAACCTTCCCAGGAAGTGGGATTTTTGGTTCAATTTCTGCCTTTGCCTGAAGAAATTCAATCCCAAATCACTCACCTTATCACAATAATACTGTCTGTTCTGTGCATGTGTCCCTGGACATATTGAATGCATTTTCCATCCAAGAGAGAGCAAACCTGAGTGTTTCTACCAGCTGGACTGGAAATGGATCCATGGGTAAGGAGAAAAGGGTTCACTTCTATGCAAAGTATTTCCATTTTTTATACTAGATCCATTAGATTGGTCTCCATTTTTCACAGGAATGAAATAATAGTTTACATATGTCTGTTGAGCTTGCTATAATGCTTTTTATATTTGTAGTGTAAAAATAATCAATATGGCTGTCATCTATTTTATTTGACATCTTCTTCCCTAAAGGAGTGCTGTCTTTGGGAAGCTTATTCAAAGATTTAAAAATGTGTATGCTCACAAGTGTCTTTGTTTATGTTAGTAAAGATGATGCCATAAAAATGTGCCTTGCCCTTGGAGTGGAAGGTGATGAGCAGGACAAAATAACCATGGTCGCCAGTCTTGCTTGTAAGATGTGGTGCAGTTTTCACTGTCAGCCAGTATTTCCTAACGCCTGTGTTCTGGATCATAGCACTTTGCTGTAGTCTAGTTGAGGAAGGCCATGACTCTCATGTTGTCAGTTTTCAGGATGAGGTGGAGTTCAGGTAAATACTTACGAGGGATCTGATTTGAAAGCTTTTTGTTAAGGAGTCTTGAAGTGATCCTATGCTTGTGGGCTTATACGAACAACTATAGTTGTCTTATTTTCCACCAGAGGAGATTGAACCATGGCTGCAGACTTTTCAAAATTATTTTCTTGTACCTTTCCTATCTATTTCTCAGCATCACCTGGTGGATCCTAGAATATGAGTTGAGATGAGCTCTCTTGTTCAGGCACTGAACCATCCCAGTGACTGCTGAGTGATTATTTTTGATGAAGGAGAGATAGATCTGGATACCACATATAATGATCTATGATGCTGTAAGATGTTTTAAGGATCATCTTCAGCTTTGACTATAACATTTATGGGTTTCATACTAGTTTGGGACTCAATTCAATCCACACGTAGTTAGGCAAAATTCTTTTTACCAATATTCTTTCTATCAACATATTTGAATTCCTGAAGACTCACTGTTTTTTCTAGAGTCTTTCCTGATTGTCAGTATTTCACCTCTGCCTTGAACAAACATTCACAGGGAATTAAAATTAACAAAGGAACCACAACTGTGGCTGACATTATTCCAGTTCTAGAATAAAGTGGCCTAGGTTTCTTGGCTGCTTCTGCTTTCTTTAGGGATTTGATTACTCAAATTAAAAAGGAAAAGGTCAAATATGTGTCATGATGAAAGATGCTGAAGATGTTGGTAGAACTGGAATTCTAATAGCCATATTGGCCTTCCAACTACAAGCTCAGCTGAAAGCAATAAAACTATTGTCTCCACTCCCCCTTTTCCCTAACAGTTCTTCATAAGGTGTGTGTTCTTGAAAACATCTTAAGATTCCTAGACACTGTTTTGCACACTGACTATCTTGAGTCTCTCCATTTACGGCACTGCACTTGACTGTCCCTGAATATCCCTCTTTGGTGGGTGGTATTTAGCACAATCCAACAGAAATTAGGAGAGCAGAAGCACCTGGGCCATCCCTTGCCAATGCAAATTGTTGGGAATACAGAGACTGCAACTAAGTTGTGTTCTCCCTTTGCTTGTGAAGAAATTAGCTGTTACTAAAAATAACTCTGCAACACTAAACCAAAGAGATGACAATCTGTTGGTCAGAATAAAAGAACAAAGATGCAGCAGCAGCAGGAAGTAATGATAATTAGAAACAAGAACAAAACTAACTTAGGACGCCTCAGAGCTACAATGGAGTTAATGTAAAAAACAAAACAAACAAATCAAATGCTTTAAAGAGAAGAAATTTGCATAAGATGCTCCTTAAATGTAATTATGGAATGGGATATAATTTATCATCATCACTAGGGGCTTCCTCTATCTGTGCTAAAATGTGTGGAAGGGCTATACTTCTGTAATTACCACTGCACCTGCCCAGGAACAAGCACTCCTAGGAGGGACATTGGTTTGAAAGTAGAAATGATCTATGGTACTTGAGAGGATTTGGTCTGCATCTGTTTCACTCCATTTCACTAGAATGGCCTTCCATGCCTCTCCCAAGCTCCAGCCTCGCAGCATCTCAAAGACACACACCAGATCTGGCTTCCCACACACACCTTGCTTCCCAAGGGGCACAAAGGGAAGAGTCTCAGCCACTGTGGGCAGCAGGCAAACTGCGATTCTTCGAGCAACCTGCTCTAAAGTGACTGCTGCCCTTCCCTCCCATGGCTGTAGTGCCGCTTGCCAGAGAAGTTGGGTATGGCTTTGGTCTGGACAGGAGGAAGCAGTAGGAAGGGAACATCCTGGGTGGTCTCTCCATCTGCCTTTTTCTGCTCTCCCACTTTCTGCTGTGGAGAATCTGGGTCAGTTATCTCTCTGCTCTACTTGAGAGAAAAAGCTAAAAAGAGTCCTTGTCCCCATTCAGAGATTTTCTCAGACAACTGAGATCCTTCAAGCAAGAGCTGAAATCCTCAGGCTTCCAATACTTTGGGTGCAGACAAGAGTTAGCTTGAAAACCAATTATTAACAATTAGTTTTCTGCAGGTGCCCAGATTATGTGAACTTGAACAATGACTCAAGTCTATAAACCACCAAACCTTTACATCTCTTGAGATGACTTCCAGTGCTCCTCAGGTTCACAGCAGATGTTGCTGCTTTGTTTCCTTCTGCTTTGCACCTTGAGTTTCTTGGGGACTATAAAGCCACCACGTGCTTGATGGGAGCAGGCAGAGGGGGATGGGGTCGAGTAGCAGGAGGAAGCGTAACTGAGAGACTGATAGAGACATCCTGACAGCTGCAATGGGTCATCAATAGATCCATCACGCCAGTAATTTGCAACAAATTTAACATACATCACTTTAGTCAGGCCACGCTGTATCTGTCTTGTCACAGCATCAGAGTGAATAACACTTAAATCGGGTGTCACTGCTGACCTTTCTGACCCTTGAATTGACACTGCTGTTTGAGCTTGGCCTAGCTGGCAGCAGATGTGGGGAAGATTAGTACAAAAGGTGGGGGGGTGCAAAAGGAGGACACAGCATAACAATACAGCTTAGCGAGGCAAACAAATGGGGTCTCTGGATTTTCTCCTAGTCCTGCTTTGCTTGATGAAGTATTGGCATTTATTTAGACTTGCTTCCAACATTCTTTAGTCACAATTTTAACTATGTATATATTTTCCGTTCTGATTGATTTATGCATGCATTTATGTATGTAATAAAATTTGTAGACTTCAGGATGACCACCACGGATACTGAAGTCCTATAGAAGATGTAAGAACAGAAACAATAGTAAACTAAATTGCCCTCTCCTGTGTTTGAAATGTGAGACCCATCCTGAGACATGAATGGCTGCTTTGGTTTTGTCGCCACTTTCAGCATGTCAGTGCAGACCTAGTCCTATAGGAAAAGATGAAGCCTCACAAAAAACTGTGTTTTAGGAATTGAGCACGAGAGACACAGAGCTTCATCAAACCCTGAAATCCTGTAATGAGCATGTCAAAAAACCCTCCTAGATGATCACAGGAAGAATGAAGAGACACCCAGCAAACACCATCAGTCTGGAGGTTGGGGAAATCTTCCCCTGACCTCAAATCTGAAGACTGATTTAACTTAGAACCTGTGAGCAAGACTCATGAAACAGCTAGACGACGTATTTTCACGCAGCCAAGAGAAGCCATTTCCCCCATTTCCAATTTTAATGAATACCTTGCATAGACTTCTATAGTTGTTTCTACAGACTAGCATGGAAATGACTACAAACCTGTTAAGTCTCCCTGGCGCTAGAAACGAGACACCTTCCACACCCAGGCAGAGCCAACTGAGACTGTTCAGCATTTATTTTTGAATCAGCACATGATAGAATTACACGATTTGTTTGCTCACTCGAAAGGCGCTTTAGAGCCATTCACGGTATGTGTGAGACTGGATGCTGGGTGGGCTTTTCCCCTTCAGCCATTCATCCTTCTAAACAAACATGCAGCCATGGGCTGAATTTGGAGTTTTTTCTTGAGCTATTGTTCTTAAATGTCTGATTTTTAATTAATGGATTTTGAATGGCAAAAAAGGAAGAAGCTGTCTTTGAGCAGGTAATTGGAAGTCACAAAATTATTATGCATATGACTTGCATAATAGCTTGTCCTTTTTTTCTGCCAGTCTGCTTGATGTTTGATATCTTGGTTAAACTTATTTATCACATTACTAAATATCCCTCAACCAGAAGAGTAAGAAGCGCTTTGGTTGTTTTGTATGTTCTGTAATGAGTATTTGAAGGTGGAAACATATCACAAGTGACAGAAATAATAGGAAAATTAGAAAAGGTTAGAGAAACTACTGCCTTATATGAGGGAAGACAATGTTTTGGATTTTTTTTCCCCCCTTTGTTGCTGCTATTTAGGAAAGGCTGGTAGAAAAGCAGAAGGTATTTTTTAGTTAGTCGTCAAGGATGTTAATCAGATTCTACGCATCTTTATTGTTTTCTGAGTATGATGTTGACACTCCAGACACCCATTGACACCATCATGAGTGTTTTTCTTGTCCTTCCCAGGAGCAGAACTGGGCTTCAAAGGATCTGAGCTGGGCAGTCTTATTCACAGCAAGCGCTGCTGAAGGCAGTTTCTAACATGTGCAGTATCTTTAGAAGGAATCATGTGCCAAATTTACTCACATTTGTAGTCTTTTTATAATTAACAACTGAATTGTGTATACTGTGTATAAATTTCTGTGTTGCTTGGGCAGAGAGAGGGAATAAACTGGAGGCAAATCAGCACCTGGCAGACCATGCTTCAGTCAGGATTCCTGGGACTGGAGAGATGAATGGAAGTGCAATTACACTGAGAAGGTGAAGACCTCTGCCCTGTTGTCCAGCTGTCCCATCGTGCACTGTGGAGATGTGTCTCAGAGAAACTGAGGGTCATACAAAGGTGGGCAGGGGGTGCAAGTGAGTTCATCTACATACAGCTCATAACCATGTATGAATGGGGGTAGCCCCAACAGGGAGTCCTGGTTCTTGGGGTAAAGTAGCTCTTTCCATTTTGCATATGTATGTTCTCCCCTTCCTTCAACTTGCTCTTTAAAAAAAGTTTGGTTTATAGTGATCTGTTTGCAGTCTGCTTAAAACTGTTTCTTCCCTCATTAATTTTGATGTGAAAGGATGAATGAAAAGAATGTGTTTGACAAAGGACCTTTGATGTGTATCCGTGATGTTTCTGGGGTTTGCTGGCAGATGTAGCAGAGAGTCATGCTATTGGTCTGAAGGCAAGTTTGAGACTTTCTCTGGACCCTTGCTATAGTTTGCCCTTGGGAGTATGTGACAGCTGTTCAGGATAGAGAGACAGCCAGAAAGGGTGCTAACTGTATGGTCCCCTTGGGTGCTGTTAGCTGCAGGAACTGGCCTAACTGAGCTCTGTGAGCGCAGTGACTCTTTGATGAATACTTTCTGACTGTGCCATCGCCATATTTATGTTACTGGGAGGTAAAGTATTCATTAAGTCGGCTGTGAATATCCCTAGGTTTGGAATATGTCAGCTCTTGGATTTTTTTATTTTTTATTTTTTACTCCAAGGAAGACCAAACTTGGGTTTGAACATTTAAAATTCTGCTATGGGAATACTGTCAGAGTATTTAGTGAAAATTGAGATTTGTTTGCTTTATGGCTCCATTTATTCCTTTGGTCCAGTCCCCCTCACTGGACAAAATTTTCTGTAACAGACCATGAGTTCTCTGCAAAATGAACTACTTCACCAATGGGCTTTTTGGTTATTGTGCAAAGGGGCATGTAATAACCAGGTAGCCTCCTCCAGATGAAAGTGATGGTACAAACCATTTGCCTTCTAACCCCTGTGATGCATTCATATGGCACTACCTCAAAGAAGCCATTCAGTTTGGGAGGAAGGTTGTGTACGACAGTATTTTTGTTTTTCAAACGTGTTATTAAATAGCAAGTTATTGAATAAGTAAGCTAGCTCTTGTGGTAGCTGTACTCTTCTGGCCTTAATGTGGGTAGAAGAGAGTGCTAAGGTATTGCCCATCATCTTGTTTGTTCTGGTAAGTGCTAATACCCACAACCTTTACTGTTTTCACAGGAAATTAAGCTGGAAAATTACAAAGAGGAATGATAGAGACTGAAACTTTTGATGGAGAACCATCTGACTGTGGCTACACTTCATTCCATTCTCAAAATACTTTAGAATTAATTTTTTTGGCTCCACATTTGCTCCCACAAGGTAATTGCATCCTTTATTTTCACATTTTACAAATAAAGGAGACTGGGACTCTATCCCAGTCTCTTCCTCCCCCTTGCCCCTTATGAAAACAGAGCCTCTGTAGCTACAGCCCTCTTCTGCTTAGAAAATCAAGAATTTTAGCAGCAGTACTTACCAGAAAAGGAAGCCAATTTCACTTTCATGAATGTAGCTTGTAGTAACGGTCGTGCTAATGCTGTTGTGCATATCTATAAGGGAAAAAGACGATGTTGGGAAAGCACTGTCCCTCTGAAGCCTGGCACCCTGGCATCCCTCCTCTCCTCCAGGGGGAAGAACAAGGAATGTGGGCTGGTCCTGGCGGTGGCTCCCCCTTGGACAGTCCTTCAGCCCCTTGCTGCTGTCGGCAGGAGAGGCGCTCATGCCATCCACATATCCCCACTAGCCTGAGGGTCTGTATGGGATGGCCTGGGGGGCGCACAGCCGTACTGGTCCCTGTCAAGGATGAGGGGGTGGCCTGAAGCCACTTTTCCCCCTGCTCCTGGGAGGGAGCTAATCCTGCTTTTGGGGAAGGTTGCCAGCAGACATGGCGTGGGTGCTGAGGTGCTGGCACCAGCTATAGCCCCACTCCAGCCACCAAAGGCATTGACACATTCTACTCAGCCCTCAGGAGGGAAGGATGACCGTGCAACCTCATGCTTTTTTTAAAGCCTCATGATTGTTAGGCTGTTCCCACTGGCTTGAGCTTGCTTAAAGAAAATGTCTCTGTTTTCCTGTTTTCTTGTCAGTTGTTTAACCACTCACCTGCTGTCTTTCAATTTTTTCATTTCAAATTTCAAATACATTGTTCAAAACCAGAGTCATGCAAAAGGCTCCCAAGTGTAAGTCTCCTAGTGGGTTGTTCTCTGCAGCCCCTCTTTGCTGCCATGGGGACAAGTAAGGTGAAGTTAAAATAATAATTCAGTTCAGCTTTATGTGACTGCTTAAGCCTAAAATTAAAAGATGCAGAAATAACTTTCTCACGTCAAAGTCATAAAGACTTTGTGTTTTAGCTTTCAAGAGTTTTAGATTTGCAGTTGTTAAGTCTCCCTGACTTATATTGAATCCTTCCATAATAAAAAATAATAAAGGTGTGTTAAGACTCTTTCCCAATAATGAGTTTTATTAGGTACATCAGGTGCTACTGTAGCATAGATATACAGTAGTGTAGGTACATTGCAAACAGTGTCTTATAGTATCAGACAAAGCGAACCTTTTACAAACCCCATGTCTCTAATTTCATTTTAGAAAATTAGATACTCAGAATTTTGCATAAGATAACTGTATTACTGGGATGCAATTTGGCCCAGGTTTCTAGCTTTAGTGCATGTGGCTCCTTAATAAAAAGTGTCAGTTAAAATGAAAATACAGCTTGGGTAATTAAATTTAATTGGATCTTGTCACTTTAAATCCTCTTCGTTTTTGAGTGTTTCTACAGAATTGCAGCTTCTGGTTTGCTAATTTCTTTATTGCAAGCTGTGCGCTGAACCTGACTGTCCTATAATAAAGTGGGACCTTGTTTTTGTAGAGGGCTTTGAACCATGACTGTAATAACAAACAAAAGGAGGGTGGGAGCTAATTTATCGCCAAAAGAAAACCTCTCCTTTATTTCCTACATGTTCAGTTAGTGAAAAATAATGGGACTGAATTTATTAACTCTTTAATTTTCTTGCCAGTTGAGCACCATTTTACACACGTTCTCATGAATACTATAGTATGATGCTATGCCTGTGACAGGTAGCAGCAATTATCATACTTTTTAGTATCAGAGTTGTTTGGGCAAGCAGTAGGGATTAGGTGAACTGCAATATTCATACGTAGGTCAAGCAGGGTGCAGGCAGCCACAATGCAAATGATGTGTACTGCCTGCCAATAGCCACCGTGCTGGTTCGGAAGGATCACCTTCTCCAGGAGTGAGAGGTAATTCAGTTTCTTTATTACACATTGCACATGCACGGCATCCAAAGGTAAGGAAGATTTAAGTGCAGGTGATGAAGGGAGAAATTATTGGCCATACCAACAGACACATCATAAAAATGATCAGTCTGTCACAAATGGTACAGCTGCTAATGCCCATATTTCAAATTAAAGCCAGTTGAATGAATTTGTACACTCAGGTTTTATACGTGAAATGCAGTATCATTGCATCCTTGATTAGAAGACAGGTCACTTAGCGCCGACATCACGGAACGATTAAAGATGTAAGACTGTCCTTCACAGCGCAGTAGTGGTCCCCTGATTCTGTGCTAAAACAGATGGATATGATCTAATTACATTTTGCAAAGTGCTGGCAATACAAGTATCTTGAACAGAAGGATTATGCCAGTGTAGTCAGTGCTGCTTATAACCTCTTCATTTCCAGAAGTGTGCCTCACATCCCACCGATACACTTGGGAGAGGATCTCTGCAACCAGCCAACAGAAGGCTCTGTTCAGTTGTCCACACACGGGAGTCCAGGGCTATTTGAGCTACCTGAGGTTACACAAGATATCTGCACAGGCCTGGTGGACCTAGGGCCATTTCACCTAGAGTGAAATTCAGATCACAGATGAAGACATGTCTTCACATGTTGGTATCTACACGGGAGGTAGGTGCCTAAGTGCCTATTTTAACTAATGAAGCTCTAGTGTTTGATTCAGCTGCCCACAAACAAGCATCCAGGGCAGACGAGATGTCCTAGTTTAACCCACCTGACCTCTACCTTCTGCGCCAGAAAGGCATAACTATCACATGTTCCTGTCTTATGTCCATTATATCTGTCTTGTTACTCCAGGAGAGTAACACTAGTTACCTGCCAACATTAGGAAACTAAATCTAGGTCTAAAGATCAGTTTGTTCCGTAAAAGGAGCTCACATATGATGAACTATAGGTGGACACTTAAATGTGTCTATAGCTTGAAGTTGTACAGCTACTATTTTTGCAGGCCATCTCCTCATTTAGACAATGCTGACACTTAACCCCAGGAGCTCTTCACAGTCAGTTCAGTCTCCCTCTCTGCTGTGTGCTGACCAGCTTGCTTTCTTGAGCAGCACCTTGTGGGGGCTAGTGCTCCGTCATTTCCTTCTCACTCATCTGCTGCTTGTTCCCAAGGCAAGGCATCTCATATCAGCCTTTTGTGACTTCCTGAGGGGTAACACATGCATGGTTGTGTTAGGACATGAGATCTGAAGGAGGGACCTGGAGGCATGAACAACCCCTCCTTTCTGAAATAGGTGGCAAGCACCATGTTTGGAAGATCTGCTTTTTCCATTTACTATAGCCAGAACCTGGATAACTAGTTTGTAGTATTCATCTAAATTTTAGATGTCTAAATTGGTGCAGTGAATCCTGTATCATCTGTGTTTCCATATTTTATTAATGAAGCCACAAAAAATCCATCTGCTTGAAATAGTACAGTTAGATCAAGGCAGGAATAAAAAACCCTCAGTAATTAATTATAAGAATCAGACTCACTATGAGAAAATGTCCTGGCTTGCTCTCACTGAAAATAGTGGTCAAACATCCCATCAGTTTCACTGAGAACAAATCCTTTCACACTGCTTTGTGGATTATTACAGTGTTTTATAATTTTGTTAGGGGAGCATGTAAGTAAAGACACTGTTATTTTCATACTTACCTTTTTTCATCAATTTTTTTACAGCCTCTGGAAAGTACTAGACTACAAGGATATATTTAAAGAGACAATCTGCTTTATTTATATACAAAGCAAATGAATAGATGGATAAAAGTAATACAGGATTCCTTACAACCATCACTTAGCCAACATGATTCATGAGACTGTAGCAAGTCTGCTACTAAGTCTGGCTACTTCTTTTGTTCGCACACTTGAACCTTGGGATCCAGACTGAAATTGCAATTCATTTTGCAGACGAACTCTCAATTCTTAGTTTGTGCGAAGGATAGATGGACATAATGGGTCTCATGTTTGCTCTATGACATGAGACTCAGAAGACAGACTGTGCAAACACTTCTTGAAGTTGTTGAATCATATTGACATATTTTTTTGCATTTTTTTCTGATATTCGAGATATGGAATCTCATTCACAATGGAATAGCATTTAAAAAATATTTAGATTTCTGATATAAATGTTAGTAAGGCATTAATTCCTGCACTTTTTCTTTCCCTTCCTCCAAAAAAGACAGGCACATGAATTCCAGCTGACTTTCATCAGGTTTTAAACTCCCAGGTTATTTGGCACTGCTTGGAAAATGTTATCTTGTACTTTTAAGCTTTGGAAGATGGTTAAGCGAACTCCACTTCCCTAGCTGGTGTAAGAAATTTTATCAGATGTCACTGACCCTCAGTGGGTACCTGATCCACCTTGTTTATGGTATAATATGTAGTCTTCATCAAATCCAGCACTAGCAAATTGGCTTCTAAAAAAGGAAAAATTCTGTGCCACATAACCAGAAGTATAGCAATACAGATTAAACTGCATTAGCAGTTACAGTACTAGAATTAATGCTGTCTGATTAATTTGCCTATTTTAGTGAGCAATGTCTTTTTCTCTGTTGTGCTATATGGCTCCTTAAGGACATATGATTACAAAATTACAGATTGTTTCTAGTGGCCTTATCTTTAGCTCTGTGATCTTTGAGGTTTTACAGCATTCTGCTGTTAAATTTTTGTATCATAGTGAGAGTTAAATTTATGGATGATTTCCAATTCTGTCCTAAATTAGAAACCATCTGAATGACAGCTTAAAAATCACAATAACAAATCTTCCTTGACCTCTTCATCATCACCATTTAATACAGACTCTTAAAAGAACATTTTTAGTATCTGATTGTTCAGCACTTACACACATTATCATGAAACATTCAATTTCAGTAACAGCCTTCTGTTGGGAGTAGGGGGAGCTCAATACATATATGCAAGAGATTATACAATGCATTGCCCAAGGTCTCAAGGGACAGTCTCGGTGACCCAGGTGTTTCCTTCTGGCCTTATGTTTTCATTTGGGCAAGCATCCTCTCTTGGGTCCAGCAATGCTGGATGTTACTATCTGTTAGCCCTTGTAACTACTCTTCTGTAAACAGCTCCTGACTTCTACCAAGAAGGAATTCATGTGAATATCGCCATTTTGCTGCAGGTTGGGTTCTCTTGAACGGGCAGTTGTATCATTTAAGCCAGTCAGTCTGATCTTGCCTACAGTGAATGAGGAAGAGCAGGCAGCTTGCTGGAAGTGCTAACTGTCTTTAGGATGGGCAGAGATGAGTGGCCACCAGCACCTTTCAGTCCTGAACAGGCCTTTTGAAACTTCTGAATTAAATTAGCGAACTCTCATTCATGCAATTAGGGCCACTGACTGCCATGGGGCTATTGCCGCC
This sequence comes from Chionis minor, assembly GCA_013398295.1. Classification (NCBI taxonomy): domain Eukaryota; kingdom Metazoa; phylum Chordata; class Aves; order Charadriiformes; family Chionidae; genus Chionis; species Chionis minor. The sequence continues at coordinate 149,003 of VZSF01004856.1, forward strand.
TGTAAGAGTACCACGTATGTGATGCTACAATTTTTCTTCCAAAAACTTCACATGTTTAAGAGACACCAAACCAGGTACTAGTTACCTCCTGGTCTCCTTGATAGCTCTCACGAAGAGAAAGAGTTGCCCTGTGGGTTCCCATTGCTCCGTTGCAGTACAAAGTAAATTTGCCATATGGCTCCCACGGCTCACTTGTTCTCACGACTTGAGCATCAGCATACCTAGCAGCCTCCATGTCAGCACAACCCTGTTGCTGGCTCTGTAATATCATCCAGACTGATAACTGTGCCTTGATAGCTCATGAACTGCATGTTGCTCAAGTGCTACAGGTTGTGCCCCCTTTTGTGAGCCAAGAAGAAACAAAAGCGTAAACCTGTTTTGCTGCGGTCACCTAAAGGCAAAAGTCATTATATCCCATCAGCAATTCCCTGAGCCAGGTTGTCTGTTATTCTTCGAGTTGGTTGAATTTAGTGACAGCTGCCAAATGTAACTGGCAGGACACACTTGCTACGTTGCCAAAAGGACTAAGTGCCCTGCAGTCTTATAACAGCATCACTGGTGGAGCCATGGAACCCAGCTGGTTCTGCGCTGCATATGGGTATGTCTGAAAAGGATAATTTTGCATGACAAATGTATTCCTTGAATGTTATGGTCTATCCACTGGGACCATTTACCCATTCTGGGCCATGATTATGATCTTCGGTTTCCCTCATGCAGCAGCTCATGCAATAATTGTGTTTGTGCCCCTCTCTCTTTCTATTTGTGTCCCCTTAATAACTTTGGAAGCCCCAGTCAGTTTCAGCCATAGCTGGCAGAAGTGAAAATATCTCAGAGATATTGATTTCCTATAATATAATAATATAATAAAATAGCTATATACAGAAGAGAAACCTTCCGATACAGATCACTGAGGGAAAATCTTGCTTCTTCTTAGACACCAGAGACTCTGAGCAAGAGAAATATTGTGACTATCCCAGCTGTAGGAAAAGGTGCAGTCAGCCTCTGCCCTAATAGCTCAGTTGAGTCACAAATCTTCAGGAACCCGGACTCTGTTAGCTGTGTCCTTCACCAAAATATATCTTTCTGCACCATCCTTCACCATCCACCATGAGAAACTTGTGTGGCAGTCACAGGTGGTGGACACGCATATTTTTGCAAGCCATTTTCTTTAAAAAACCCTACCCATATTGGGTTTATTTTTGCACTTTAAATCCCTCTTTTGTAGTCTTTTTCTCCTTCTAACTGGGTTAATAACCTGGTGGTCATCCATTTGGAATAATTTCACAGGTATTCTGTGTTGCTTTCTTAGCCCAAAAGTGTCATGTCAGGTAGTATTACAGATGATGTGCCTATAGAGAGATGTTTCTGTGCAATTCTCAAGTGACCAAGCAAAAACAACAACGAAGAGCAAGGTTCATCCTTTCACCCTTAAATTCAAAGACCGGTAAGAAAGAAAAGGGATTCTAATGCAGGATTCTGGGGTGTAAGGAGGAAATCCTTAAAGAAAGGGAAGGTTTAATGCTACATAGAGTTGCCAATATTTTCAAAACTCAGGTGCAAAACATGGTACATAGCAAGAGTGGCCTCAGGCTGATCTACCTGGATGCAGCTGTACAGCCCAGTACAGCAGCTTAACAGGTGGTGACACAAACCCAAAGCAAGCTTGCACCTCTTTGGCCACAGATCTGACTGAAAGTGCCATGTAAAGGCCTGGTCCCTCCTAGGGGAGCTCCAGAGAAAGAGATAATTCACTGGACTGTCCCATAGGAGCAGTCACTACGTAGATGTCTCCTGTGCTGGCTGAGGCCACCTGCACCTTGTCTGAGCTCCCTGCTGAGGTGTATAAGTATGGGGCTGTTCTCATGTGGCTTTACCAAATGGATGACTTTTCTCAGGGAGGGATTCATCAGCCTCTTTTAAAATAAGGCCAAAACACAGCAGCGCTAAAGGTTTTGTCTTCTAAGTGACTTGTACCCCTTGATAAGATAATGTACTGGAAATGTATGTCACTGTGATATTTCGGAATGGATAAATAATGCATGACTCTGGCAAATGAAAGTTTTGAACTCAAGAGGAATCACTGGTATTTTTTAAATAATTTAGGAAGTGTTCATAAAAGAGAAAAATGAGGAAAAGGCCTTTAATAAATGTCATTTATTTGGCATCATAACCTCTTTAGAATGACTGGTATTTTTTATTAACTTCATGTGGATATAAATGTATTTAAATGTGGAAGTATCTGCTTTCTTTGCAAAACTTGAAACCATTTCTTACAAGAGAAGAAATTCTTATTAAAGTGTAGGTATTCAGTGGCTACTGTGTGACCAATACTGACAATTATTATTTACTATTCAGAAACACAAGAGTTTGCTACTTTACCAAGAGCAGTTAGTAGAACCCATGACAGTACTAAGTGAATTCTCAGTTTTATGCTGTCTTTTTTACGCTTTCATTCACGTCATACTTGTTCCCATGTCAAAAAGTGACCATGATGATTAATGTTTTATAGAGCAAATTCAATATCCTTTGATAACTTTAGCAAAAATGGTTCACATGGGTTAACTCAGATGGTTAAAGAGACTAGAATACTTAGATAAAAACCCTCATGGAGTTTCTTGTTCATGAGATAAATCACTTGAATATGGTTTCATAGCAGTTGTCTATCTCTTGCTTTGAAAGGGTTCCTCTTGGGTGCCTATGCTTAGCGGCTTCTTCCTCACCCAAAGCCTTTGTTTGCAAATGACTTGCGACTGAAAGTGTATAGTTTAAGGGTCAATGGCAGAAGTCATACAAGGAAATCTACAAGGTGCTCCACAGAGAATCTAGTTTACTTTTGTTTCATTTAATTCTGTTTTGTTGAGTTTACTTTATAGCTCCTTTTAGTATTAAATCATAGCACTATTTTTGGCCTCTATGATATCATCCTCAAAATCCAATAGCAGTTCTCCAGACTGTCTGATTCAGGTTAGCCTAAATTTTTTTCCCTCCCCTTTTGTGGGAATTTCTGGTTACACTGTAGTTATAAATCAGTTTGTTTGGTTTTTGTGGTTTCCATAAATGTAAGATGGGAAAAAGAGGGTACATGCACTTTTTTCCCCAGTAATTTTAGTCCTTTGATGCTTGGTGAGGTATTAGAGGTGTAGGGACATTTTTTCCAGAACATCTTTGGAGTAATGCCACTGCTGTAGGTGAAATATGTAGGGGATTTCGTTTTGTTGGTGATGGCAATAGTTGATGCCTCCTTTTTTTCAAGAAATAATTTCTTGATGCTGTGTAATTGTTCTGCAGTCCTCTTTTTCTTAAGATTATTGAAGGGTTGTGATGTGGTCCCTCTCATCTCTTTGTTTAGAAGCCTGGCTAAAGTTTGGGAATTAAGGAAATTTTCTCCAAGTGCTGGCTGAAGAACTGCTGTGTCTGCTTGGGTGTCAGCGATCATGACATATTAGTGACTTGTCCGAGATCTGCTAGGATTGCATTTGAGTCATCTCACAGGAAGGTATGGAGCAGTACTCCCCAGAAATGCTTTTGTAGACTCACAATCAGTCTTATCTTCCTGTCCAATGCACAGGCACATTAGGGTGGAAGGGAGATGTCTTGATTGTAGGGTTTACAGTATGCTAAAGATATCTCACTCCAAATCAGTGTTTGAATTGAAGATGCCAGCTCTGTCAAATGTCTTAAGCAGTGCCTGGATGAAACTGGAGCATGGAACAAGAGTTACCTGGCATGATTTTGTCATAACACATCACTTGTCTCAAGAAACCTTTCAAACATTATGAATAGGAGTAATGGCTTGACATTTTTATTGATGCTTTTTGTAATGTAAATTTAGAAATATTGATTAAAGAATTCAGCTTTGATCCAACATCTTTTGATTTCAATAGAAAGATTCCTGATGGCTTAAAAACTTCCCACTGGTTTAAATAACTACCAAATCCTGTTTAAAATCCTATCCTATTGATTTCAGTCGCAGTTGTATTGTATCTTCTGTATCATTGCAAAACTATGTTTGAACAAAGAGATCCTTTATTAGAAATTTTTCAGAATGGCAATGTAATAATTTTTTTTTTTTTTTTNCAAGGGGTTTAGAAAATTCCTTGAACATATAAGTAATGGCTTAAGAAGGGGAAATATTTTACGAGGGGTGGGATCATTAGATTTTCTACAACTGATGTCTGAAAGACATTTCATGCGATTTTTATATGTATTTGCATATAGGCATGTACATCTGTATGTATGTATATGTGTGTGCAAATAAAACTTTTAACAATATCAATCATTTAAGTGTATTTCTTCATAAAGCAAATTTACATGTAAACAATGTTTTGATCCATGACATCATAATTTTTTTATTTTATTCAATGCCATTCCTGTCTACCGGTATAAACGCTGTTGAAGTCAGGAGCATTCTTCCAAAGGTATATCAGAACAGGTATTGTCAGGATGTGCCCACTCACTTGAATTTAATCTTATCTCCTTTAACATAACCTATCCAGCACTAAATATTCCCTGTGTTCCACTTTGTTAAATAGAAAAGTTGCTTTCAAAAACAAATAATGAGCACTGCATGAACACTTTGACTTTAAATCTCATTAAATACCCTGTAGCCAAATAATAGAAAAAATGATGTTACTACTCTAATCTAAATACATAAATCATCTGTGCAAAATTATTTCTCATGAAACATATTTGTCTTCATTTTTTTCTCTTTTTTTTTTTCAAACCTACATACATATACACACATCTATTACTGATGCAGGTAAGCTACAACTCTTTTTGAATGTGAAATTGAACTAGCAGCCTTTGATCTGAACTACAGGCTGATCTGAATTCAAGAAAAGGCTGCTGCTAAGCCACATTCCCATTCAATCCATTAAACCATTCACTTCCGTGCTCCTCATCACACTGACTCCTAATTTGACAATGACAAAGAGCTCCACGGTGATTTTAAATTTCATAATTTTAATCTGTCAAGTCTGACATTTAATTAGTGCCCTTCTAACCTGTGCCCGCTCACTTGAAGGTTACTGTTGGTTTTCCTTTAGAAATTTTTCCTCTGGAAGAGTGGATTAATAAATATGTACATAACTGGCAGGGATAAAGACAATACACACACAATGGTCTATTAGTTCCAAATCTAGACAGATGAGGTTAATAATATTTTAAAGTGCTGCTTTATTGTATTAAGAGTGATTAAGCCCTTGGCTCAACCCTGTATGAGTTGTTCATTGAAAACATAAAATATAAGGTCTATTAAGCAAAGTCTAGCGAGAATGGTTACCCAAACTACAGTAGTACTGTGCTCATAAGGCATAGTACAGGAGTGCATAATTTCTGAGATATAATTTCTTGACTTAGAAAACACAATGGAACATGATAGTCTCGCTAAACAGACTAATTAGATTTTGATCACTAGTCAGTCTATGGGAACCCATCTCATAGACTAAAACCTAGTGCAATTTAACACTCTGGTATTTAATTTTCTGGAGGACTGAATTCAAATGTAACTTAGGTCACTTGTTAAAAATGAAGGCGCTGTTCTTAGATCAGCCCCACAAGGACAGAAATCCCAACCACGAAAATATGCCACCATTTGTTAGTGCTGGGAGAGTGGTCAGTCAAAGTCCTCAGGGAACAAACCTCAGCACCATACCTGACTGCAGCCAGTAATGTATGACGTTCATTATATTGTCACTAAATATCGAACATCTAAAAGTGCAGATAGGAATAAAAGAATGCCTACCTTAAAACAGGCATTATAGGAAGAACACCTGTCAGAATACAGGGATGTCATGAGCCTCTAGTTCTCGGTTTTTCTTCGCTCTCTGCCACAGTGCATACTTTTCAGAAAATAACGAGTCTAGAGAAACATTGTTATTTTCTTTACTAAAGAAGATACTACCAAGATATGTTGTCTAGCTGGCAACTCAGACTCCTGGTGCAATTTAACATTACTGAGGCTTCTCCAGATTTTTTTCCAGAAGACCCAGGAGAAGAAACAAATAACACAAAATAGTTTTCTTTAAACACAAGAAGTCTCAAAACCAAATTGGATACAGGTTTGTTTCCTGCCACTTTCACCCAGATTCCTCTCCAAGAGTAGCCTTGTTATGGTTAGCTGTTGCTGAAGTTAAGCAAGAGTTGCCAAATATGGCTCTGAGCAACCTTTAAAAAATCAAAATGACAAGAAAAACAATTCACCTTCAGTTTTATGTAATGTATTCGTTTTGGTGTACAGGCTGATATACACCAGTATCTCAGGATTAACCTCTCCCTCTGGATATTGTTCTTCCATTGTAGCAATTACAGGAAACATAACAGTTCTGAAAAGTTTCTGTACATTTCCTGGATCTGTCATTATTTAGTTAAACAGAAACAGAAATGTGTAATAAACCCCAGTATATTATGCTTAAACATTTTCAGAGAAAATCTGGGGGACATCAACTTTGGATTTGAAATAAAGGGATAACTGGTGTGCACTGCAGCACAAACATATATGACACAAGTCTGGAATTTGCTGTCATCCATTTCTTGTTTTCTTCATCTTGGCTCACCAGTTCCTTTAAGAGCATTCCTGGCCTCTTCTAGGTACCAGAGTATATGCTGTTGCACTCCAATGCCAATCTTCAATTTTCTCTGGGTCTATCAACGTTGCTATAGAATGGAAGAATTAATTGCTTTTCACTAATGCCCTACTGGCCTGCAAGCTAAACACTGGAAGGAGCTGAAAAAATGTTAGTGAAAATGGACTGCAACCTCCTTACTAGTAATTAAGATTGCCTTTTTCTACTAGGCCTAGCAATTTTTTATATCTTTATGGGATTTTCCTGAAGAATGAGATGGCAATGGTGTATAATGTAGCATGTTCTTCTTTGTTAATGCTGTCGTCTTCTTCGGGATAAACAACAGAGACTCCTTCATGTTTTTAGCATCACAGCAGTAAATGGTGCTTTTCTATTGTGCTCCAGGATTCAGGCTCAGCATGAATGAAGCCATTTTTTTGTTTAGGAAGTGCTCGGCAGCACGGTCCAGTTTTTGAATGGATGTATAACTGTTTCAGATGAACTTTTGTCAGGAAATGTTTCTCAGCTTCAAAAACTTTAGAGAGTTGGGTGCTTCCTCACAATAGCTTTTAAGGGGCCTCATCTCCTGCATGTGAGAAACAAGTTCAAATCTCTCTGAATCAGCACCTTGCAACTTTTACTGACAGCTCCCTATTTCATTTCTTTGTTTGGGTACAGGTTTTCAAATGCTTCTGTTTTCTGTCCTGTTGTGGAAAATGAGCATTTTAAAAAACTTTGAAAGTTTCACCAGATAGTTATTTTACAGAAAGTTCTTGTGGTACCTCTTTCTCAAATTTTTTTTCCCCAATTTCAAATTTTATAAATTAGGGCAGGATTTTAAGGAAACAGTTCATCTGTGCTTACTGTTCCCAGAGTTACAGCTTATAAGAACAAATCTACGCTTCTGGTGTCCAAGTTAGGAGTTATCCATTTTGTCTGCAACCAAAATATGTCTTTAAGTCAGCTAAGACTCCTTTCTACCTCCATTTCTGCTGTAACAACTGTAGTAACTTATTATGTGAGCTGGTATGACCAACTATATAACATTATTAATGGAATGCTGTTTAATATAATATGGCATAGGGATGGATTTGTTCCCAAAAATTGTGGCACATAGGCTATTACAAAGATCTTAATATGTCCTTTACAGTTAGGGCTGAGAGAACACACACGCATCTACTAAATTATTTGTGACAAATGACTGTCATGAAATAGTGATAGCAATGACTAAAAATGGAGACCAATGCATTCAAATAAATTCACTTGGTATATGTACATTTTCTGTATATGAGACAGCACAATGAAGACTACAGTTATTTTCACACCATTGGCCAGACACCAGGTTAACTCAATGCTTGTGAATAATAGAAGAGTGGCAACTATTTGGTTGAATGACTTTCTTGTGAACAGAGATATTCCTGCTCAGCACACGAGTCCTGACTACTTCTCACTTCCATGTAGTATTCTATAAACTGCAGGGATGCCTATCCTGGGTACTCACTAGATGTGCCGGGGGAGATGGTCCTCACCAGACTCATGTTTTAAAAGAATCAGAGGCTTTTAAGTGTGTATTCAAAGTGGTTTAGACTCCGAGAGCAGATGAACCTGCCGCAGACGTAGCCAGGTTTTGAGATGGTGGGACCCTTGTTAAACAAATGGAAGTGAGGGCCACGGTTCAGGCCTTCCTACTTGCCCTCTGCCCCATGAATTTGACCCAACTGCTCCTCACCCACTTCCAACAGCAGATAGGGGTGAGTTCTTGGGGGGATATCCCAGAGTCTTTTGTACAGTGAATTTTTTTAGGAGCAAAAACATGAATAAATTAAAGATGTGAATGCATAAATCTGCTTGGCTGAGAAGGCAATTAAAGCTGAGTCTCCCACATAAGCAGCTTCTAGCTTACTTCAGAAAAAAAAAAAAAAAGTCTTTTCTCTCTGCTGTCAGATAATAATGGCAGGTGCTTATGCTTAAAAAAAATCCTGGAATTGGGATGTTAGTGGAGAAACTTTTCTTCAATTCCTGCTTCAGAACAGGGTCTCTGAAGAGCAGTGCAAATTCAGTTGCCTTTCCCCACCCTTAGTGTTCTCTACTGACTGGCTCTAGCTCTCTCCCTGCTTTAGTGTGTGGAGTTTTCCAGTCATCAAGCACTGTGCTCCGCTTAGAGTTGAACTTTGGCTATCTTTCCTGATGCCACACGAGCAGGTGTACGTGGGTGGGCAGTAATAGCAAGCAACACCCTGGACCATTTCAGTCATACAGGATACATTGATTTATTGGCAGGTTAAATGAAATGGAGTAGCAAAGCAATACAGATTACGTACGGGAAGAGTGATGTCTTGCTCATGACCTCTCTGTCCTGGCTTTCAACTGCCAGGGACCGGGGATTTCTATGCCTTGCTCAGAGATTCGTGCCATCTCACTCCTGCTCAGCTTCTCAGTCTGCTTGGTTTTTCCTTATTAATTACAGTAGTCTTAATATCCAGATGAGTACATTTACGTGTCCTTGCCATGTGAGAATCCAAGAAACATTAGGTTCTGTTTACTTTCTAAATTTTTTTCTGAGAAGTTTTTGAACCTGTCATCTTTTGTTTGTCATAACAAACAAAAGACTTTTGTTTTATCTTCTCTCACTTCTGTTTGTTTTACAGTGTCCCATCTGCGATAATTAGGGATCTGACTGAATTTACATCCTTTTATATTGATATTGGAAGGGTAAGAAAGACAAAGGAGTTCACAGTATGTAAGCTGCTCACTTATGTAAAATAAATATACACACAAAACTGGTGTTTCTCTTAAGCGGTAACCATGGTCATATGTCAGTCTGTGGGTATTACTGTGGAGAACTTTTATTTTATCAGACATAGCTGAAACAACTATAGCTGGGAAAAATAATATGATTGACGACTGGGTACAGTCTCTTCAGTATAGCATGGGTAACTAACAGCTCACTGATCCTTGCATAATTTTTTAGTTTTTATTTTCTTTTGTCTACAGACTACACTTCTATGTAAAGGGGAGCTTTACATAAACTCACTTGGAAACGTGGGAGTTGCTTATTTTGCTGTTTCAAATTTTTGGTACGTGGACTATGTCTATGAGACATCAGCATATAGTCGGATGTCAGACGTCAGAAAATTCATTTTAAAAGCATAGATTTGAATTCCCACATGCAATCCAGGCTAAAACCAAAAGAAAGGCAGATTTAAAGTAATAAAGAGACTCAAAATTTAACATGATTTTTATTTGTCCGTAGAAGAGGAACAGTATGGTAACATTGCACAAGACAGCCTGTGGATGTCTTCCAACATGATCATGTTGGCTTTTGCTCTCCTAAGACTATTTACATGGAAAGCTACCTACACGTTTCCTCTGGCATAGAAAGAAAAGAGAGTATTTGAATCAGGCATTCAGATTAGATCAGTTCAGAGTTATCCCAAGGCTGGCATTCACATGTATGTAAGAAACTAAAATCCAAATGAAATCCCATCTTATCCCTGTTACCAACCTTTAGCCTGTACTATTTTCTAATGAATACATTGTATAAACAGATACTGTAAGGATTTTAAATTTCAGAATCACTGTGGCCTGTTAAAAGTTGTCAAAGAAAAATGAATACATTAAATTTCTTATCAAAAGTCACAACTTCATTTTCCTCAAGCTGAAAGCTTTGCAGTGCCATCACGATGTTGCAGAAGCATTGCTTAAATGGACAGTTAATTCTCCTCTTGTTTGCCTTTTTCTTTCTAAGTTGTCCAGTAGTTTCTTGCCTGAAAAATAAATAGATGGAACGCTGTTGAATCCACAGAGTTCAAGAGAGGATCAGAAAGCATTGCTTGCGCGATTAGGAAGGTTTCCTACAGTCAGTCTTTATGATCTTATAGAAAGACAAATACGTACTTCCCTCAGACTTGTCTGGATTTGATAGGGATACTTTCTCTATTATGCTTTCCCTGGCTCAACACTTCCCTGGGTTTGTCTCAAATATTCTGAATATGCAGAATGTCTAATGCATACACAGTGTACTCCAGCTGCCTTTTTCATGTAGATGGAAAACCTCAAAAATATTTTTAAAGTTAGTTTTACCTCTTTCTATTAGCTGTTTTAACAAGACTCTTTGCCATAACATCATTTTAGTTGCAGAGTTTAATAAGAATTGGAATTCTGGTTTAAATATCTAAACAGATTTGCTTTATATGAGTCAGCTAGATTTCAAAATATTATTTTGAGCTTAATTAAGTTCAAAGAGTCCTATAGGAAACTGAAGAGTCATTGAAGATTTCTTTTTTCTTAACAGTCTTTCTAAAAGTGCTTCTATATTTCTGAGCTTGATAAGCTTAAATATTTCTATGATATTATGAATATTTTTACAATTATTATGAAGCTCTTTTCCTCAAAAGACTTTTGTTAAGACCCAACTGCAACACTTTACAGGACCTTGCTGTATTGTACCTAAGACACATCATTACCGAAATTATAAAAGTATTAGACAAGCATGTGCAGATTTGTACAAAGAATATACAAGATTTGCAACTAGGATTTCAAAGAGAAGCTGCTAATTTTGAATTTTTAAGATATAGCCACAATTTGCATTCTTTTATGGAAACATCAGCTAGACCAAAGCAACCAACATCTGCTGTAGAATATTTTCCAGTCTTTGTTTTATTCCTTGAAATCTTTAGTGTATGAATGCAAGCATTTTCAGCAGTAATTTTGTAAATGCTGAAGCTGAGGGTTTTCTGAGGAATGAAAGGAAGAAAGCCAGCTTTTAAGATATGGTTTATGGCTCTGATAATACATCCACGCTTACTTCTAGACAGAACATCCTTTCATTCTTTCAAAATCAAACCTCATTAAAACCAGGAATATCTTGCAAAGTTCCTTTCCTGAAATAAAGATCATAATTACACCACATGGTTTTCTTGTACAAGGGCCCTTATTCTTTGGGCTCTCTAAGACTCAAACGTGTGACTCTCTGCTCTACAATACACTGCATGAAGGATATTTGCAACTTGCAGCTAAAGGCTCCTATCTAATCATAAAGTTTTCCTACCTGCAAAGGTATTCGTGATTTTGAAGAAAAAAAAAAAAAATGCATGTATTGTTGTTCTCTAGCCATATTTCAGGCAATCAAATCAAATATTAGAGATGCCTGGATCCTTTGGAAGACTATATTTACACAGCCAAGCCGTGGTTGATACCTTCCATGATTATAATTGGAGTATGAATGGAAAAACATACTGCATAGTTGAAAATAATATATACGGCTCTTAAATATTTCTTGAAATGAAAATATTTTACAGTTTTAAAATTTTTTTTTCCACTTGAGAACTGCAGACAAATATGAAAGCCCAACAAGTCTGCAGTTCTACTTTACTAGGGGTATTTTCTTTTTTTTTGGTCTTTTTCCACATGTTCCCTAGGAGAATGGTGAGCTCCAGCTATTTGCTGAGGCACTGCTTTTGTCTGTTCATGTTAGGTCATCCAGTTGGGGAAAAGAAACAACAATATCTTTCTCATTATCATTGTGACATCTGAGTGCGTAAGTAGGTGAATGCTTACAAACATGAAAACATGATTTGAGAATAATGAATTCCCTAAATGAGCATTTACAGCAAAATATTTGCGAAAAAGAAAAAAAGAAAAAAAGTGTTCCAATTTGTTTTCACAAGTGTGTCAAACAGCTCCGAATTGCAAACACATACATAGGAATCTTTCGGCTTTTGGACAATTTTTATTAAAAAAAAAAAAAAAAAAAAGGTTTGCACTGACATAGAGAAACATTAGTTATGAAATATTTGTCCTTTATGCTTTTTGTGCTTGGTCCCACCCAGAGAAGTGTATGTGTCTGTGGAGTTTTGCTTTTGGAGTTTGTCCTGGTTTTAATTCTCTGGAGGATAAAGTGTTTATAGGACTCCTATCAGATATTCAGACAGAGTACTGACATCTGATAGGACTGTAAATGACTATGAAACAGACTTGCTCTGAGAAGCTTAATCTTTCTCCCAAGGAATGTGTCTCCCTTCTCTTCTGTAATCAGCGAGGAGCACAGGACCCAAAGCTGTGTCTCAAATCACCACATCAACCTCCATGTTGTTTTGCATACAGCACATGGTATTGTCTCCTCCCAAGCCAAGGTGACCCCTTCCTCTGACCCATCTGGCAGCACCAGGTCATGCTGCCTCTTTCTTTCCCAACTTGTCCAGTCTTCTGTTCTGCCAAATTTTTTTCTTTGCTGAGCAACTGAGCGATCCCAACAGAAGCGGTGCACAAAGCCCAAAGTTTGTTTCACCTAACATTAGTAACCCTAAGCTTCAGCAGCTAGGACTGTGTCTAGTTTGTGTGTGGGCAGCAGAAAAGGAGAGCTGAGTCCAGAGGATAATTCATTGCACTCGTGTCTGAGATGGATGGTGTGAACTGGTCTCTGAGGTTGCTTGCCTTTTTTGGTCACTGTAAAACAGGCCCAGATAAATAGTTTGGGCAAGATGCTAACTTCTAGATGTGTGGGTTAGGTTACCTTTTAAGGTCACATTTGTCTCTGTAGTACTGCTTGGTTTCAAACAGCAGGAGAAGAGTATTTTAATTTTGTTTTGACTTGTTCAGTGCATTTGACAAGGAGGGAGAGTCCTTTTTACATGCTGGTAAGCGGGTGTTCTCCCGAGCAGTCTGATTCCCACGTGACTGACTGTGTCCATTGCAGGCTCAGGGATTGGGCCCATACGTGTAGTTCGTTTAGCCTTTTCTTGTTTTAAGAAGTCTTGTTTAAATCATAACAATTTAAATATAGAGCTAGAAATACAAATAAAAAATAAGAAAATCTAGAAGTATGTGTTGTCAATTCCCCTTGCAAAAGCATGAAATTCTCAAATGAAGCCAGATCCAGATCCTGTTGAGAAGAGAGGAACCTTATATACAGATGATTAAGTAATACACTTATCTTAGAGCTCATTTAATGAAACCTTGCAACCGTGGCTTCTGTTTATTTGAGGGGTGAACTAACAATACTTTTTTTAGTTTTCACTAACTGCTGGCAAATTTAAAAATGTAACAAACGGATTAGTCAAACTTTGCAGTAAAGGCTGCATCAAATAAAGTCAGATCTGAATCAAAAAAAATTAAATTGAAACTCTTGAAAAACACAGATATTTTGTCCTTTTTGTACCAGGTGCAATACCATGCATAATGTGTCTTCTCATGTAGGACTCTGCACTACACATCTCACAGCAGATGCAGAAGGAATACAGATATCACTGAAATAACAATAACTACAATAAACCTCCTTTGAAAACTGTGTGAAACAGGGAAACATCTTCATTGTTCTTGTGCCAGAGTTCAGATTATGTGCTTGACCTCTAATAAGTATTTTCCATATTACTTAATCGACATAACACATTTTGCATCTCCAGCACATTTTTTTTGAAATCCGTGGCTAACCTAATTTGTAGTCCAAATACACTGCTGGATAAAAGCCCAGCTCTTCAGCATTCTTACTATGATTTCTAAGCAGCAGGACACTCAGCATCCCAAGGGCTTGTGTATAGATAGGTCCAGGCCTATGCCTACAGCCCCCCTCATCACACATTTGATGAATGTACAGCATACTATGTGCATACAGGAAAGACTTGGGCTCCTGTTGTTTTGGGCTGCTCTGGAACAGCAGACTTGGGCATGGTGGCTCAGTAGGGAGAATGGGCAATGATAAGGTCTCTTCTTCCATGCCCATTATGAATTCTCTGTGGTTAGGTGGACCCTTTTGGAGCCCTATTTCCAAAAATAAAACCGAGGCAAGGAGCAGGTGATGCAGAATGAGGCTGTTCCAGCTCTGACTTGAGAGGAGGGAGGTCATAAATAACCCCGGTACACATTGCTCCCCCCTTACAGGCCTGATTATATAATCTTCTTATACAGTAGCAATATAAACCCTTTTCTTCACATAGTTCAGAGGAAGCCAAGTCTTTGCATTTCCCAGCATCCTGCAACTTTAATAAATATTTGTTTTTTACAGCAAAATCAAGGCCCTGAGCAGAATTGGACTGTTTCAGGAGCAGCAAAAAACATTGCAGTGTGGAGTATGGACATTGGTCTCCAGAGGCATGAGCACCCTCTTTCACAGGGCCATAATACTACTTTCTGATATTTGCTGGAAGACATTGCTGTCTCAGGCCATTGTGCTTTTATTAGCAGCCGTTTGCAGTGTTACTCTTTTTTTCCTTGTAGAGAGGGAAATAACACATACTTTTTCCAAGACTTTCCAAGACTGTCCCTGTTAATATGCAGCAACAGAACCAGGTATCTATGGTTCCCCAGACAGTTAATTGGTTAATCTTGCTCCATGTATGTGTACATACCAGTATCTTCTCTTCAGGGCAGTGATTAACCCTCTTGTAGAGCAATATATTTGTCAATAACAGACAAATTTAAAACACATCGGTGGAAAGTAGCTTCAGTGTTAGCAATGTCATTTGAAGCAATGTTCAAGGTAGTAGGAGAGTATGATAAGACTCTCTGGCTTTTTTTCTACTAATGAAGACAAAAGTTTGCACTTTGCTGAAGATTTTTGCATTTGGAAATTTCCTGTAAAGACAATGAAGGAAAAAAAAGTAATTCGATTTGTTTCCTAATGGTGTTTTCAAAAGTCTAAGTAGTGTGATTTTTTCCCATGGGCAAGTCCCTACATCCAAGTCTTCCCAAGAAATCTTTGTCTGGGTATGGAAGATATTCTGGAAGAAAAGACAACATTGTATCACAGATTTTGCATTTCCTATAGTAATTAATTAATTCCTAAGACATAGAAAATACAAATATTTATGTTAGATACTAAATTTTATGCATACCTTAGCATTGACTACACTGATTTGCAAGTATGATTTTCATTTGTCCATTGTATATACTTGTATACATCATGCAGTGATCTATAAAAGGCAAATTAAATCAATGAGCTATCGAAATGACTTCATAGGTAACTCTGCTTGAGTTACATCTGTGTCCACGCTTTATTAAGTTCTTCAAGCCTATTGTGGTGGGTTGACCCTGGGCAGCAACTAAGCACCCATCCACCTGCTCACTCTCTCCCCTGTGGTAGGATGGGGGAGAGAATCAGAAAAGCAAAAGTGAAAAAACTCATTGGTTGAGATAAATATATCTTAATAAGTGAAGCAAAGCTCCTTGTGCAGCAGAGCAAAACAAGGAATTTATTCATTCCTTCCCATCAGCAAGCAGATGTTTAGACACTTCTTGGAAAGCAGGGCCTCCACATATGTAACAGTTACTTGAGAAGACAAACGCCATAACCACGAACATCTTCACTTCCTCCTCATTTCCCTGAGCCGTTATTGTTGAGCATAATGGCATATGGTATGGAATATCCCTTTGGTCACTTTGAGTCAGCTGTCCTGGCTGTGTTCCCTCCCAACCTGTTCTCCACCCTCTGTCTGCTTCTCAAGGGGGGAGTGTGGGAAAAGGAGAAAACTCCAATACTACACAAGCACCGCTCTACAATGATATGTTATCAACACTGTTTTATTCACAAATTCAAAATTCAGCACCATATGAACTTCTACAAAGAGAAATAGCTCCAACCCAAATAGAACCAATACACCTATTTAGCAGCATCATATTAAGAGTCTTTTTTCAGGGTATTAAGTGATGGTGGCTGGTATACTAGGGTTCTGTCTCTCCTTCTCTTACCAAGAAAATTGCATGTAGACTTTTTTGGTTTTAAGTTGTTTATATTTTTAAGAAGGGAGCTTGGCTTTCCATGCTCTGGTGAAATAAGTTATGTTTGGAATTTAAAGAGGTGTGGGTCTGGTGATTCTCTTATCTTTTGGCAGTGATAGCGACAGCATTAGATTGTCAGTTCCAGTGAAACCTCCATGAAAGCACCTAATATCTGTGCTATGGAGAGGGTCTTGATGCTAAGGGACAGAGTCCCAGAGGTACCTTAGAGGTGTCCTGAGCCGGTGTCTCTACAGCCTTCCTTAAAACACATCCTGAAGGAAGCCTAAAAATGAGGTGACTGCCTGACAGAATGTCAGCATAAAGGAAAAGATAAGCTAAGAGAGGATGTAATGCCCTTCCCTTCTCCTCCTCCCTGCACAGAGTCTGGCATCTTTGCCCTCCCTAAGGGAGGCATTGGCAATCAGCTCCAATAATGAAGGAAACATTGGCAATCAGCTCCAATAATGGCTCCATTATTAATGGCTATGTTTTCTTCCTACGATATGTTTCTTCCTTGATTCTGTCTGTAGGAGTCTTATTCTTCTTACCCCTTTGGCTAGCATTAATTTGTTCAGCTGCTTTTCTTTTTTTTTTGCTGCCCTTTCTTTTCCCTGCAAACCTTAATTAATTCTGTATATTCTTGTTTAATAATACTTACCTACCTCAGAGGGACGTTTTGAAGTTAATTAATTATTGTACAGGTATTTTTTTCAGTTGCATCTTTGAGCAATCCCTCTTTGCAGCTATTCTGGCAACTTCTTGTTCTTTCTATTCTTCTTTTGTAGGCCTTGTAAAGTCTTGTGACTCAGTGAAGGTAATTAGAATTTCTCTGCTCTTCTTCCACATTGAGGAACGCTTCCTTTCATCAAGGTCTGCTTGTTCTGGGTTGGACTGAAAGGGAACCTGCGTTACTCCTGCTTGTTTGCTTTCCTGTACACTGAGTTTCAAAGCCATGGTCCCTGTCCTAAGCTGCTGAAGCAGTGCTGTTCTGACCTGGTATAAGGCTCCCCAAGGCTGTGAAGAAACATACAAACCAGAAGGGAATGGAGGCACCATTGTTAACTTCTTCAGTGCTTGTGAAGTGGTGATTTTAACCAGATGAAACACACATAAGGTCCTGCATGTCCATTATCATGGGCAGCCGAGGGCTGTGCAGACCCTCAGCCTTCCACAGCCTTCTCTGCCCCTCACAGCCACTGAAATTGCTTCACTCACCATCCTGTAAGATTTTTTTCAGGTGGCTCCTGATGCATGTTTCCAATTTCCAGATTCCTCTATATATTCATGTGCCATTTTTGCCTTCACAGAGATTATTTTGTTACATCTGCATACACCACCACCCTCTGCCCTCAAATGAACCTGTAGGCAGTTTTACAGCAGAACAAAATTTATTTTGTCAGTGTAGAGAAAGAAGATGGCTGAAGCATGTCATAATGTTCCCAGCCTACACCCTCCAGTTATCCAATTACCTTAGCAGAAGCTTGATGACAAGGGTGTTGGAGCCTTGTGATAATTAGGGATGGGGGGCACTGTGACAGAAAGGAAGAGACCACTAAACTAAGACTTTTTATGAAACTCTTAGTGAAACAACTTCTTACAATGCTTAAACAGTTCTACTGACATTTATTTTTAAAATATTAGCTAATTCTACACCTCCAGTTTCCTTTGATCTAAGACATCAAACTTCCACAAAACCACCCCAGCGGAAGGGGACATAATTCCTCTAGCTGATTATATTCAAGGAAAAGAGAAAGGAGGAGGAAATCTTGTCTAAAAGCTGTGACTTCACTAAAAGCAGAATATTTTTTTTGTAGGCAGCATTGCTTTTCCTTTTTTTCAGATTGAATTGCATTTTGAAAGCTGGCACTCCTTGCTTCTTCACCACTACAACTGCTATGCTACCTTGGGTTTATCACTTGATACATTGTGAGGTCAGGTGGTCTAAGGACAATGGCGCAGACAAGAACTAGAAGCAAACTATGTTACTACTTAGCAAAAATCCTGGTTCTCACATTAGCCTGGTGATTACAACAAATTTGGAACACGTAGGACGAGCCACATTTCTGAAATCATGACAGTTTGTAAAAGCAATAAATTTTAACTTATGTTTTAAGTCATATACGATTTTTTTTTGGCCTGCAGTGTTTTCTGAATATTCTATACACTTCCCACAGGTCTTATTCCCTTTGAAATCAGTAAGAGAAGTACAATGTTAACACGGAGAATGAGTTTTGCCCTGAGTGCTTTTGATACTAAAATAGCTAGTTTTCTCTAAGAAGGTGTGGGCTTCAGGTTAGCAAAAAAGTCTTTATAACATAGAGATGAGACCTTGAAGCCTGTTTTGGTTTCCTATGGGTATCCACTCATCTTTCCCTGACCAAGAAATCGATGGCCTCTAATTTGATCTTCCACATCAGTTGATATGTAAATTCTCTGAACCAGAGCCCATGTCACAACAGAGTTGATCTGGTTTGCAACAGCTCTTCTGTGAAGTTACTTAATGTTCATAGTCATAAATCGAAGTAGTAAGAAAGAATGGACAAATATATTACTGCATGTTAAAATTATTAATCCTTCCTTTCTCATTACTCGCAGTGTTGTGAGAAGCATGTGCTTTGCCAGGTTTACTGCTACTTGAAAGACATCTGCTAAAAAAATAATTAAATAGTAAGACTAGTTGACATGCTTAAAATTCCACAAGCGTTGTTAGAGAGTGCTCCCAACTCTGAAGCAGCCATCAAGGAAAATTTTTATTGTAGCCATCATCCATGCAGCATAAGCTTTAAAACAGCTTTTTGTTTCTTCAGTGCTATCCTGAAATGTTCCAGATATCTCCTTCAGCTCTTGCCCAGAGCTGGACTAAACCTCTGTCATCACTCTAGCACTCACCAGTATGACTCAATAAATGAACTGCTTGGAATAACTTGAAAGAAAAAAAAAAAAAAAAAAGAACAGATATTGACAGAAAATAATTTACCATCTACAGACATCATATTTCAATTGCTGATTTACTGCTAATCAACCTTCTTTCCTTCCCCTCTGTTGGACTTTTGTGTCATTTTTCATCACAGTTTTGCTTCAGTTCTCTATGCACCCTGCTTTGATTAAGAAAAAAAAATTGCATCTTAATGCAATGCTACCTACAATATTTTCACTGTGTTACTATTCAGCTTCTTTTACACACAAAACAATTTTTAAAATTGCTAAAAGTAGTGACTTTTCCCTGCTTCATTTAAAATGTAGCAAAATTACATTAAAAGATGAAACCATGTGGACGACTTATTAAACTCCCCCACATTTGTGTAATTTAGGCATTACATAATGTATGAAGAGGCATATCTCATATATACATATTTCAACAATAAACATTAATAACGTGTTAATATCTTTATTTCTATGCTCTTCCTTTAATCTACCAAAGGAAGCTGGAAGCAAAGTTCATATCACAGTTATTTTCATTAAAGCTACCCAATTTTAAGAAAGGCCTATGCTTTCTTCAGTGGGTTATGAATATTTTACCTTTCAGCATACGCATAAATATACAAATATATGTATTTCATATACCTGCTACTTAACAAATGTTCTCCATCTGAACATGAAGATATTTCCAGTACATTTGGACTCACCATGATAAATGGAGCCATTACCAGAAGATCAGGTAGAAAACAATGGACAAACTTGGTAGGAGACTGATTTGCATTTTGCAGAGATGGATATAATAGCTGTTTTCTCAGTTACAGTTATATTCATTGCTTATACATTCTACACTTCTACAGTTATTATTGCAGCTATAGTCTATATTTTATAATGTAAAACAATGCTGCGACTGCTGATAATAGAATTTGATGTTTATATTGCAATGAAGCCTGGAGACAATTCCACTTTGCCCTTGCAATAAGCACTGGACAAATGCAAAAATGTCTATGGACTAGAATTTGGTGATAACTGTGTTGTAACAAGCTTTGTTATCCGAACTGCTCTGAAATCACCTTGTGTTTACCTGAATGCAAAATATAATTTAAAAAGAAAGAAAAAGTCCAAAACCTGTGAGCCAGAGGCAAAGAGAGCAAGGAGTTTGTATTCCTGGTGCCAGGGACTGTGGCTGCCCATTTGGTCACCTACATGAGAATCCCGCAGCTGCTGACTGAAATGGTACCACTGGCAAAGGTTTATTCCCAACTGAGAAAAAATTATAATGAGGGAGGATCAGAGCAAAGCTTTTTCTCGTATACTTAGAAGAAACTTGATTACTATCATATATGGGTGCCAAGGCAGTGTGAAAACACAGGCTCTGCCCCAACCCCCAGAGTAATCACTGAGCAGATGGGGAAAGAAGCTGGTCAAAGTTACTGGTAGACCAGGACACAGGCTAAGGCAACTTCCATCACTGGATATTTTTGAGAATAAGCTAGAAAAGCACCTGTTAAGTGTTTACATACTGTTGATCCTATTTGGGAGGAGACGAATGGACTATGTTCTTCTAACCCTATTATGACACTATTTCTTTGGCAGTGCATTTAAAAAGTGACTCATAGTCCTTGGTCCAAGTCGTACAAGCATGGCAAGATCATGCTGATCAAGATACAATAGTTTAAATAGCAGAAAACACACTCCTAGCACCTGCAGCATGAAGCGTGAGATCCAGTGGTTATTCTGGGACTGATGGAGCACTGGTGGCTGACTGTTTGCATTCTTGGCAGGGCAATAGAACACAACTTGTTTTAATTGCACATTTGGGTTAATTAACCAGCTGTGGGACAGGATTTGCTTATGGAGGCTGGTCTCTCTCCACTGACTTTGGGGAAGGTCCCTTCCAACCTCAACCATTCTGCAAAGTTACACCTCCTTTATTTTAGGAGGGCAGTGACACTGAGGGGCAGTGCTAGTGTGGGCACAGGCTAGGGGTTAGGTAGAGCTCTTCCTCTGCCACAATGCTCAGTAGACCAACTGGCCGTAGAAGCTAGAGCCTTGTCCATGACCTTAGCCAGATGTGCTGAACCAGTGATGTTCTTCTTCCTTTCAGGGAGAGAGCTGTCAGCCCTGCCAGGGGAAAGATGTCTATCTCCCTGGTGCTGGCATCCATCCCTGGCCCGGTAAGCCCCAAAGCGTGGTCCGCTGCACCCAAGCAGGAGTCCCTCTGGTGGGCGCTGCAGGGATGCCGTGTCACTATGTCCACACTGATGTCATATGATTAAGGACAACAGAGAAGGAACTAACCTAAGAAGTAGTTTTAGAGCTTACACTGTTTATTGTGCATCCACATCTGGGAGCAGTGGAGAGCTGGGTATTGAGAAAAGCCCCAGATTTTGCCTGCAGAATTGCAGGATCGAAGTACATCCATCTGATCAGTTCTCATACTTTCTTGGGCATGTGTCTGGAAAACATGCACCATTAGAAACAGTAGTAACCAGTAAATAATGACATGCATTTAAAATCAGTGTTGATACTGTCAGAAAATCAGCTTGCTTAGGGAATGGATCATACCAGCTGGAAGACAGCAACAGTTGTTCCCCTCATGGCAGAGTTAGAAGCAAATCCTATATACACGACCAATAAACATTTAAAAGAAGTCATCAAGATTTACTTGCATGACTGAAAGTATCCCAGATCCACACAGAGAGGAAAGAACATATAAAAGTTTATTTATCTTAAGGAATGGATTAGTGAACATGAGAATCTCTATGAAGACCAATCAAAAGTTCCAGAAATCAACATTTCTCTAATCAGTCAGGGATAGAATCATTATAGACAGCAGCATCTGGCTCAAACCACATCTAACTACTATGGTGTGATATTCCTTAGCAATTGTATTGCAACAAAATCAAGGTTAAATATGAAACCCCAGCAATTAAGTGAATTCAGTTAGATAAGTATCATTCATTCTAGATATTGTTACACGTCAAAGACTGGGAATAAAGGAGGATGATGTTTGCAAATTAAAGGTCACATTCAAATTGTTTAAGGCATCTGTTTCTGCCAGACAGACCTCTGTTAATATAGCAACAAGACCACGAGCTGGCTTTATGAATAAATGTGGTTAGACCTACAATTTGTTTAACTAATTCTAAAAAGGAATTCAGCTTTATTTTAGTAGAGAGAGTCTCACTAAAATATCCGACTGCAGGTTTTTGCATTCAGAAGCTTAACCTTAGCTGCTCTAGTTATGGTCTCTGAATTATGCACTTCTTAAAATGTTTGTATAAAAATTATGCTCAAGTTAAAATTGTTTATTTAAACAAAACATTTGAAAATTGTTTGAAAAACATCAAATACTGCATTAGAGGTTTTGAGGTAAAAGAGACCTATCAGCATGAATCATTACCGCCCAAAAAGTCTTAGGGCCAAGCACTCATGAAGCACCCAGCACAGAAAGAATAGAAAGTTGAGAACCTGGGGTGTAAACACATTTTGTAGAATTCATGGAAGTCTATCTGCAGCTCTATTTTAAGCACATGATTTTTTAGGATAGCCATGTGCAGCAGGCACTGGGAGACTTTCTGATGAGAAAGTCCTTTTGTTCTCCAAGGGATCTCTATCTGCTCCACTAACCATGACACACACAAAACCAGAAAAACACAGTGTTCAGAACTGCTAAGAGTAAATTTCTTTGTAAAATTTAAAATGAGGAGAAACAGGTTTTTTGAAGTTGGAACCTTATTTCAGTTTTTGAAATTTTGAGCTACCTAAGAATTTGGAAGTCAAACTTCCTTAACAATCTTGTACCAAACTGAATTTAACCACAGATTCTACAAGAAACACTTTTCAAACATTTGGGAAAGTCTTGCAATATTTCATACCAAATATTAAGAATATTTTTAAATCTGTAGATAGCTCTGTTGCTTCGTCTGTGCCTCTTGAGGTACAGTGTCAGTTTAGCTCGTGTTTTTCTACCTTTTGCATCTTTTCCTCGAAGACTGAAACTGATGTCTTGAATAGCCAATGCTACAGCTGTTTTAAAACTTGTGGGAATAAGATCAGAAAAATTATCTGAATTACCATTGAAAAATGTGAGGCAGATCAGATCATTCAACTGATTTATTCTTCATATGTAGTAAATATCACATTGCATAGTTATTGTGAAAACCAACATCTCTAGCTCTGAGCTGGTCTGAATCTCCAAAAAGAGGGGGTGATCATACTTAAAATTTGGGTGTAGTTTTAAAAATCGTTCTCTAAATAGCTCACAACATGTAACGGCAGCCTGATATTTCAGGTGTTGATCTTTAAGAGGGAAAAATGAAATTTTTTGCAGTCATCATATTACCAAAAACCTGTGATCCAAAATGCTGAAGACACAGAAATAATACTCTGTAGCTTCTAATATTGAATGCTGGGTCATTTAGTACATAAAACCCGACCACTCTTGATTTCTGAGGGGTAGAAAACACTGGGAAAAAAACAGGACTTCCTGCCAAAACCTAATATTTGAATATTTCTTGTGTTAGGGAACCTCAACTTCTACATCACTCTGTCCATGAACTCTGCCATTTGATTTTCCTACATGGAAATGATGGCAAGTTTAACCTTGCCCAAATGCGTGTGTTAGATCCTGCCTGTAGTCCACAGCTGGATAGGGGTGTCATTCCCAGCCCATCTCTCTGAAAGCCTGATAACCACTTCATTGGTCCTTCCTGGAGGCTGATCCTCCTTCCTGGTTCCTGAACTCCCCTGACTTTCAGGCTTTCATCTTGTCCTCAGTCACCGAATCAAATAAATACAAGATGAAGGAGTAAATAAGTTAAGATAGGAGTGACATCTTAGGATCCATTTACTGCTCTCTCAAGACACCCACATCCCACATGGGTCAAGGGAATTGCACCCAGCAGACCATTCAGGGGTAAGGATCAGCGGTACAGCACAGCCCAGCAGTGCTGCTGCACCAAAGCCTTTGCTCCAGGATGCTGGGAGCTGGCATGTAACATCCCAGTACGGCCCAGATGCCTGGCTTGTGTCACAGGAGGGACAAATCTCAGTCTCTTCAGCAGTCTCAGGAAGCTTCTGAACAGGATACCAGACTGTTGGTGTTGTCCCAGTAGACATTCAGCTACATATCTTAGCTGATACAGCAGCCGCACCATTACCCAGCCATTATGCCTTTGAGGACAGCACAGGGGGATGAAGAGCAGCCACCAGTCTGAACATGGCCAGGCTATGCTGAGGTAGCTCACAAACTGCTTGAGGTGCTGTCTCCAACTCCCATTAACCTGTCAGTACCATCCAAAATCTCAAAGTCCTTGCTTGCTATATTTGAACAATCAAGGAGTTCCAATTTCCAGGAACACCTCTCCCCGTCTCCCCTCACTTTGACCTTTCCTTTCAGACAAGGATTTGGCTGCAGTGTGTGTGAATTTCTCATCTCTTGCCTGTAAAACCACAGTTGTGCCACTGAATGGAACATAAAACTGAAGAAAAATGCTACAGCTGATGCAGCTTGTCTCGTTTCTTCATACCTCCTGCTCTGGTAAGCCTATGCTCAAATCTTTCCACCAGCCAGTAATCTCTCGATGCCAGATTTTGGATCTAACCTCAGGCTTAATTTCCACAAGAATTTATGGAAAAAAATGCAGTTAAAGTCAGTTCCTGGGGTAGATCACAAACCAGAGAGTGGAGGATCTGAAGAAAGGGGATGGCATGTTACCCATTTCCAAGGTCTCATAAGAGAGGAGCCCAGATGGGTCCAGAACCTGTCTGCCTTAAGGAATGTTGTGAAGCTTCTGTATTTAAGTGAGACTTTTCCACAAAAGGCACTTGAAGAGCTCCAATATTCTGGTGATTCCCACCAGTGTTGCCAATTGTCAACAAACACTCTTCAAGCTGAGTTTAGTTTCAAGGACAAAAGTCCGTGAAGAAAGAGCCTCAAGGCTTCTGTGCTTAATTTTATGTGAAACACACAGATATTCCAGGCATAAGTGACAAGGTGAATCACAAGATGGTGAGATTACACAAAAAAATCTACCATTTGAAATAACACTTGACTTATTTTTTTGGAATGCACCATAGACAGTAAGTAATTGACCAGAATAACTGAAATTTAGGATATTTTTATGAATACAGGCCCTCTTTATTTTCACATGAAGCAGTATAGTAGTATTTGGAGCTTTGGAGAAAGTTAGAAAATTTTCTGCTAGAATGGAAAACAGTTTAATCTTACCCAGCCCTCAGGTCCAAAGCCCTAATGTTATGTAAGCTAATATTGATAGCATAAACATTACTAGGGCATTAGAATCAAAGCTGCAGGAAATTCAGGCCTGCATAGTTGATGTTGAAATTTAATATATGGATTCCATATTTACCCAGTGTCAACGACAGCTACTCACATGTTTTCAATGCGTTGGGTCTATGCATGAGGCGAGTGTATAAAAGATAGGAACCATGTGGCAGACCATATACTAGCAATCTGTGTTGTATAACGGATAGAAAAAAATAACACACAACACTGATTATTCTATGATTACATATAAAGATCTTACATATAAAACAACCATCAAATCTACAACAAAAAAAATATACATATATAGTCCTGACCACCAGATTTTTTGGGGTATATTTTTTTTGGTATAAATAATATTCTCAGTTTTCTGTTGCATAGAAGTAGTGGAATATTATCATCTTCATCCAAACAAACCTCTGTCACTACAAATAGGTAGGCAGATAGATAGTTGTTAAGATATGTCCATGCTTTATATGCATAGGTGCCTACACACTTAAATATATACACCACTATGTTTGCATGTACTGATATGTTATTTAGATATTTTATGTAGAGAAAGAGAGAGAGAAAGTGAGAATGAAGAAGAAGACTACAAATATGGGAGACACCTTAAGTGTTAATGTTTTTCAACACAGACAGAATATTACCCACTTACTTGAAAGGAGAAGAATTCGTTGTGGGCACGTTCACAGGGAGTGTTCAAGACAGTGCTTTCTGTCTCATTAAAATTTTCAAATTTTAAAAGGAAATTTAGGAGAAAAGTTAGAACTTGGAAGAGAAATGTGCATGAACTTAGTTCATGCTTATCAACTTATCAACTTAGTTGTCTCAAATTTCATTTCCCTTTGCTGGTTGCTCTTATGGATGAAGTATACTAATTCTTTACTCTGAAACTTTGCCTCATCTTCTTGCTTGAGCTTTTACTGGAGATTTTCTACCTCCTGCTTGAACTTCTGTTTGCCCCGGATTTTACATAACAGATGCTTTGCTCCTTTTCATGTAATGGTGGATTAATTTTGCAGTGATATCTAAGCTAACTGTCAAAATACAAGGCTGTATTAGTTTTGAAGCTTTTAAGAGAAACTAGACTTTTAGAGCTGTCCTGTATGACGTGACAGACAGTAGTAGGACCAAAATTAATGACTAAGTAGTTAATATCCTGAATGGCAGAGATATAACAAGACTAGAAATAATATCTTACAGACACACTTACAGACTTTACTTACAGACATTACTACAACATGAAGTGTACCTGGAGGTCAAATCTTTCAAAAATGGAAACTTCAAAGAACCTGGTACCTGTTTAGGTACCAAAGGACATAGAATAATTTTGAAAGGTCTCATGAAATGATGGCTCAACGAAACATGCTGAAAATCTGAGAGAAAAGTAATTTCTAACATCATTAGGAAATGAAGACTTGGGCCTATTTTTTTAGACCTTGGACATAGTGACCCATTACAATTTACAACATAGCAAGATCATTATGGGCTGGACAGTGAGTGTAGGAAAATGGTACTCTCCCATGGTACTTAGCTCACTTGGCCGCAGGAGATTTTTGTGTACCTTAGAGCCACATTGTATAGACAGAAGTAGTTGAACTGTGAAAATAATGATTTACAGATGTGCGAGAATTTGTTTCAGACACTGGGGAAGATACATAAAATGTGAGTTCTGTAAGCTCTACTATCCTTTTCCCTAATGGCATGAGTTAAACTTCTGAGTAGCTAGCATTTTTTCTGAGGAATGCTCTTAGTACAGGTTGCACACTACTGTATTCTCCTTTTTTTTCATCTGCCACATGGCAAGAACACAGACTTCATTGTTGCTAAGCTTAAACTTCCTCCCTATTACCACAGTACCTACAAACTGGGAGAAATTGCAAATAATCTGCAAGTCGTATGTTTAAGGACTGATTTTGTGCTGCTTCCTTCTTTTTATAATCCCTTCTATTATTGTAGTAGTGAGCAAGATGTTTCTTTATTTTTTTAATAGTTGGTGTGCTCAATTATTTTTTCAAGCCAGAATATGTGAGTGGAAAAGTCACCCCAGGAACATGGTATTTGCTGCCATTCTCTAGTATTGTCACTGGTGAGATCAGACTGCAGCGGTACCAACAGTCCATCTAGAATTGAATAGGTTTTTAATCTAGTAATGCAGGTGTTGACATAGCCATTGTTCATAGCATTAAAATGTACATACATTCCTCTCCTCTTCTTGGTTTCAGGTCAGAAAACAACAGCAGTCGCTTCTTCTGCCCAAGTCCCCAGATCAGTCTACCACCTTAATTTTTCTGCAATCACAAACCTCATCAAACACCTTTGTGAGCTGATCCATTGTCTGGGGCATTCTCCTGGTAGTATTCTCTTCTTGACCTTTCTTTTCCCCCACTGGGTCAATAAAAAAACTGTAGGTTTCCCATTTTTACCTCACCATGGTTGGTTCTTCATGCTTGTCCTGTCCTTCTTTCCACTGCTTCCATATTGCCTAACTTTTTTTTTTTTTTTTTTTTTTTTTTTGTCTGGAAAAACTAAATTTCCTTGTAGATAAGGGTCTCTAGAAGGCTCTTTCTCTCTGCTGCTGTCTAGCTGCTGCTTTGTTTTCCTGTTAATCACATGCTTCCTCTAGCTGTGGATCTCACTGGACTGACCATTGCCACCATAATTTTTATAGTACCTGCTGGGAAAAAACAGCACAACTCTGTGGCTCTGAAACTAAACTGACGCTTTACAATTTAGAGAGGCATTGTGAGTGCAGCCACTGTTTCCTCTAGGTGCTTCCTGCTGCCTCCACCAAACGTCTTCCTCCTGGAAAATGCAGAATGGTGAAGGGTGTGTATATCCAGGCTGCAGTTTATTGCATCCAAATGCAACTATAAAAACCAGACGAGATGACTGGCAATCTATAAGCAGCTCTTTCTCTCTGCTGACTAAAAAGCCTGGGAGGAGGGGGGAGGGGGGAAAGCAATTAGATCAGATGAGGATGTCTACCCTGTCTAAAGTGAGGTGAGATAAACCCCATCAGTGTGACTTGTGAGGGATGGTCTTTACTTCACAGCTACCATTAAATAACATTTAAAGATATTTACAAGAACCTTAATAAAAGGTCTTGTGAAGCAAAACACAACTACTCTAAACAAGTTGTAATTGCACACTTCAGCGTGTCTGGCAGATAAGGCATCTATTGTTCCTTTAATGCACGTGAGACGAATAGCACGTTTAATTACCCTGCATGTCAAAATTAATACAGATCCCAAAGCAGGCAGTGTCAATACATTTAGTTATATGGCAATTATAGTGCAGCCAGAGCCACTTAATGTACAGGATTGGAAACAGAAACTGAACAAACATGAAAAAAGGGGAAAAAAAACATGGATCAGTGCTTCAAAGAATAACCTTATAACCTTAGGAAAGCAGGAGTTGTTCATTAGCGCTAGGCTGCAAGTCCAAATAAATATGTAACCTCTCAAAAGTGTTCAGACCAACCCCAGAGCCTGTTAGGCCTTGTTGTTTTAGAGACCTCAGAAAGGTGAAGGTGAGCTCTTGACACAATGCTTTTCATTTGAATTCACTTCCTGCTCTCTCGTTTACTGGAGGTAACTTCCCCTGGTACCTCAGCTGGCTTTCTTCACACAGAATGATTCGCTATTTGCATTTTGGTTCTAATACTGAATTCGCCTAACATGATTCAATCTTATTTTCCCAGTGGTACCATTAATATTTTAATTTAATCAGAATTTCAGGAACTTGTTTGCCATCCAGAGCAACTTGGTTACCTGTCAGCCTCCATCAGCTTGTCATATTAGAGGTGATTGTTCCTTGAATCTAATCTACTTTAAATGATTTCATTGGGTAGAGGTCTATAAATCATTTCAGAATGGGTCTGACAGATGAAGGCTTAGGTAAGTAAACAAATCAGGCTTGCTTTACTTTAGGCAGCAATGAACTTGGCTTTATCAACTTCTCATTGATTTCTGCACTCCAAAAGGTCAAAAAAATCTCTTTAACATAAGAACATTATTAATATAAGTACAGTATTACAACCAACCATAATTAAGTCCCAACGTTCAGTGATGAGGCTGACTTAAGAACATTGCAGACTGCATTTCAATAAAGCCTGTTATGCAGTTTGAATTGACGAATTCATTTCCAAAAGGTTTACTTTCGTCTTTCCAATCCAAACAGAAATTAACTGAATATTAAGCAGTCCATAGTCCCTCTGGATTTTGAGCCAAGTTTATAAAGGATAGTATGATAAGGCTGCAGCTGGGACTCTAATGTACAGTATAGTCTTTGAACATTACAGTATGTGCACATTTACTTACCTAAATTGTGGTTAAAAGCAAAAATCTTGTCCCTGTGAAGTGTTGCTGAGGAATCAGACATCACATTGTGATTCGCTTCAGACACGTGCTGGGGCTGAGTTAATCAGGGACTGTCAGCATGAAGCTGGCAATGACAAGGTGATGTGGAGAACAAGGTACTTTACGTAAGAGCTCATTTGTCCCGGTCTCTGGATTTCAAACCGCAATGACACGTGTGGCGTGGAAGAACTGTGTCTCCTTCAGTGTGGGCCAGGGGGAAGATCTGCTTCCTTGCGGATGATCTCAACCTGTGATAGGTAGGGGAAAGAAGTAAAAAATAGGGGTAAATAATGAACAAAATTTTTATTTAGTTAATTAATCGTATACACTGTTGACACAAATGCTAATAGGAAATGTATAAGAGATCCTGCAGCAGTTTTAGATGCCCTTAAAACAAAGAGTAAATCAACATCCAGAAACCATGACCTGCAAAACCCCCTCCTCCCCCAGATTTGTTCTACAAAAAGGAATGAATGCTTATTTCTGTTTCTAATTAGTTTACAAAACTGTGTTCAGAAAGAAATAAACTTATAGTAATACTTTTAAGGACTGTTTTCCTTGGAAAAGCAGATTTGTCTGCACTGACACCTCCTGTCACATCACCAATCAAAGGAAATTAGACAGTTATGTAGGCAAACATGCCCATGGTGGTATGTAGCTACAAAGTTTGAATTCACCAAAAAGGGACTGAGTCTCCTCAAACCCGCATGTCCCAAGGACATGTGTGGGAGCTAAAAGGTTCAATAATAATTAGCAGAACTCTAGACGTGTTGAAGTAAAATCCCTTCATGTCGATCTCTAAAATGCTGCAGAGAATTTAGATTCACATTGGGCTGACCCCTTCTTTTTTGCAGATTAATATCCACTCGCAAAACTGTTTGAAGATTGTCACTAAGATTACAAAGTCCATAGGTCATACCAGGCTATGTAGCATATGAGATTAATGAGAGTTAGTGTCTGTAGCCAAAAAATTCTTAAGGCTGGTGTCACACCCACTTGTTTTGGCACCTCAGTACAAGTTATGAAGCAGCTATTAATGGCTGAGATTACCGGGCAAATTTGCAGGAGTTCATGACATGGTTTAAATGCACAGCTCTAGTTTGTAGCAAGTGTCTTAAACACTCTGCTCCAACACCCTTAAAAACACATAAAACTTAGGAAGTGTTGTTGCCTGGGAATGCTTCATTCTGTTTCAGGCAGCAGTATTGCATTACAATTTCTAGTTACATCATCAAGTATTGTGACAGGTCGTCTTCCTGCACAAGGACAAACTGTTGTGTAGACAGTGGATTGGGTTGCAGCTGGTGATAATACTTTGGAGAACGTTGGTGAGTGAGGCTGACATGTAGGAAGAGAATATGTCTATTTACCTGGAAGGACACAGTTCATCTGCCTCAGCTATCTAAAATACCGTGTCTGGTGGAAAAAGCACCTGTAGATGGTAATTTATCCTGGTTCTCATTAATGGGTATCTCAAGACTGTGTCCTAGAAATGCACAGTTACCCGTGCCAGATATAGAGAGAGTCTGGACCACGTCTAGTCAAAGAAGACTTACCCTGTGCCTGGATGGCTAAAATCATTGAGGAAAATTCTATCCTGAAGCTGTTGATTATCTCAAGGCCACAAACTCCTTCCTCTACTTAGGATAAGGGAGCATGTCATCTGCTGGTAGAAGGTCATTATGGCTGGGGTCTGAACACAGTCCATTCTCTGCCCCCCACAAAATTTCATAGGCGTACATGAGGGATCCCATGGACTAGTTGTTTTTTTTTTTCTAATACCAAATAACACCAAATGATTTCTTCTGCAAAACTGCAAGGCGAACAAAGTTATTTGAATGTCTTTGGAAATAAACTCTCCTACTTAGGGTTGCATCTGAGTAGCACAAGTTAAAAAAGAAAAGCCTTGCATGTGGAGGATACTGCAACATTCAGGCTACACTGCACGTACATAAAAACATGATTTTGTTTTTGAGCAGCTTTTCAATTGCCCCCAAATGATCTTCAGAGCTAACATTGTCAGTCTCTAATATGGATTTATTTTTTTATAATTTTGATTATATTCAGATTTAGGAAAGCCATATGATAGCCACTTATTTTCCACCCCAGTTAGATCTGCTTTAAGTTTTCAGTGATAATGTTAAGATTTTTCATTAATAAAACACTTTTTAATGTAAAGCCACAGCTGCATCAACATCAGAAATAGTATTTTATTTAAATGAGATTTATATATGGTAGCGACTTCCAATACTTCTATCCACTTTTAGTTCTTCTAGCTCATTTGAAAATGGCCATAACTTGGGAAGAGTTCAAGTTTTACATATATATGGGAAGGAAGAAAATACAACCCTCTAAGACTTACATCACTGACAGGCTCAGATTTAGCTGGCAGTGGGTCTGTCTTAGAATTGACTGAAACTGGGTCTGTCTGACATGGGAGGCAGCTTCTGGTCTCTTGTCAGGGAATCCATCCCTGCAGCCTCCCTGCTACCAAAATCTTGCCATGTAAAACCAATACAGCCAGGTTAAAAAGACACAAGCATTATGCCTGGAAACTCCATTGACAAAGTCTTGGAGGAAAAAGGCAGTGACTTTTCTCAAATAGGTGCATGTCATATCTTGCCAATAGCATCTACCTGGCCAAATCACCTTACACAGGTAATTATTGATCTTTGTTATTTACCAAAGACATGAAAGACTGACTCACAACTGATGCAGATCACTGTGATGGATGTACCAGCATGCTCTTTGTGGGGACACATGATTATCATGAAAGTATTGTTCTCAGAAAAACATACGTTATGTGACATACATTTGCATTTTCAACCCTCTGGTTAGTAATCTACAGAATTTGTTGACTTGCAAGCCTCTATGCACTGTAGACCCAATGCTTGAATTGGTAACCCTGGATTTGCAGGCCAAGAAAGTACAATATCCTACCACAACCTGGTCTCAGGTGGCAAAGCTGATTTTTCATCTCCTAGAGCGGCAGATCCTGTCAGTGGAAGACAGGTGCAAATCTTCTCAGTCAGCCTAATGAAGTATGCTTCTGGAGGAAAAGATGCTGGAGCCACTATGCACAGGTTAGGCCTGTGCAGCTCTGCACTTGGAGCCTGTCTGCCTATGGTGTAGCTGAAGACATTGCAATGTTTGGCAACTGTCTCCATTCTCTGTCAGCTTTTGATAGGAACAGTGCCCCCTCTCACACCTACGGCTGTCTTCTGAGGGCTGTCTCCCCTCATCCCTGGTACGGCAATAAGATTGCAGTAACCAGCAGGAAGAGCTCATTCATGCATTAGATCATGACTTGACATGAGATGAAAAGGTTAGGAATGAGGAATATATGGGACAATGTCCAGCCAAAGGTGGTGGTGGGTGTGGGACAATTGTACACAGAAGCCTCAAAGGACATACCACTACTCCATGCTGCTCTGTCAATCACGTCTTAAAGCTTCAGGCGCTGACATTTCCCTGAGTTGATGTACCTACCCAAACCCTGTCAGCAACCACAGCTTGGGCAGGTGCAGCTCTGAGGGTATGAACTTGAAGTGACTTAGTAAAGTGAATGCTGAAAATGGCATTAGCAGACCTGGGCGTGCAAACCCGAAAATGTGGACCAGGGTGCACTCATTGGAGAAGACTGAGCCCAGGGAGTGCACTGTCAACCACACCAAAAATCCCCATTAAGGGATTAACACTAAGACAAGGGACTAACATGAAGACATTCCATAAGGTAGTCAAGCAATAGAATAAAATTACCCATGTATTAAGGTGATAGGCAAAGTTGTAATTATTACCATACCTATTGAGTGGACAAAAAATAATTTCATTCAATTGATTTCATTTTGCCTGATTTCAAGACATGCAGTTATGTTTTATCTCTTTCACAGTATTTAGTTATGAAAGTAAAAGCACATGCAAACTCTGTGAAATTCTCAGGATGAGACTTGCCTGACATATCATCTTAGAGAGCATTTTATTGTTGTTTTCAGAAGAATAGACTGTGCCTGCTTATGTGAGTCCTAACAGGGCAAATTCTTTGGCAAAGGTTTTGATTTACCTGACTGAATAGATCTGTAAATTTTATAGAAAAGTTTCGAAGTTGGAGTGGTAAATATGATTTTTAGTGAAATGGTCCAAAAAAATCATTCTTCTATACTCTTAAAGTATAATTAACTATGTCTTGTGTGTTACCTGAAACCCTGTTAGCACCAAACCTTCATTGATACGGACAATGCAATTTCATACTCAGACATCAACGTTAAATATATTCTGAGAGTGACATCTACCAAACTTGTCACAGATTGTTCCTGTTTATAGAAGCAAGATTGCATCCTTTCTGTGTAGATTGTTTTTTGACCTAGCAAAAGTAACATTACCACCAAGTGTTTACAATAAAACTCTTTGGTAGTAACTTCAGCATTTCCTAATCAGACAGATGTCATCTGAAAACAGAAAACATCCTGGCTTACTCTAGTTTTGTTAGCTATTGCCATTCAGAAACTTTTGGTGGGAAAGAAACCTGTGTGAACTGAAGATCCAACATCTGGTTATCTTAGACAAAAGTTAAACTGAAGGTGTAAATTTGTATTTTGCTGTTTTGTAATTTTTTTTGGTATGATATCAGTGGAGGGTGTCTAGTGAGTGACTTTTACCGCTTTTTTCTATTAAAGCCTGCCTGGAAATTTCAGTAAAATATTATCAAAGAAGGCACATGCATATACTAAAATAAATTGGCACATGCTTTATATTATAAAACATAATACAATCATACATTTCCAATACCTTAATCAAACTTATGCTTTGAAATTATATTAAACATATCTAATAAATGTACAATGTATACTTTATATTCATCTCTCCCAGGTTTGAAATAGAGATCAGGCGATGTATTGCAAAATTGCTCAGGGATGGATCCTCCTCAGCCTCTTCGTTCTAGTGGGAATTTTTCTATTAAATTCACAAAGCTTTGGATTCAGGTCCTTATTGCCTTTTTAGCTTTTGCCAGCTAGGAATGAGTTTCTCATTCTATGATAAGCAAAAATGATACGGGCTGAGACATGAGGTTCTCTTTAGGTGGGAAACCTGCCTCTTAATGGTCCAGAAACCACTTGGTCCTATTCATGGGCTGACGAAAGGCCAAAGTAATTTTCAGATTTCATATTGAGTTTTCATCACAGTGCAAGAGCCGGTCCACGCAGTTCCAGAGTTTACCAACAGGGAAAGTTGTAATTGATGAGTTTGTTTTTTGCAGCTGGGATGTCTGCATGTGTGTTGCACAGAATATACAATAATCAGTTTTGCAATACAATTAGCTAAAGATAGAAGTTTCTGTACAACCCAGACATTTCTTAACTAAACTAATATTGGAAAATTAATTAATTTAGCTATACAAGGGCTTTATCTTTCTCCCATTGGTGTCAGTGTGAGTATTCATTACAGCACAAAAGGTCTACAAATTTCTTGTCTTGTGAGGCCAAGCTTTTTGAGGAGGCTGAGCCACAACTATGGTTCTCTGGAGCTACAGTGAAATGGGTCTATGATCACTTGACACAGTCATTAAAATCAATATTCCTTATGGCAAATAAAAGTATTTGAGGTTTTTTAAAATGTAAAGATGTTGTAGTTTTTCTTTTATTTTTTTTAATAAAATTTGATAGTGCATGATTGAAATGTATGTGGAAATAAATTATTTTCAGCAGTTCCAGTCTCCATTTGAATAACAAAGAAGAAATACTAGTGTGCTTGATTTGAAACAATTTTCTGAATTTGCCAGGGAAGGGAAGGAGTGGGACAGGACCGATTTGATAATGCTATGTTCTTGTTACAATTTTCCTGATGGCACAGATATGAATTAAACTGAACCTAGGGAAATATTAGAATATTTTGTTCTCTAAACCTAATGTTGCTATTTTATTATATGAAAGTTTAATGTTTCTTTCCTCTTGGTGCCAAAAATAGGACTGTACTTCACTGACTGACATCATTGTAAATTCACTAAGATCAACTTTTGTGTTAGAAGTGAATAGTGAAAAGTGAAAAACTCAGTTGATACACAACTCCTGCAGATCTTTCTTAGGTCAGCCAGTTGTAGTTCTCTTTTGGCTTAGTTTCAGCTCAGAGGGATTTTTTGTTTACTTATTTTGGTGACATGTAGTAAGAAAACAAAAACTTTAGGCCTTATTCTGCTAATATTACATTTAGAGAACACTTAGAGGCTGTCTACAATACTTTCCCAGGATGAGATGATAGATACAGAGATTGGCAGGATGAACTAGATGATCTAAAGTGTTTTACTTTTTTTTCTGTCTAACCTCTGTTAAATAAATTTAAAGAAAAAAGATGCTGACAGATTTGTCCCTTTGGACAAAATTTTGAAAATGTTGGAATGATTGCAAATAGCCTCTTTTTAACAGCGATAATTCTAATTTAGGCCTCGGCTTGGTTTTTGCAGCAATTTTGCTGTAATGAAAAGGGAAATTGTAGGCACTGAAAAGTGTAGATTTCACTGCATGATATAAAATATTTAATTTAAATCTTCCCTACCCACTAACTGTAGGAAAACGTGTGTAAGACATCAGAAATATGTGTCCATTGTAATATGGTTGATAAGATCAAGTTGTGAGTTTATTTCGGTTCTTGTTGACTAAAAACATTCTGATATTTACGATGGAAAAGGCTGTGAAAGGCTAATATCTAAAACGTTAAAATATCAAAATTATCAATAATAAGAATAATTAATTTGCTAAAATGTGTACTTCCATGCTTACATGGCAAGTGTTGGCAAATTCTCTCTTAAAAGAATTTTTGTACTCATTTAACTACTAAGAGGAATTAAACAAGTGACAATCAGAACAAGGATTCCTAGCTGGTTTACATAGTCAGTTGTTACCTTTGAAAAAATTACTTGGTAACCCATGAGATAATACTTTGAAAAAACCCCTTTTTTTCCAATGTATGAGCCTGTATTTTTTCTTGGTAGATTAGCCCTGGACGTTTCAAATACTCTCAAATAACACATTCTTCTCTTCTGGTGACTATGTCAAGAACATGATTGCTACAACATACATCCATGAGTAGGTGGTCAGCACAGCAGGAAAATGCTGGGAGTATAAGACAAATGATAAGTATAAATTATTTGCAAGCTCAAGTAACAGCAATTTGACTTTTTATGAGCCTGTAACAATGCCCCCAGAGACGAAAGTGTGAATTTCTGTAGATCATTGCATTTTCATGGCCTTGGCATTAAGTAAAGGTTGCAGCTCTAGGTTTTGAATTTCCCTACTCATAAATAAGAGCCATTTTGTTTTTTATGTCTGATTTTTGCATGAAATATGTATATTCTAATCCTTGCTGAGAAGTCTTCAAGGAATAATAGTGGAGGCTTTTTGGTATAAAATTTCATCTCACATGCTTGCAGAAACTATACATCTTTGGTGTTGAAGTTGCAGCACCTATATCAAGGGCTTGTGTATCAAAGCCATGCTCTTCTGTATTCTGATGTTTAACAATTTGCTGATCATGATTGACAGGTTTACAGAGCTAACATGTTCTGGAGTTGTGCGTGATTTATTCCAGAATAAGTCAGGCTATTCAGAGAATTTAGCTGCCATAGCCTTCCTTCTCATCACAGAAAAAAAGTGCCTATTAGGATTGATTGCATTTCCTTTAAGATTCTTCATTAGAGAAGGGACTTCACCCTACAGTGTCCTCAAGTACACCCAAATTTTCATTGCAGAAATGCAGAGAAAGGTCTGTTAGTTCATCTTCATTGTCCTCTGCAGTTGTAGTTATTGTTACTTTCATCGGCTAAGCATTTTTTCTTTTCCTTTGTTGAAAAGACCGTTCGTTGCTAATGCTCCTATACAGGCTACAAAGTCTGTATACAGAGCTCATGAGACAAATAAATGCCTGGCATGATGAAAATGGAAACAATTCTTAAAAGAAAACAAGCAATTTGACTTGGATGCCACAACCCTGGTAAAGGTGAGAACACAGCAAAGAGTGAAATGCAGAGCTGAAGTGGACATAGGCCCTGTTTATTTTTGGTATTTTTCTTTACACTGGCTCTGAACGGGGCGTCCCTTATCTCCGCCATATGGAGATGGCCTTGATGTATTTTTACAAGAGCAGAAATATTCAGAAGAGCTAACTGCAGACACTCAGATGAAATTTTCTAATCTGATCACATTTTTGTTTGGATTCTTCAGTGGAAATTAACTTCTTTCCTGTTACATTACTACTTGTCTAGAAGCCCCAGGAAGTCTAAAACTCCAAAGTGCTAGATCCTGTACAGAATATAATAGCAGGCCAACAGCTGAAGACATGGTGAAACAGGTGGGTAAAAAAATGAGGAGCAGATGTGGCACAGAAATGGGTGTCAATCTTACAGCTAGAAATTTGCATGCACTGACTATTTAATTTACTAGAATAAACTAGTCTCGCTCAGAAGCATCCAGCTGGCAGATTTGGATACGGACAGTCTTTATTCACCGTCTTGTTTAGCCCTCTCAGGAACAAATGCATTTCTATCATATTGTCCCATGAGTGATTTGCCTGATCTTGAGCTCACATACAGGAACGGGTAGATATCTACAGCTTTATCACATGCACCAATTATTCCATCTCTCAGTAGAGCCAGGTGCCAGAAATTGCACACCAAGAACCATGGAATTTCAGAGCAGTGTTTCCTCCTGGAAATCTTACCTAAATATAAGGATATTACTGACACAGCCATTATATATGGGTTCTTTTACATAGGCATCCCTCTCTTTTATGCCACAAAGGAAGTAGCAACGTAGGTGTGTGACCTAGGAACTTCAACAAGTATCTGCTTTTATTTGAGGTTTCTGAAAAAACTTCTTACATAAGTGAATACATCCTAAGGGAGGGGAAAGTAGTATCATAGTGAATTCCTGGTTTCAGTTCTAGGCTAACTGAAGAAAATTGTTATTATCTTCTTCCATGTTCAAAGGTAAGTTTGCTGTGAGGAAAAGAGAACCAAATTTGAAACTCTGCGGTAAACAGCTCCAAAGAGAATTGGGCAAATATCTACCCCCAATAAAAATTGGGAGTAAGCAGGGACCTTAAGAAGGCTCCCAAAGTATTATTCTCTGAAGAAAGCTGTGTCTGAAAGGCCAGGATCTTATTGGGTGGGATGATTCTGGCCAAATATAGATGTCTGTTTATGCCTGAGTTACTCACACTAGACTCTTTCTGCAGTAAGAGAGAAACAGGATTTTTTTCAGCCATGAATCTCCTTTACTCTCGCAAAAGTCTGGAAGAGGTCAGAAGAACCACATCATAAAAGCACCGATTAATCTCCATTAAGTAGAAAGGAGTCCTAAGGTAACTATTTCAGATGTGGTAAATGACACTGTAGACATCTCAGTTTGATTGAGATTAATTGTGGTGAAAAAGATTAAGTAAAAGTTACCAGAAATCAGGTGTATGTAGAGCTAGAAAAAAAGTATAAAGAGAAAAGAAAGAGGTCTTTAGTAATGCATGTGTTTTTACGTATTTATATATATATATGAATTTATATTAGGACATATATAAGAGGACACAGGGATTCATATAATGTAGGTTAGGCCTTTTGAATATTTGTTTCAGTTGAAGAAGGAGGAACAGACTAATCAAATTTGGCAAAAGCAAAACTGAAAGGAAATAGGACAGCTGTCCTAAACTACATCCAAATAGTAAGGACAAGGGAGGGAGAAGAGTTATTTATGCTGAGGGACAAAGTAGAAAACAGAATATTTGAGTCGAAACAGAACATTTGAGTAGAAACAGTCCACAGAGAAATTAGAGAAAGGTTTCTAATTATTAGAAGAATTAAACTGAAGAAGACTATGTGGAATTACAAACTTATCTAGCTTAAGGTTTAAAATACCTGACAGATTTACTAACAACTTTGCATAATCTGTGTTTGCCTATTATAATAAAATTTTGAAGCAGATCCAGTCTTAAGTTTTGATTTGTTTTAAGCTTTGTTTTTATTTTAGGAGCTTTCTGGCTGAAGGATATTGTAAGAAAATTATGGCCACTGTCAAATTCTCCACAAACTTCATTATTTTTATAGCACTTCTACTGTTTTGTTTTTGTTTTGTTAAGTTTTTGAGAGCAGTCTACCGAAGAGAAGGAAGCTGTTTCTCCCTTGCCTCTTCCACTTATCCCTGTGCACTACTACAAAGGCCAACTATAATACAGACCATTAGGTGATTTATAACCACTTTGATCGCAGTGGTTGAAGAGCTTTTTGACAATGAATGGTTTAATCTGTAATTACTTCTGCAACATACCTTCTTTTGAGGGAAACCTTAGATTTTGTTGGTAAAAAAATAAATGTTTTTGTTACACCTATTTATATTAGAAAATTCCCTTTAAGTAGCATTTGGATTTGCGAAAGTATTGAGCATTTCTGGTTGAGTTTTTAAGACTGTGCACAGTAACTGAACACAGAATTCAAAATTAGAAAGTAGACATGAAAACATGTAAATGGCAACATAGCATATCTATTCTGCCTTCAGTATTTGTAATCTGGTATCTGTTCTAACATTTGAAATTGCAGATAGATCTCTGATTTTTCCACTGATTTCTCCTTAGGAATATATAAGGCCTTTTCAAGTTTTAAAACAGATCTCTGGCCAGGCCACCCAGGCCTCCAGGTAGGAAAAGATAAAATGTTGGAGCGTGGTATCATCCTGTTCTCATGGTTTATCACCAATTCCATTGCTAGGCCACATTCCAAAGCTTTCTCAGGACTTGCAGGAGGATCATTTTGAAGAGAGTTCAGATCTGTTTTCTTTTATGTCCAGGCACTCACATTTCTTGATCCAAACAAAAGCTGTCTGGGTATCAGTTAAAATATATTGACAAACATTTAAGTTTTTCTTTATAGCTTATTAACAAGCACCTTGAATTTTCAAAAAAATTCAACTAACTTTGACTTACAGTGTCTCTCCTGATCAACTGAAGCAGCAGGCAGCCTTGCTGAGGACACTCATGGAGATGACGTGCCAAGAACTGTGGTGATCAACAACTCCTGTTTGTCACAGTCTCTTAAGACTCTTTTGTCCCAGTGTGGCATCCGAGGTTGGCTGACCTGGAGGGGTTGATTTTTCTCTTACTTTTTTTTTTTTCCTCTTGCAGCTTCTGGCTTGGCTTGTTGGCGGTCTTACAAATGTTGGTGAAGAACCGCCAAAGTAGCTTTGCCCAGTACAGAAAAATAGTGTGGGCTCAGCCCTCCATTCTGCTGTCCCCTCAGCCCTTTCTGATATCCTTCTCTTCATTCTGATGGGGCTTCCTTGCAGGGGAAGGAGCACAGCTATTCAACGCCACATTTCTGGGGACATCAGCAGTTGAAAAGACCCGTGTTCTTGTGAAATGCCTCCCTCCCCCTGGATGCAGGTGAAACGTCATTGCAGCTCCAGAATTCACAGCGAGTTTTGTTGAGGATCAGCCGATCATCCTGGATTTTCAATCAGCGCCATGAATTTTTAAAGCTGTTAAGGGTGTTAGGACTAACAAATCTGCCAGCTCTTCCTCAGGCACCTCCATCTGAGTCTTTGGTCATAATCCAGCAAACTGCATAAGCATACGGTTATATGCGAGTGGAAGAGCAGCATTGCTGGAACTACATACAGGTCCAACATTGAGTAGAAGTATAAATTCTTTCCTGAACTGGAAGTTCCTGCTGAAGCAACTCCTTAGTTCATTCACATTATCATCACAGTCTGATTTAGAGGGATAGAGCAGCTGTATATGTCCGTGGTGCACAGACTCAAGGCTTGGAGCGCAGAGATTGCGTAGCACAGCTGGAGGGAAGCAATGATTTTTCCTCATTTTTTTCACAGATTGTTGGAAAAAGAACAGGTTAAAAAGGGGGGAGATAATGTTCTTTTTGCCACAGTGTATTTAAAATAGGCAGGTTTATATATAACAATAAACATCTGCAAGTTCATGTAGCAAGTACAGTTGTAACTTCTTAAATTCATTGAAGAGAAAATAATTCTTTTCCTTTAATTTGCTGCTGTAGTGGTAGAGCCTTTGCAGGCACATCATTCCTCTGTTATCTACCTTTTAGTGGTGTTTAACATTCTGCACATTTTCCTTCTTGCTGTTATTAGCTGAGGCATAAAAGGTTAATAACTCTAATTGTATCTCACACATACATATATACTTATATTTATAACTATGTATGCCATGTCTCAGCTTTGCTGCTGGTGCCAAGGAAAATGTTGGATTCTATTCAGTTTTCTTCATATTCATTTTCCTGCCCACTTAACAAAATTACATTCAATGAGCTGTGGGAGAAATTCACATCAACGGGCCATGTAATGCAATTTCTGGTATATATGCAGGAAGAAAAAATCCTACATTTTCTTTCATTTCTGTCAAAATCAATCAAATTGTACTGAACTGAACATAATCTCTTTTTAAAAAAAAAAAAATCACCCAGGCATTTCCAGTGAAATAAGCCTCTCTTACATGGTAACATGCACATATTTAAGAGGTCTCTGTTTTATTTTTTTTTAATCATGCCTAATTAGTTTTTTTTAATCACCCACACAACTAAGGCTCTTGCCTGCATAATTTATGACATAGAGGGGCCGGTGTCAGAAATCAAATGTTGTAAATTAAAAATAACAAGTTTGAGACTAGTGATTCAATTAAAACCCTAGAAAACATTGGATTATGCATAATTGAGAGCTTGTATGCAGAGATGCATGTCATGCTTGTCAGCTTGGATGGGAGGATTGGATTGGAGCTGTCAAGAGCATTTAAATCAACTCAGTAAAAAAATTAGAAAACAAAGATGATATTTATTATTAACTTCCAGTGTTCAAAAATAAACGGAGAGGTATTTAAATTGAATGCTTAGATGACAAGGCTTTATTTATAGCAGAAGTTATAAAACTCAGTAATAACCCTAGCTGGCACAGATGTAAAGATACTACTGTGCAGCTGAGCTGCAGCCTACAGCGTGAGGATTCAGCGGTTGGCCCTGAATCAGGTTCAGCTAATAGAGAGCTGTGTTGGAAGACAAGAAATCCAGATTCTTGAAGGGAGCCGTAAATGACCCAATCCTTGATTTTCTTCTCTTTTTCTTCCCCCTTTATCTTCCAAAGACTGACAACGCTCCATGAAATACTTTGTGACCTCTGAGAATATGGGAGGTCATCCTGGGGAAAGGCTGAATTGTCCCAGTGACCCAGCTCTGCAGAACTACCTTTTACCAGCCAGTAATACTGCTTGGTAGGAATAGCTGAGGTCTGAAGATTAACAACATCTTCCCACTTCAGCCGCACACCCTAGAGTCCATTCCAAACTTTATTTGAAATAGTTGAATCAATGATAAATTGGGCTGTTGAAAGTAAAAGCTAGACAGGACGCTTTCCACATTTGAAATTAGAGAACATTTTCATTTCTAGCTTGAGAAGAAAGATGCCAACAAAACAAAATTCTGACTCCTGGAATGAGAATACATCTGTCTCTAAAACACCTATGGACTTCTCAGGACTCAGCCCTCAGAAATACACCAAGGAACTAAATGCTCAGGAAGATCATTTAGTCAGTGTACCCCGTTTCCTATGAGGGTATCTCATACCAAACAAAACAGGAGTGCAAGGGGATTGCCATCAGCTTTATAAAGTTTTAAAGTATATGGCTCAATGAGGTAATACCTGACAGTGGCCATGCAGGCTTTTTAATGTTTTATGACTCTCAAATCTAAATGTAATGCTAGGGAAAAAGTCTTGCCTTGGCAAAGGCAAAAAGGACCTTCAGAGAGTGGACAAAACTATGTGAAGAGTTAAATTCTTCTCCTTTGGTACACCGCTAACCGCTGACGTCAACAGGATTTGTGAATGCACATCTGAGAGTGGAATTTGGCCATAAGTGAGGTGGAAAAATGATTGATGACTGCCTAACAGCAGAGGAGTTGGATCAGCGCAATTGCAGAGCTGGAAGTTGCTCAGTTTACCTGTAGCAGATTTCTACCAATATTCCCTGTGAGCTCAGGGGCAGGTGGAGAATCTCCAGGAACACAGGCAGCTCTTGGTACCCGGCTACCTCGACTGAACATTAGCCCCATACAGTGCCACTGGGCATGGGTTTTTGGGGGCCTGGCAGTGGAAGGAATGCACCACAGAGGCAAGCCTGGGACACCTTTCGCATGGCGTATGCAGGCGATGCACACCAGCCCTAAATTTAGAAAGCGAGGCAGAAATATATTTAGGCAACTTGCAAGGATTCTAGAGGGAAATACATAGTTAAAGCTCCTTAGTGAATCTAGAGGTAAGATTTTAGTGGTTCATGTTTTTAAACCTCAATTGGCAATTCCAAATCTTTGCTATACTAAATTCCTCTTATAACCTATGATCACTTGGTAGCATTTACATATACTATCTTTGTATC
The DNA here is from genome assembly GCA_013398295.1 of Chionis minor. Classification (NCBI taxonomy): domain Eukaryota; kingdom Metazoa; phylum Chordata; class Aves; order Charadriiformes; family Chionidae; genus Chionis; species Chionis minor. The sequence goes on from VZSF01004856.1 coordinate 193,270, forward strand.
TCTTTCATCATCTTTCTTTGATGTTTTATTAGTTACAAGGTTTAGCCTAGAAAAGCCTGTGCATTCCTCTTTACTTAAAAAAATTAAAATGGGAAAGATTTTAATTTAAGCCATTCTGAGAATTCTCCAAATTATAACAAGACTATAAATATGAGCAAAAGAGTTATGTAAGCAGAAGACATGAAGCAGTGCTGTATGATTTTTACTGTATAGGAAACTGGAGCTTTATTCCTGAAATTTCAAAATATTAAAATAATTCTCCATTTTTATAGACAAAATCAGCTAAATGAGAAAGTTATGTAAGTAATAGAAGATCTGCAAGTGCCTTCAACACTGGCCTCACTTTGCTCTTATTAACCTTTCTAACAGTTTTCTTACAAGCTTCAGTGGGAATAGAGTTCAGCCAGAGTCCCTCCATTTATTAATTCTGGTGTCTGGGAAAAGGATCAAACTTTTGTTGTTTTTTGGAGGAACTGCTGGTGTCAGTAAGTTAATGTGTAATACTGAAAAAAGTTAAATTCCATTTCTGTTAGAGCACAACCAGCTATCAGAGTTCCCCACCGAAAGATAAGCAAGCCCTTTTCTTCTACACCAAAAAGAAAATATAAGTACTTCATTTGAACTGACTTTCTAGACTTAAAGGAGTGGAAATTAGAGACCATTTTTGCAGGCAAAGACATTAATCATTAATACTGTTCATTGTCATGGGACTCTTCTCTTTACAGTGTTCTACTCTTCCACTTCCCACAGAAACTAAGAGCTTTTGTGTTTCCCTCATGGACCAAATCAAATGGAGGGTACTTTAAAAAACATTCTGGCAATTTAGGTCTGAGTAGATGCACCCCACAAAATTACCTGGCAAAAAAGTCTGAGCACAGATTTCTAGAACGCTAATATAGTAAGGAGAATAGCATGTTGAAAACTGGATGAGGAAGTTTTATGAAAACTGAAATGAAATTCTGGGTCTTTGAAGTAGATGGGAATTTCTACACTTTATTACCCGAGGTTAGGACTTCACCCTTTACCCCGATGCCTTTTCTCTACTTTCTACCACCTCCACTGTTTCTGCAGATTGTCTGCAGATCTCTGCAAGGGAAATAAAACTCAAATCCACAGGATTTCTGCCTGTGTTAGAGACTTATTAAAGTTTTTGAGATTGCCCCAACTTGGGTTTTACTTTTGATAAGAGCTGTGTGAGGTTTCAGGGGATGAGAAGCATGAGAGAATACAGGGCTTTCATTTGGTCAAATGGCAAATCAAATGTATGTATAGTTGTATGGACCACCACTTAACACTGCATGATTCATCTCGTTAATGGGATGCCCAGGTCTGAGTTAGATGTCCTAACTCTCTAAGCAGTGTGAGATGAGACAGGGCACAGAAATGTTTTCCATGAAATCCAGTGTGCTGCATAGACAGCCCCATAAAATAGTCACTTAGAGAAACTGTGCATAAGCCTTTGCCTCAGCTTTCAACTCTCTCCTTGAATTGGAGTTCTAGACCAGCTCTTAAACACAAACTCCTCTGGAAGAAGACACCATGAAGCCACTGAGAGCAAGAGGGGATGAATGTGCACCTACTTTTGGGAGATGCCTGCTTGAATTTTCCTTGGATGCAGTGGGTCTTTCAATCACTTTTGCCCACAGCCTAAGCTCCTAAGTAAAGCAGAGAGAGTGGGTTGCATTTCTCAGTAAAGCCGAAACCATACTTAGATCATTGCATGGAGCCACACCTGGTGTAAATCCGAGGGCACAGGTTGCATGCCTTGGACAGTGTCATGAGGTGGACGTGGGCATCTTTAAGGGTGCAAATCCTGTGGTGACTGTGATGAGGGAAATAGCACTTTTTCTTGTGTGGGCTGGAACACGACAGACCTGGTGCACTGCTGCCTGTACTGCTGTTTGAGTGTTCAAGCTGACCCCAGAACCATATGCAGGTATTGCCTGGTGAAAAGGTACTAGGAGTTGTCCAAACCAGAGCTGGGGACTATGCCAACAAGAAAGCAGAGTGGGCTATGCACAAAATCATCCTTTTGACCTCTCAGTGAGCAGTGCAGACATAGCCTCAGAAAATTTAACCAGTTTCTGAATGCCAGTTATGCATAAACATAAGCCAAAGCTAAGACAAATACTGAGGTATATTAAGGTACTTGCAGAGATAGAAGCTGTATGTTTCCTGCAAAAACTTTCAGGGAAAGAATGTTGCTGGGGTGTGATCGGTGTCTGCCAGGTCAGGCGGCAACTTATGGAGCTTTTCAGGGTTACAGTTTGGCAGACAAATAGATTTTTTCCTAATTTCTGCTAGAGACATCTACCTGTCTTTCTGGAAGTGGTCTTACATATCTAGAGAACATTATTAGCAGAAATTTAGGTGTCATGGGAAGACATCTATCTTCCCCTGGGGTGAGGCAGCAGCTCAGCTGGGGTTTTGAAGATCTGCATTTTGGACTTAGATGTTTACAACGGCTGTTAGACTCCTAATTCTTTTCATGGATCTAGGCCATAGCATGTAGGCAAAGCTTGGTAGAGTCAGCTGAATTTTTTCTTAGAAGTTTTGGGTTTCTTTGAAGCTGAAACTCACAATGGAACTAATTATAACTTAACTGTAGTTGTCTGCCTAATGCCTTATAATATTCCTGTTTGACATAGTCTGTACAATTATTTTTATACTTTTTAAAATGTGGTATCATATTTTATATATATATACATAAATTAAGAGTGTTTGTGTTGAATATGAATTCTAATGTTGAAAGGTAGGCATAGAATTTTACAATGAAAACAGAAATTATTTTTTTTTTCTGTTGTAAAGGTTAAGTTTCTGCTGATCATTGAAGAAAAAAAAAATATGAAGAACCAAACACAGCAACAGTGTTTCTATTAGTTCATGTTGGTCACACTGAATTAGTGAAACATTACTTAATGAGTGTAAATAGCGATGAAAAGTTCCACATAGTAACTATACATCTTAGTAACTTAACATCTTAGTAATATGCTAAACCCAAAGATTTCTGATCAAAGCATTCAAAACCTATGAATTTTGACTGCATCATTCATAGATTTTAAGATAGTGGGGACTGATAAAATCATGCAGTCTGACCTTAAGTACTCAAATGCTTATCTGGCAGACGGTGAGAGGAATTCCCGTTTTGTGGCTGTACTCCCCATGAAAAGTGTGCCTCCAAGAGATTGTAGGAGAACTACTTCATCAGAGGAACCAACTTAAATGTTAGCAGACTGCTAGCTTGTCCCTAATGATTATCCTGAAATCACTGTATTGCAGTAAATGGGAAGCTTTCCTCCCTAACACGCTACAATACAAGGCTAATGTGATATAGGTAACAAAATATTAACCTTTATATGTATCCATTTTTTTCAAAAGACAATGAAAAATGAATCTGCTTGTATAATGTTGAGGAATTAATTGGGGCTGCCCCATTTCATAAAACTTGATTAAAACGAAAAAGGAATTGCGTGATGAGAAGCAAAGAAGTTAGAAAAGAAGAGACCTCAGTAATAAGAAAATGAAACAAGGGCTTGAAAATACAGGTTCCAAAATCCCAAATCATCCAAAAAAGTAGTAAGTGAAATCCCCAAAATACAGGATCAAAAAAACATCAAAGCAAGCACGTATACACTGCCAACAATTAGAACAGTATTAATTAGCAACAATGTTCTTTAATCTATAAATAATAAAGTGATCAAACGGTCCCACAGAGAGGTGTATAACAATACATAGAATTTTACAGTCGTAGGTCAAAAAGTCTAAAATCCCTGTGGCTAATTCATATGTTCAGATTTAAAGCCCTGTTTATCGTTTAGTTGAGAGATCACTCTGTGGTGGAAGAGACGTCAAAAACAGACCCAGAGCCTCAGAAAAACTAAATAGCATACAATGAAGAAACTGCATTCCATCTCTACTTTTTTGTAATGAAGAAAAAATGTGCAGCAAGTAAAACACTGCAATAAGAAAGAACCTGTGTTTTAGAAGATATTTAAAACAGGCGCTAAGACATGGGGTCTACACAGCATATCAGGAGTGAGCTGTGCCATCAAACTGAGAGCTATGATGGGTTACCACCGAGCAGTAACAATACATACCATAGGTAAATATACATCTATATATCACACTATACAATAGGTCAGAACACTTAGAAATATTCTTGATCCAGTTGTGTTAAAACATTTATGTAATTAAACCACATGATGTTCTGATAAACTAAGTTAATATTGTTATCTCCATTTAACTATTGAGTCAACTGAGGTAGACAGGTTAAATGAATAATAGAAAGTTATTTTTTATCTCATTGTTCCATCTGGGAGACTGCTTTAGAATCTGATTACTCGAGTAGTTAGGTGCCTTTTTAACACTCACCCAAATTTATTAAGATGTTTTATTATACACTAAAATCATAGATCATTCTCCATCTACTCTTTGATTATTTCCATACCAGGGCAGAATTCTCTAGTTTACTGTACTGAAACATTGTCCTGGTTTGAGGTAAAACAGGACCAATTTTGTTCAGTAACTCCGCTTTCTAACTAGGCCTCTTCTAATTGCTGAAATTAACAGCATGTTATGCAGAAAACTGCTCTCTTCCAGAGCAATGAGACCCATGTTTATGGTTTATGCCAAGACATGGTATGCAGAGAGGCTCTTGCTTATACTTATTGCTATAACACCCAAGGCCAGACAACTTTGTTATTTGCCCCGTTGGAGGGCTGGAAACAGAAAAGCGTAGAGGGGTCCCACCTGCGGGGAGGAGCAGACAGGACAGATGACCCAAAACTGACCAAACAGGGTATTCCATCCCGTCTGCCTCATGCTCAGTACAAAAGCTAAGGGACCTAAGGGTCAGCTCTCTTTCTTCAATGGCCGGCGTCTGAGGAAGACTCTGTCTGTTCATCTGCCTTTGATCCCAATCCTGAATCCAGATCCAGAATCCAGTTCCCGTCCATCCCTGAGTCCAGTCTGGGACTTCCCCAGTGCCTGCTGGTGATGTGATTGTCATCCTGTGAGCTTGACATGGTTTGGTATATATACTTCATTATTTTCTTTTTATTATTTTTTTTTTCTTCCTATATTTCATTAAAGTAGTTTAGTTTCAACTAAACTAGTCTCTCCCTCTCCTGCTCTGCAGGAGAGAGGGAACATCTGTCACTCAGCTTGCTTGGACCAATCTGGCCCAAACCACGACAATCATGCATAGATTTTTTTTCCTGGACACTTCTTCAGTTTATCAATCTTATATTTCTAACTCTGACCACCAACATGTTGCATTCCTATCCAGACGGCTTAATCTGAAGACTCAATGAATACATTTTCTATTCTTTTATTGAAGTCATTAATAAAAATATTGACCAGTGCCAGACTCCAGACAGACCCCTTCAGAACCTCCAATTTGACAGCAGGCAGTTTGTAATAACTCTTGCAATAAAGTTTCCCATCTAATAACGGTTTCACCACTCATATTTCCCTAGCTTGTTCATGAAATCACCTGTAAACAACAAAGTATCACTGAAGTCAAGATAGATCAAATCTACTTTTCCCATAAGATCAAAACCTCTTGATTTGTCATAAAAAGAAAAAATTGACATTAGCTTTTCTTGATCAGGATTACTTGTTTCCTCATTATCAGCTTAAAACCTGCTTGCTCTGTTACTTTTCTGGGAATCTGTAATTCTGAGACTCCTCTTTTTTTTTTCCTTTAAAAAGTAATGTATTTGTATAGGCATTATCCTTGTCGTTTTATGATCTTCAAGAAGCTCCTGTGAGTTCTCAAAGAAGTGGTCCTGGGCCTACTTCATTCACTTCTCTGAGCAATCTCTGTGGAATTTCAACAAGTTCAGACAACCTGAGAGCAACCAGCTATCACAGGGTATTCTGACTGTTCTTTCCAGTATGGACTCTTAAATTTGTTAGTGAACCCAGCTTTATTAACCATTTGGCCTTACCTGACTATTTTGGTCAAGGGAAAAAATTTTTGAACAACTGTTTTAGTGTAAAAAAACCCCTGACATCTTTCTTTTCCTACTAAAATGTCAACATTTTCCTTAGTTTTCCTCTAACTAGTCTTATAGCAATTAATTTCTCTATGTGCATTGCTGCTAATATTTCATTGATATCTTGGTCTAGATGCTTAACTTTTTTTTTTTTTTTTTTGGTATTCTTTTATATTTGTTCTTGTTTATGGAACCTCCTTCCAGTTTTCACATGCTTTCTCCTCATTTCCATGGCTCTTGAAGATCTTCTGCTATAGCTTACTAACTTGCTTATCTTTCCTCATCACAAACATAGTTTGATCTTCCACCTTTTACATAGTTTTCTTCAAATATCTACTAACTCTCCTAAACAATTTCTTCTTTCATGCTGGTTCTCCAATCTGTCCATTGTTTGAGTTTAATCAAGAAGTTTGCATTTTTGTAATTTAAAACACTGTATTAACATTACCTTCATCCTTTTGGCCAGTTCAGTTCAGGGTCATTTCTGGCAATATTGTTAGTATCCATGTGAATCAGCAGCATGTAGCAATACCAAGAGGGCTAGCTGGATATTGGTGGCTTTCCCACAATGTCAGATTGGGAGGACTATAGAATCCCAGTGGCTAGCCAGAAGGTCTCTTCAGCCTCTGCTGGAAAGAGACACCAGCCCAGTGTTTTCTTTCTGGCGTAATCTTGAATCTCAGGTCCTTTGCAGTATGGGGCTTCTCCCTTGCCACTGTTGGATGTTATGTCGGTACTTGTGGCTGACCAGTGACTTCGCTGCTGACCGTGTGGTGTGAGGCAGCGGCAGCACTGTTACAGCAGGTGAGTGGAAGTGTTTCATGACTAGCCAGCACCTTTGGGCCAGGCATGCAAAGCTACCCAGTGTCTCATTTTCTCTCCATGAGCTGTCCATGGGCCAATTTTTTCATCTGGGCAGCTCCAGGCCTGACCCACAGTAGTGCCCTCAGGTAACTCCTCTCTTTCTCTGCCCGGTATTCCCATTTCAGTGTCTGAAGCAGGACATTGCTCCTACTCCCCCACTGAAGTGAGCGCCACTGGGTCCTTCACTCACTGCACTGTAGACAGAGCCCAAGATCCTTTACTCCTTCCTCTCTCCCCCTGAAATTCTGAAGTGTTGCTACTGAATTACTGTTACGTGGGCTCTGTTTCTGTGCATTTCCTGCCTCCTGTGATATTGCTTCATCACCATTTCCCTTCTGGAGTACAAGACACAGGAATAATGGTTCAATGGGGCGGGTTTGGTCTGAATTGCATGCTAAAATCTTTGTTGTGACTGAGGAATTATGTCACACCTCCTCTCTAGTTCTTGATGCCTTGGTGTACTCTGTGCTTGAACTCCACCACGGAGAGACTGTGGGAATGGAGTCAAGCTGTGGCCATAGCATACACCCAGGAACAGCAGCCGGGAGGTGCTCCTGAGTCCTACAGAATAGAAACATAAATGTAAACATTGTATACCTGGTGAGCTATAAACATAAAAAAAGCTTCATTTGGGATCTTGGAAACTACTGACTGTTGAATCTGACTTACCTTCCGGGAAGGGGTTGGGTCTGTAATGACAAACAAGATGCCTGAGGAAATGGATTAGTGCAGTGCCCTGGACATTGCCTGCTGGGTGGATTCAGCATGGCCTCTCTAAAAGGAAGTCCTCCTTGGCCAACCTGAGGCACTTCTGTGTGGGATTCAGTGAGCACACAGGCCAAAGGAGCCAGGGTAGGCAACATACTCAGTCTTCAAAAAGACTTCAATAAGGTTCCACTTCAAGGTTGTTAAAGTAACTGAGTTTCTTCAGGACTGTAAGAAAAGTCCTTTTATGGACTTAAATCTCATGAAAAACTTGGTCGTTTTTTCAGGGTTTAGAAATGCCACTGGTAGGCTCCCATAAGGATCAGTGCTAGTGTTAGTTTTATTCAGCAGAGATCAAGGAGACTTTGAAACAGTGAATGAGTGGTTAAAAGCTGGCAGAAGAACTTTATAAAATATATATTTTAGTGGTGAACCTGGGCAACAATAGTTTAATCTGTGCCTCCGTTATGCTGAACTCAGAGCTGGCAGTCACAGCTCAGGAAAAAGAGATTGGAGTCATTGCTGTCTGGTTTCCAAAGTCATCATCACTATGTACAGTGGCAGACAAAAAGGCAGCAGCATTGGACATTATCAGGAGGAGCTCTGAAAGCAAAGCTGATGACAAAATTTTGCCACTGTATTAAGCTGGGACAGTTCTTTGTGTGCAGTCCTGGCTCTGTGTCTCAGGAAGGTCTTAGTGGAGTTGGAGGTGATACAGGAGAGAAGCAATGAAGAGGGTCCAGGGGACAGAGCGTCTGCCTTCCAAAGGGAGACTACAAAGGTTGGGATCCTTTCTTTTGGAAAGGTTACACACTGAAGGGGAGAAAGAATTAGCGTGACAGAATCAGGAGGGTGCTGGGTAAACTGAATACAGAGCTGTTATTGACCACATACTGCAATACTGTAGCTGGGGAGCACTTGGTGAAACAAGAGGGAGACTGGTTTGAAAGCAAGCACTCCTTTACCAAGTACATGGTGAATGCCTGTATCTTTGTCCCATGGTGGGTGTGGAGGCAAGCAGTACCAGCAGACTGAGAAAGAGATGAATTTATGATCAGTGCATCTACCAACAGGTACCAAGAGGACTAGAGAGGGAGACAGCCTCTAATAACCCTAATCCAATGATTGCAGAAGCCGGGATAGTGGAAGGGAAATGCTCTCCCATGAAGGCCCAGGCTCATGTGTTACATCTCCCTTTGCTGTTTCTGCATACAGTGGGCCAGACTGGAGGGACCACCCATCCTGCCCAGTCAGGCCCCTCTTCTTATGTTCCTTTTAAGGGGATGAGGGAGATCAAGAACTTCTGGGTTGTCTCCAGCTGTCTTTCTCTATGAACTAGCAAAATTGCTTATACTACACTGCTCCTAGGGTTTTGCATTACAGAATGGTCTGGAGACAAAGGGGAAAAAAAGTGACTGAAAAACGTTTCACTGCAGTCTTATTAGCATACCTGGGTCTCCCTCCTTCCCTCTTGTTTGAAAGTGACTAGCCCTTAGCAGAAATTCTTGCTATTAGTCCCTAAGTACATGACCTTATACCACTTATTTTACACACTTCATTACAAATATAAAATACTTTGACAGGAAACATGTATTCCATATACAACACAAAGTAATTATATACACATATACATAGCGAGTATGTTAAATACATTTATATATAAATACTGAGTAAAGTTATTGTCATTCCTGGGTCAGAATGAACTTTTACACAGAATTGACCTCTATCTTGAAGGTGGAATACAAGTTTTCTGGTAAACTAATAAACTGTTTTTGAGAACTTTGAATTTTTATTTACATATATTGTGTACATTTCTCTTCTCATGTCATTTCCATAATATTTAAGATTTCTTCATAATGTTTGTCAGATTTAAGAAGCTAGCCTTTTTCAGAGCCCTGGGTGACCACCATCTTTCATCTTGGTGATTAATTCACCTTTAAACACTATAACGAAGTTTAACATGCAATGACTTCATGCTGATGCAATGTCTGTGACAGATCATTATCATCAATATCTTTTGGAAACTTTAATATGGTTTATTACTGGCTATGTGTATCCTTCAGCATCTACCTCCAAAACTCAAAAGCCCTTTAACAACCCGGTTTTTCTTTCCACATATTGCAGAGTAATTAATTCTGCATTCTTTTTAGATTGGTCATCAGGAAGCCTGATCCATACCACCTTCTGCTCCTAAACATCCAAAAAGATCTTACTTCTCTGTTGGGAATAACTTGAAAAGAAGGCAACTTGTTTTAAATATAGAGCTCTCCCCTCATGCCCCCATTAGTTGCAGCATATTTCTACTCAGCAAAGAGAACTTCAGACTCCTCTGGCTTGCAAAAACCACTGCCATAGAGTAACTGAAAACTTTTTTCTCTTTATATATTTTGTGTATCTTTCTTCTTGTGTGATGTGCAGCATTGGAATATGTCCCTTTTGTTATCGTAGTCTCTTTAATTTTTTTTCAGTTGAGCATCCTTTTAGCTGAATCAAGCCTAGAATCCTCTTAGCTGTCTTTAGCCAGAAAAAACACCTCTCTTCCTATCCAGTTCGTAAAAGCTCCTTCACCACTGCAGTAGAGCGCAATAAGTGAATCTCCTTTTAGACACAGATGTAGTTTGCTCAGGTGTTAGGCAGTTTTGGGGCTTGTGGTTCCATGTTCTCCATTTTCTCCGTGGCAAATTGTATGCAAGCTCTGAATCTTGCTATGTAGCACTGCTTGCTCATGTGCTCAAACACATTAACACTGCATTTCAACAGTAACTTCAAAATCACGCAAACACATAAGAAGAAACAATTTAGCTATAAATGTTTTAAGTTCGCCAATAATATGCACTGAAAAGAGTGCTGAGCATCTTTTAACTGTGGCCTTTTCTACTTATATTGCCTGGAACTCATCCCCAAAAGTGAGGATGACTCTCCCACACAGTGTCCTAGGCTCTTCTAGGCTAACAGCTCTTTGAGGACGTACTTACATCTTTTCCTCTAAAAAAAGGGTGAATTATAGACAAATACATCTGGGCGCTGTGATACATGTGCTTGCTTACCATTACCATTTTTTTGTAGAACTGTAGGTGGTTCGCTGTTTGCAAAGGACGTAATCATAAGTGTTGATAGCTCTATGTCCACAGGGTCTGCTAGCTTTTCATGAAGCAGCAGGAGTTCTCTGGCACTATTTGGTCTACGGATTTTTTACTGATACTTTTGCATTTCTGATTTTTCCACCTGGGGACTAACTAATGATTATTTGGATCATTTCCTACTCTTCTTGTCTCACTGTCTGCCCCTTCCCTGAACTGTGTAACTCTGTATAGCAAATATGATATGATTCATGGTACATAAATGAGCCAAAAAGAAGAATTATCTGTTCTCTTTAAGCAAGCAAAACACAGGTTTCTCTATTGTACAGATAACATTAGGAAGCTGCTCAACACAAAAGCATGTATTTTTCTAATGACATAGGTAATTCCATTTAATGAAAAGAGGACATTTTCATGCCATCTTCATTTCAGTAAAATTTCCCTGGGCAGTATCTCACTCACATTGTGTGTGTGTCATAGTTAATTCCAATTTCAGAAAAGCTCTTTGGTGCATTCCTCAATATTGATACATAAGTAATTGAGGATTCTTTAAAGTTTTAATATTAAGCACAGTTTAAAGACCTCTACACTGTGGAAACCTTGGACTTTCCCTTTCAGATTCCTGTTCAGAAACTTGGGTTTTGGATGGTTATAGGAACATCATAGAGTGTCTGCATTGAAAAATGCTTCCCTTTATACTTTTGTAAGAAATCAGGGCCAGTATTTTAAAGTTATATATCAAATTGTACAGGGGCAAAGTGGGTTTATAATTCATTGTGCCAGAGCTAGAAGTAAATTTTCTCAAAACCTCCAAAAAAATGCAGATGAAAATACAAAAACTTTGTTCTCCCCCCCCCGCGGTCAAATTCATAATCATATCAAGACATTATTTGCTGTCCTCTGACTTATATTGAGTAGGCATTATCCCCTTTCCTCTTTAAATGCTTAATGTTATGATCCTTAGTTCAGTTCTGCAGTAATCAGAAAAGCGCAGTCTTCTAGGCTGGGGAGGGTTCAATTAAGTTCATGCATTTTTGTAGCTGCTCTTGGTGGTTATTTAGCAAATATATATATAGACTACAGAATATTTACAGAAGGAGAGAGAAACTGGTAATTGTAAGTATTTGCTTAAGTAAGCTGATTCTCATTTAGCCAGGACACAAGAATGTATATCATGTTAACCCCAATTTCTCACCTGCATATATAATGATAATTAGGTATAGATGAACAGAACATAATCTACATGCTGATCAAGAATTTGCAGAATAATGAATGTTTTTTTAAATAATGAATAGATTTGACAAAATCAGTTTGTTCAGAAACAAACCATGAACAGATAGGTACATTCAGCAAAAATGATTTTTGTTATGAATTATTAACCTATGACTAGTAATTAGCTCCCAAACATGGAATTCTAACATGAGCCTTTTGCAAAGAGCCTCTTCCTCCCAAATATCAGAAATGTCTGTCAGCAGAGCACACATTGTGTGGTCAGAAACAGAGTTAGCGTAGGAAGGTTATCATTTAATTGTACATGGAGTTTTGTGAAATATTTTACACACAGCACTTCTTACTCAGGCTACTTTCCTTTTACCCACTGTGAAATCAAGAATAACAGAGGGAGCTGGACAAGCTGATGATCAAAATTTAAATGTTGCTCGCAGCATCTCATAGACCTTAATATGAATTCTGCCCAGTGTGATCTGTGACATTCCTATTGTCTTAAGAAAGCTTTGAAAAAAACGGGAAAATAAAGCTCACTGTCAGGAAAAAAAAGTGCAAGCCTGAATTAAAATGTAAATTTTAAAAAAAAAAAAAGAAGGAATTACTTATTCTCTTCCTCTTTGCTGCTGATGGCAATAGGGTTGTGTAAAGATAAATACTCACTTAATTTTACTCCCAAATTCAAGGTGTTCATGCAGTCTCTGTTATGCGTTATCTAAGCATATCACCATCCTTCTTGTAGGTATACACAAAATCACCCTTTGAGGTGGCAAAGTTTTATTCTCTATATTTTAAATATGAGGAATAAACAGTGAGTGAGAGAGAATTGTCTATGCCTACTAAGGCCTGAATTTATTTCACCTATTTTAGGTGCTTCATTGAGGCACTTAAGCTAGTTATGCAACTTCCCTTTTGTAGAAACAGAGAGTCTCACGTAGCCTCTCCCCTGATGCCTCCAAGCACTTCAGTGCCTATGGTTAGGTAAAGTCACCCAGACAAATGATGGTGGAACAAGGACTTTCTGAGTGCTTCTCCAGCTTTCTCATTTCTGGAGCCTCCCTCCCCACTTGTCAAGTCTTTGCTTATTATTATCAGAAAAAAGGGGACTATGTGGTGATGATAGGTGACTATGTGACTTCATGCCGACTGATACTCACTTCAGCTGTGGGGTTATGACTAAAATCGCCATAACACTTCCAGTTATTGCCAGTTATTGCTGGCAGCTGTGACTAAAAGGCTGTCAACCAAAGGGACAGGAAATAAATTTTTTCCTCTACAGCTACTGTACTGCACTTGTGGACGATGTGGTGGAATGTGCATTGCTGCCTGTGTGTCATACAGCCTCTGCGGGCAATAGAAGGGCAGCGAGTGTTCCCACTGCCAGGCATCTCAATGCACATTTTTCTGGAGTGCTCAGTTAGCTCAAACATTCCTGCAGGCACACTGTTTACAAAGGATCTGTTTTGCCTACTTGCAACCCTTGGAGTTTTGCTAATCTGTAAGATTTCATGTCTAGGGAACAAACCCTTCTCCCTGGCCTCAAATGAAGAGTTCTACAAACTTCAAGAAGAGTATCGGCTGCTATAGAGCAAGCACAATTTGGCCCTTTCTCCTACTAGTGATAAAATATTACAAAAATTACAGATTTTTACAGAGTTATATTGATAACACATAGCTGCAATCAGTCTTGAAATATTTTGATGTTTGGAGCACAATATAAGTATGTGTTGTTTTCCCTGAAAAAAAGAAGCTCAAACTCTCATGCTGTAAATATTGAATTATCATTAATATATTAGCACAGAGAACTTAAGCCCTAAGACCTTCAGTGTCTTTGCTGAAGTCAGCAGCTTCAACCAGAGCCTATCATTGGTGTCTCTTGTGTAAATCCTTTGAAGTTATTACTGCTCTGAAGTGAGGAGAGAAACCAGGATTTTAAAGGGGAAAAAAGTATGTATTCAACTGGTAGATGAGTTCTGTTCTGAAAGGAGGTGGAAGAAGAATGAAGGCCTATGTGGTGGACAGCACAGGGCCACGGAATGCTGCCGAGGGCTGATCACCAGCTTGTATTTATGCATGCGGCTCTGCTCATGTTTGTGGAGCTACAGAGGTTTTCACTGCCTTGGAGACTGCACCCTTCTACTCTGGTCTCACTTGAGCTGCTCCTGCTTTACCTTCACCATGGACTGCCCTGCAACAGAGGCAGAGGTAAAGTTCTTACTCCTCCCACCCAGGACAGAGTTCTGTAGCCTGGTGGTTGCCCCATCTGAGAAGAGCCCTGTGACTGAAAGAGGGCTGGAGGAGGTACACGTGCGAGGAGTACAAAAACTCCCTTGCACTGCCAATGCTATGATCACAGCTTGTGTTGTGAGACTTACTTATATCACTCACCTTTCTGAAATTCTTAAAGTTTTCCAAGAAAATATTGATCCAGGTTGTTGTTCTTATGAGAAAAAACCCAAGACAATAGGAGTAACCAAATAAGACTCCATTGAGAAACCTTCTCCTCGTGAAAGGAGCAACAGCCCTTCACTTCGGTGGGAGGATTCAAACCTTGCACTACTCGAGCAGTTGAGATATGATGGTACTTGAAGCAGATGATCTTTGCATGTAAGTAGAGGTAACTATCTTTCTTTTGTGGACAGAACTTGCTTCTTAATCCTTCCGTTCACTCTGCATTTACACAGCACAGAACTAATCTGACATTTGAAGAGGATACCAGGGGAAATATAGTTCAGTACATTATACAAACAGACAGGATACGCTAACATGTTAAAGACTCTGGACAACTTGGTGGAAAAATCCTTACTCAACATCCTTTCCTAGTGCTGTTAAAAGAAAGCAGTTTCAACTTCTGTTTCTTAGAAATCAGAGCAATTGGAATAAATTTTTTATGTGCTGGCCATCAAGTTATTAAATTCATCTGAAGAGCTGAAAAGCATTTTGCCTTTGTGTAAGTGGAAATTAGGCAAATAGAGCTGAAGATTTTCCTTTAAGAAATGTAGGGAGTTCTGCAGGTTGGGGAAGGTATTTTGTTCCATGATTGCTAGCCATCAGACTTCCTGACTTACTGTGACTGCAACTTTCTGTATGTTTAATTGTCAAGATTTCCCCAGAGTGGCAGCACCTATGGATGAAAACTAAGATGTCCACGTATTTTTAATCCTTCTGCTTTTTAAATGCCATGGCAGTAGGACCTGGCACTATTTGTAATGGTAAAAGATGTTCCTGCAGGTTTTACTCAGGTAAAACTCTCAACTGAGTCGTACTAAGTTGGGTCACATAAAGAAAGAGGGATGAATCTCTTGCAGTCAGAGATTCCCTTGAACCAATTGGAAAAAAAAGCAAGGACTACAGCAGACCAGACAAAACTCTCCGGTACTGTTTCAGAAAGTATTATGATCAACCAGGGATTAATTTTCCTTGCTACTTCAAGTCCTTAAGCCTTGTCTAAACTATGGAAATGTACCATTCTAAGAAGTGGTTGGCCCTCCTAACATGGTTGTAAAATACCTCATGTCCAAGCCGATAGGCCTGATTTGATTTGTGGAAGTGTGCAAATAAGAAAAAAATTCCCACTGGTGGGAGCCACAGGGTAGACAAGACGTCTATGAATGTAGCTATTTTTACCACCATTTTGCTTTGCTTTGCTTTTCCAATAGGTTTAATGAAAACTGTGGTTGTGGCTCCCACTAGTTTTAACACATTCAGCAGCACTGGAGTTGAACCTGTGGAATTTTAACCGGTTGTAAATTTTCTCACTATTAACTCTGCCAGAAATCCTTCCTTCTTTCTTTCTTTCTTTCTTTCTTTCTTTCTTTCTTTTTCTTGCTTTCTTTTTCTTTTTCTTTCTTTCTTCCTTTCTTTCTTTCTTTCTTCCTTTCTTCCTTTCTTCCTTTCTTCCTTCCTTTTTTCTTCCTTCCTTTCTTCCTTTCTTTCTTCCTTCCTTCCTTTCTCTTCCCTCCTTGCCTTGTTTTTTTCTCCCTTTCTCCCTTCCTTTTTTCTTCCTTCTTTCTTTTTTTTCTCCCTTTCTCCCTTCCTTTCTCTGTCTCTCAATACAGCTTGTATTACATTTGATATAAGCTATTCAAACCATTACTAGGGTCCTATACATTAAACTTGCACAGTCTTAATGCCTATATAAACAGAAGTCACTACCCTTGATGCAGTGACTTCCCTGAACTTCACTTCTGGCTTTTCACAGTCTTCAGGTCCCACTGAAATGACAGAGCTGCCAAGTGCATTGTCAGAGTTACTGCCCCTGCTGTGAACAGGCACTGTGTGAAATCCGTAAGCAAGATGGGTGGCAGCTCTGCCTTCCCTCCAAGGGACCTGTCAAATACCCATACAGACCAGTGGGTAAGCTAAAGGTCCCTGGGGGATCTAGGTGGAGGAGCTGGGAGGCAGCAAGTCAGAGAACTTAGCGGCTGGGCAAAACCAGAGGGTAAGGTAGCTCTGAATGAGGAACGATCCCAGGACAAAAACAGCCCATGCGCCCGCATGTGTGGCTCTGCTTATGTCACTCAATATGCCCCATTCAGCTAGAAATAGCCCCATTTTCTACTGCTGGCACATAGCCAGGGTGTTGAAAAGCTTTGTGTGGGTAAGTACCGAAGAATCAGGTTATGGTCTAACTCTGCACTTTCCTCACATTACACAAATACTAGACATGGTACCAAGGGGGATACATTTTTAACCTTAACACTTCAGTGATGGATAGTAGGACGGATAGCTATGCTTTATTTCTAAGAGTCTTTCATTTACATTTGGGGGTCTCAGGTGACAGACTACTATTCCACTCTCCTTCAGCTCCCTTTCAATGAATATGCACAATTGCAGCTTAGCTCCAAAAACAATTTTTAAGCTGAAAATAAATGTTTTCTTTTCTCTAGGAGGGAGAGAAAAATCCATATGTCCTAGAACCACAGTCTGTAGCTGTCTCTTTAAGTTTTCAAATCTTTACAACCAATTTACAAATGAGTACATTTCTATAACCCCTGTGAATAGCCATGTTTTTTAATGCAAGAATCTGTTTTATTTGGACTATCTTCTTTTTTTTCCCCCCAAGAAAGCGTACCACATGAAGAAGAATGTGTGGGCGTTGTGAGAATGAATGATTTTCAACCTGTGAGGATGTTATGGCCTCATGTACCCTAGGAAAAGCAGCTGCTGCTGACGACTGGTGTCAACAGTGACTGCGGCTGAACAGTGCTGAAAACAATTTGAGTCCTTCTGTCCCCCAGCTCACACAGTATTCAGCAACATTTCAGGTAGTTTGATTAAAATCTGAAGAGGCACTGATCCTGCTAGCCTGGTATTAACAGGAGAGTGAGTCCTAGTGTAGACAGCTGCCTGGCTCCAGAAGCCATCGGCAGTGCTCTGTGTGCTTGACATGTCCTGGAAATGGCTTCTGAGCCAGAAAGCTGTCTACACTAAAGTGTTCAGTGTTTATGCCACCCTTTTTTTTTTTTGTTTTAGCATCAGAATGGGGTGAAAATTAAATAAGTGCAGTGGAAAAATATAGATACTGTTTTTGTTTGAATTTTCTCACCAAATGGAGAGTTAAGATACTTTGGAGAAATCTGAATTTTTCTTCATATCCTTTTCACAATAGTAAAAGGAAAGAAAGATAGACAGAAAAGGAAAAAAACCACAATAATTATCTGGTTTAAGATTTTCAATTAAAAATATAATTTTGGCAACGCTCTTTTTAATTCTTCCCAAAAGAAAAAGACTTTTTCACATTAGTTTGTCCTACATCTATGGAAGGGTAAAGTGCAGTGCACTTTAAAGCTGTTTCCCCAGGAAATAGCATGAGCAATCTTCTGTTACCCAACATGTATGTCCAAACAAAGCTGAACTGCAAAGCTAATAGCTTCAGTCTCCAATAAAAAGTGTAAAAATAAGTATCAGCACTTTGTTAATAGACGGACTTTTCAATGTTGTCCTGCCCACCTACTGTATCTCAGCCTGTAGACTGAGGAAAGAAAAAAACCCAACCTCAGGTGAGGAACCACAAGTGAGCTAGAAGTTCTTCTTATTGAATAAAAGAAGTGTGAAATTCTTTTGAAAAATTCTTGTGAAAAAAGAACTAAACCCAAACATTTGGCCTGATGAGTGAATTCAAACACATTGTGAACATAATCTAACTAATTCATATTTATGGAAGTGAACAGATTTAACTCTACTTGCTGCAGAACAGGTGCAGAAAGGGGGGATGGAAAATTCCTAAATACTAAAGCAGGATCCTACATTAGTTTGTGTTGTTTGGTGCAACACTTGCAAGGGGGGATGGAAAATTCCTAAATACTAAAGCAGGATCCTACATTAGTTTGTGTTGTTTGGTGCAACACTTGCAAGGGCGAAAGCAACTTTTTTTACATGTGGAGCAAGGAAGAAACAGATACTCTCAGGGAGCCCCTTACCTCATGGGAAAACATGTACGCTGTGAGGTGTCTTCCCAGCCCCAAATGTGCCCCGAGGCCAAACCATGTCATTCAGGGAAGCAGGTTTAATCTGCTGTCTCAAAGAGCTAACTTCTGTTTCCCAACTCTGTATGGAGATGAGGAAGACCACTCATTTAACTTCAGTCATCTACACGAGGGCAAATGGTTCCCAAATTCCTCTCTGAGTTACATAACTTTGCACCTTTGTTGGAAGTTCATATAAATAAATAAACCCATGGGGAATCATATCTGCTCAGTTTAAGGCAAATGATACAGCATGCTTTTGCATTCAAATTCTGTCATCATGCAATGCTGCAGATCTTAACAGTGGCCCACAGCACTGGAAAACTTGTCTCTTGTCTAGAGCCTCCCATCAGATATAGAGTATTATGCCATATTCTTTGTACAAGAATTTGTTTGGAAACAATTAGAGGTCTCAGTGTACAGAGAAAAGTCTCCAAAGAGCGTAGCAAGCACTACATCTCTCTGTCTTGCTGAAACCATGTGCGTTTGAAAAGTGTGCAGATTGCATTTTCTAAAAGGACGCTTACCTCTTCCTGTTGGTTCACTGATCATCCCCATTCACAAACATGAACATACTTGGTGCCCTATGCGTCTCCCTTCATGTGTAATAAACGGAAAGGTCATTAATGCTGTCAGTCACCGGTACATCTTGTTCTCTCGACCTGCAAAGCACATTGGGCTCACTGTCTGTTTCTCAGGCTCGGGAAATGCAGGAAGGATAGGCTTTGGAACACAATGGAAAATTTCCTTCCATTAGCTACCAGAAAAAAGAGACACCCTGAAGGCCTTGTCTTTTTTCATTAAATTCATAAAAAGCTGTATAATTACAAAGCTAGTGCAATGCTAATTTTCTACATAACTTTCACACTTTATCAGCCCTAAAATATATCTGAAGTGGCAGCACTGATACACAGATCAGGTGCCAGCCCACATATCCTGCCATAGATAACGTGAGGCACAGAAGCACGGTCTAGTCTGTAAAGAATTAGGAAGAAATACCTCTACTAAGGAGAAATGCTCTGGCTGGATTACTCAATGAGTGCTGACAGCAGAGGCATTAAACCAGGGCATTAACAGACTGCAAGAATTGCAGATTTGCCCCTGCTAGGCAGAAATGTGCCTTAATCATTAAATTAATGATAAACAGAACCTCCAAAAATCGCATGCAACTATTAATAAACAATCTCACAAAGTCACATTTCATTAATAACCATAAACAAATCTATAAATGGTGCCCATTGGAAGGATAATGTTTTTCCCGCTCTCTGAGAACATATGTTTGTAAACCGTGTAACTGGGCCCCGAGTAATTTTGGAGTGAGTAATTTCCGAATGTGCAATTACAAATGGCTAAAGTGCAATAGCTCCCCGAAGCATCATCACAATTTCTGCAGTGAGTGTTTAATTGTAGCCAGACTTTGTAACCTTACCATGGCCTGTGTCCTTGCCATAACCCTAGGCCTAAGCTCCACTCTTCAACATATGGGAAAATTTTTCAAGCTGATTGCTCCAATCTGATTAGGGGAAGTTATGTAGCTGCCATTTATTCAGGGTCTTGTTACCACACTCCAACAGCTGCTTTGTAAAAGATTCCCATTAAGGCCATTTTCTGCCTACTCCAATTCCAGCATGCCTGTCAAAGTAATTGTGATTGCACTGATCGTTCCGAGGGTGCCAGCAATAAAAAAATTAAAAATCTCTTTGATACCGGGTTGGCAAAAAGCAACTTCGACACAAGGGTAAATTGGTTAGGAGAAAGTGCTTCCTGCCTCAGCCAGCTTTCCTACCCTGAATCCCTTGGTAAATTCCCCAGTGCATGAAGGCACAGGTGTCTCCAGGACAGTTTGAAAAGAGGAACTTGCTCTGTAGCAGGTGACTATTAAAAACCTAGCACAATTCCATTTTACCACAACAGTCTTTCTCTCCAGTTGCCACTTTGGTAACCTAAAAAGCTTTGCTGGGTTTTTCACTTGCTGTTGTGGTAATGTCAAGGTTGATAAGCTGCACACAGCTGAAATGTCATGCCGGTACTGCAAAGCAAGCAGCTTTCCATCATGGTGATTGTTTCCAAATTTAAAAAAAAAAAAAAAAAAAAAAAAATCACGTGTTCCAAAGTGGGGGTGTCTAAAGGATGAGGGGGCCCCCTAAAATTGCTGACAGTCATTTCAGCCTGTTCAGAAAGCCATCATCCACATAGGATAAAGCATGATTTTTTCTCTTTTTTATTCAGATATTTCGTTAAGTTCAGAAGTTTACATTCAGTTACTTTCTGATATGAATATGTAAATGGCTGGGTGAGTTAGGGTTAAATATGGTCCAAACCAAATTTTGGTTTGAAAGAGCACCCACATAAAGTGTTTGTTGAACTCCTTGGAGTTGCTTAACATTTATTCCAACACAGATGCCTTTGTCCCTTTACATTTCTAATGTGTTTTTGCACTTAATCCAGTGATGATTTTATCATTGCTTGGTAATCAGAGATACAAGATTACCAAATTTTTAACATTCTTACTTCTAGCTAAATCATGGGTTGTGATTAATGTCTGTCATATGTTTCAGTGCTTGCTCCTCCATGCAGCAACTATAAGGTTCAAACACAAAGGAAATAAAAGACTTTAGTTAGGATCATACCCACCTGAAGAAGCTTGGGGATAATAACTGGCAATTATTAATATTACTTTATATTACATATAATTCATGGATTATGGATTCTGGAATTGTGGGTTATATTTCAACTCTAACTGTAGTGGTTTGGCTGTGATGGTTTAAACATATTTCTTCTCAAGTGAGAAAGTATTTTGGTCTTGTTTTGTTTTGGGCCAAAAATAAAACGCACAAAACTAATGAAAATTCTCCAATCTGGATTTTACATTGAGAAAAGCATGTTCATTGTTGACATAGGCTTACTGAGTACCTCTACCTGGACTGTGTAAAATATGTAAAATTTAACCCCCCAAATCCACTTACAGCTTAACCACAGTCTAAGCAGGTTAACTCTGCCAAATCTACATTTTTTAGACCTGAGATCCTTAGATCTTCTAAGAATTAAACATAACCTCAAATAACAGTATTTATCCCTTACTGAGGAAGAAAGATTTGAATTCTAGTTATTCTGTGCAACGAAAACTTTTGAGAACATGACAAATGGAAAAATTCTGCTCTAAGATGCAAAACCAGTGAAGTTAAGTGATTTTTCTCTCTTAAGGTGGTGAATCCGAATTCTGGGTATAAATCGGCTAACAGCTAAAGGCTAAGATATATGTATGTGGGGTTCTGTGCTAAGCATCAAACCTAAAAAAAAATACCTCAGAAAACCCTTAAGCAAGGTTTCTAAACAGGACATAATCTGCAGTAAAAGACATCCTTGAAAATGAGACTTTTTCTCTTTGGTTAGTTAGGAAAATTGTCTTCGGTATCCACAAGGAAGGACCGCATGTGTTCTCTATTACGTCTGGCTTTCCAGGGGTCAGCAACACAGAAGTTTATTTGGTGAGTTGTCCATGTTCCATGTTCCATGACAACTTGTCTGAAGAGGTCATGTTCTTGGACAGAGAATATTGCACTTTCAGGCTATTTTTGATTAGTTCCTGGTGGCTAATAAGACTTCACAGATGTGACTGAGCCTTACTGTGTAGAATAAAGTGGTTAAGTATTCCAGCAAAAGATGCTGGCAGGGTGAATGTAGGATCTTACTGCCATCACTGCAGACGAGTCATACTCTCCAGAATCCCTTGTGTCTCATCAACTTATCATAGCAGGGGTCTCACAGGTTTATTTCTAGCTGGTTTTTTGATGATGTGTATTATAGGGAAGGACAGTTTGGCATTACAGAGGCAAAAGGAGAAGACAGGAAAATAATTTAATGCCGTTAATTTTACCTCATGATCTCTTGGCAGAAAATATTTTTATGAAGTAATTTTTGGAGTTGAGGCAGAATCTAAGCATTTTTAGCCTGAAAATGGTGGTGAACAGATTTTTATTTCTGTACAGAGGCAGAAATGATTTAACCAAGGCAACATGTTCATCGTTTATGCCCGTCAATAGCCTAAGGGTCCAGTCCAAATGACAGCTGGCTGTGCACATCCAAACATTACCTTTGAGAAACTTTAAATCCAGAATTCAACTACAAAGTCTTAAATCATTGTATTGAAAACTTTCTTTCTAAAGACATTGATATATCCCATGGCTGCAACTGTTTTGAGCTTTATAAGAACATGCCTCCCTCAGTTGCCATGAAAATGTTAATTTTATGATGGCTTCTTGTAGGTCTCTGTTTATTTTAAGTCCATGTGAGTTAACTGATGGTTAGACTTCCCTAGGCAACTCTGTTTTTCCTAGAATTCTGTTGATGGGATTTTTTCAAATACTTGCTTTTTCTGGGACAAGAGACTGTGTGGCCGGGCTTCTCAATGGTGGTGAAGCAGTGGTGTAACACCTTCTGAGAGAGTGGCAAAATTGTTCAAATCCCCACTGCTTTATGGGGATTAATTTAACGAGAGCTGTCAGTGAACATTGGAGGTGTGAGAGAAGACCAGGGTGTTACAAGTGCTCTTGAAACCATGCTCTGGCTGCATACCTGCCAACATTTCAAATGTTCAAAGTGGTAGACTTGGCAGATAGGCTGAGTCTGGTTCCTACGTCTGCCTGCTCCTGCAGAGCCTCCTGCCCCTTCTCTCCATGCCTCTTGGAGAGGCCAGCAGCTTCTTGCTCTTGCAGGCTGGCTTTCCCTCCTGAAAAGTCAGATGCTATCTGCTTGAATCTTCCTGCTGATGTTGTTCGAAGAGACAAGACACTACTGATCCTCTGAGCAGGGTATCCTGTTTCAGTGACTGCACGTCCGTCATTTTAGCAGCAGTAGAAATTTTGCAAAATGAGCATGTTGGACCAGGGGTCTAGTGTTGGCAGGTGTATTTCTAGGGCACCAAGAGGACCAGTCAAAGCAGTTGAAAGATGGATTACAAAGGGAATTAATTAACAGACACATTATTAAGTTATTTAGCAAAAGGGAGTGGTGAATATGCTAGACATTGCAGGGAAAGGTCTTTTCGGTATGGAGCAAAGTAGGACAGAAGGTGGAATTGATTTCAGGTCTGAGATACTCAAATGGGATTAAAAAGTCTTCCTTCGCCTTAAGCAGGTAATGCTGGTGGATAGAGATTCTGGTGACTCTATAGGCGCTGTATGAAACACAAAAGTGGTAGACTTGTGCATTAGGTTCATTTATCTACTAAGGATTTATACACAGTTTTATACATAAAGAATCCAAGTACACTCGGGATGCACCTGATTTCCTGTGTTGTCACTGTGAAATGTATCTCTGCAGGCTCAGCAAGCTCAGTGCACCCAGCATGAATGTGAGATATTAAGCAGGTTTATACAGGCACATGGACACTTGCCTGGGATTTGCAAGTGCCCAGAAACTCAGTAGATTCAGAAACTGCAAGCAAATGGCCAAATTCCTTTTGGCCCCGCAAGGAGTCAACAGCAACATGGGAAAGGGGGGGTAGATGACTCACAGAAGTGAAAATCTATGGGAAGGAGTGTCAGAGTTGGCAGGTATGGGTTCTAATACAAAAAAAAACCAAACCAAAAACCAAACAAAAAAACCCAACAAAAAACCAAACCAAACCAAAAAAACCCCACCCCAACACAACAAAGAAAAGTAGTCATGGAGGCCACACCTGGCCTGCGTCTATTGTGGCTGTGGCAGAAGGAAGGAAATAAGAAAGCAGAGCTCCCAAACCCTTAACCTCCAAGTATCCGAATCTCCCTCAGCAATACTCTTATTTTGACCTCAAAAATGAATTTAATGACCCACCACACAACCAAATGCTGGCCAGACCAGTCAGCTAACACTCTCTGCAGAGGCAGTAGTGTTAAGGACTGCTTCTCTGGTTACCCAAACCTGAGCTTCTCTTCCTTCTTGCAGGTCATATTTTTTCCTTGCTGCCCTGCTGATCTGGTTAGCCCTTGATGCTCTGTATACTCTGCCCACATCCACTGTATTTACCTCTAGTGAAGGGGAGGTGTGTGGTGGGGAAGTAAAGGATCCTTCTGAGAACTACTCTTTATCCTCAAAGGAATTAGAGTTGTAGACAGTGGGAAATAAAAGAAGAGAGCTGGTATTGGACTAAGGAAACAGAAAGAAAAATCTAGCTACTCGTTTTGGGCTTGAAAATTATAGTGCTTGTCTCCTGATGGGAGGCACCCAGAAGGAGCACCCAGAGGAGGCTGTGACTCCAAGAGCAGGGGTAATTGCAGGTGCACAGAAGCATGCTTGGAGAGCGCATGAGAGTTACTGAAAATTAGGTGGGGCTGGGAAGACTGAGATCAGGAGAATGACGTAGAGCGGTGCTCTCTGAAACAGCCTTCAACAAAATGGGTAGATCACACTTTGCTGTAGAGATGGATCTGAACGCCTCCCGTTGAGACTTCAGTGGGGGTCACCCATTTCCTCTTGGATGCTCTAAGCCCCAGGTTTTTATTACAAAAGGTGCTTAATTCCTCATATATTAAAGAAAAGAGGAGAGGCTGTGTAGACATCCTGCCCTGAGAGGAGTTTCCAGGCTCACGGTCTTCAATTCAGACCTGGGTCTCTGGTGCTGAGAAGTGATGATGATTAGACAGACCACGTTGCTTCCCTGCTGGCTAATTCTGAGCACTATGAATGGGACTGCCTTTTGGTGGCCCCATGCCTAATGTGGGGTGCCTTGAGCCCCATTCTGCTCTTTCCCCTTCCATGTAAGAGCAGGCATAACCCTGGTGAGGAAACAGACATGTGCCTAGGTGTGAAGCGCTCCTAAAGTTAAATTATTATGGTGATGTGTCTCACGGCATCTTTGGCTGATCCAGCATTTATGCGCCGGATACACCGTGCAGGCAGAAGGGTATGTGCGACCCACATCCTCCCCAGCCAGTCAGACAGAGTATTTGGTGGCAGTGTGCCCGTCTGGTCTATGTCCTGGGGTTTCCTTTGATGCCAGGGGGAGGACGGGAGGGAAGGACAGGGAGGGGAGGAGCACGCCTCACCCCTATCCCCATCTGGTATTTGGGGCACACCTGGGTGCAGGAGCTGGGGAGCAGTGGTGGGCCCCGCAGCACAGGCATGGCCTTTGTGTGTAGCAAGGGTTGCGGTGAATGAGGCGGCTCCTGCCATGAAACTTCACTTCTTCCTTAATGCAGAGCGTTAGGCTTTGAAGCTCGAGTCTCCCCTGATCAGTTTACTCCATAAATTAATGTGTTAATTGTACACACAGTGCTGTCTATTAGAGAGGTGTGTGTTTGACAGCCTCCAGCTGTGTGTTTGTAGAGATCCTGTTGTAGAAATCATTACAACGAGCAGTTTTCACAACCTTTTTAATGCACTCTTAAAAGTAACAATTACAGGGGCTTTAACATTTGCAGCTGAAACATGTTTGGAGAATGGCTCATTCAGCTGCTTTAGTGTTAACTTGATGTTAGATCGGATTGCATGATGCCAAATTAGCCATACACCACATATCATCCCACTAACATTGTAAGCGCTTTTCTTTTTCTCAAAAAACAAATCAAAAAATGCCACCATTTTTAAAGCTCGTACTTCAGAAATTCTTTTGTAACAGGTTCCATCTGTTCTTAATTTCTTGCCTAAACACGCAGGCTCGCAAGCAAACCCTTTACTCACGTTGACTCCTGTGTGAGTCATGGCTCACAAAAGGGTGCAGGCAGTCTGGCCCTCGGATAGAGGCAAGCGCGTGTTATATATTTACAACAAATCTGTTTGACCTCTCAAATGCAGTGGGCACTACTGTTAATATGTCGAACCCTGTGAATCACAGAAACAGAGTCAGAACAGATGGAGTTTAAAGTTGGTTTTTTTTTAATTTGTCATGCTTTTCTCTTTGGACACTGATTCATACACCTGTGAAACAGAGTAAATACAATTTTGTTTCTTTTAATGGTAGGAACTGAAGTCTAGCTAATGTTGGGTACAGAGGTCTACTGTCAGAAATGACCATTTCACAATCTGTCAAATGAGTGTTGCTAGGGTGCTGCAGGGGGTCCAGACATCAACAGGTTTGAAAGTGTCCACACAGGCATTCACACCCACCACCAAGGCATACAACCCAAACAACAGCTGATGAATTTCTTGTCACCTCTACAAGCAAACAAGGATGTTCAGGGACAATGAAGTGCTCGTTGCATTGGTAAAAAACCACCTGCATGTTCAGCTGGAACCGTGTTTCGGTAGCTGTGGCTGGAAGTTGTTTGTCAGGAAAGCAGGAACAATCCATTTTTATGTTAATTTGCTGTCTCCAAACAGCAACTGGAGCCCCTGGAAAGGTTGGGGGTGGACGGCGTGCGCAGAGAGGAGGCAAACCATCGAAAGGTGAGAAAAAAATGCAGTGAAAGTTAAAGCAGCTTGACCCAAGGAGACACCGATCTGTGTAATGTAAATGGGAAAACTTGAAGAAAGAAATGGTTTGCAGACAAATAATTGGAGAAGTTTGACCCCGGTACTGAACGGGGAGGGGAGGGAGAGAAGGAGAGAAAGAGGAAGAGTGGAATGAAGACCTGTGTAATGTAAATTAAAAAGACTGTGGTATAAGCATTTACAGACCAGTTGGAGCCCAGAGAATGTACGCCTGTCCTCTAGCTACAGAATGTTTCAATATGCAATTTTCTAAAGTAATCTAAAGTGCTGCTTGTTTCAAGAAAAAAAGCCCCGAAACATTTACAAGGCTCTGCAATTTGCTATTTAAATTGCATTGAGGTGTTTCATGCAGTAGGTCACATGTACGCTGCCCTACTTCACCAATCATTTCCAACAGGCAGCGTGCTTAATGCATGCTGCTACCTATCAGGGTTTTCCTGAATTTACTGGAGGCCTTCACTGATGTAATAATACAGTAGGTTCTAAAATGCTTGAAAAATAAAATGAAGATTAAGATTAAACAAAACATTTTTCTTGGTGATAAATTTAAGCAAATTGAATGTAATTGCTCAATTTTATTCAAAGAAAGAGCCTGTGCTGACCTTACAGTCAAATATTCTTCCTGACTTTTGCAAGCCTGGATACATGACATCATTTGGACAATTTGCACATATTTATACAATTTGTCATCATTCTGTCTTTACAGTCTGGAGAGTTACAGGATTTGCCTCTAGGCTTACTTTTCCCCCTGCACAAGATGCTTTATGAGAATCATATGCTTGCAATACTATTTTTAAAAACTGAAAAATTTAAGTAAACATTGGGAACCTACTTCATATTTAAAGCTGATATGAAGAAAATAAATTGTGAACAGAGGAACAGGGGCTGGAAAATTCTAAACCCAAGCACGTACTGAAGGCACAAGTGTTTTTTTTCCTTAGGCTACCTTTGACATGGGTATGTATGAACAGTATGGGCCAGGATAGTATTTCAGAGATGGGGGAGGCACTGAATGAATTTTTTTGTGCTTCCACCAAATGTAATTGACTCCTGTACCTCATTACCATATCAGTCAGTTGTGTGGATTATCAGAAAGATTAGGAAAGTGGCTATTTGGCATGCACTCCAAACTTAGATTCTTTTGAGATGAAGGAAGGGGAAAAGGTTGGCACAATAGAGAGAAGAAGCAAGAGTTTACAAACTAAATGTTTATAGCGAAGT
Organism: Chionis minor; assembly: GCA_013398295.1. Classification (NCBI taxonomy): domain Eukaryota; kingdom Metazoa; phylum Chordata; class Aves; order Charadriiformes; family Chionidae; genus Chionis; species Chionis minor. The sequence continues at coordinate 221,242 of VZSF01004856.1, forward strand.
CCTTAGCAGTTGGAGTACATGAATAAGTTGTTTTGATACTTCAAATGAAAATTGGCATTAATTTTTGAGAATTTAAACCCTTATAACCCTTTAAATGCTCCCTTATGAGAGCTTTCATAGGTCTGCTCCATTCAGCTCCTAGGCATCAAATTAGAAAACACTATCTTCTTGTTTATGGTAGTTGCTATTATTGAGACAGTCTTTAAAAGAGATCAGCAGAGTATGTTCTTGAGAGGGCTGAGGTGCTTTTTTCCAACTCTGTTCTTTCATGCTGCACCTAATCCGCAGACATTTGTGAATTTTGGTTTTGGTGCACGCTATGCATTTGGCTTCTTGTCAGGGCAAGGCCTGACTAGATACCAATATTCAATCTGCTCATTTACTCCTTCATCCCGAAGTACTGATCAGAGCTGATCTATACAGCAGATTGGCTGAGTCACCACTTGAGGGGGGTAGTAAATATGGGGTTGACAGAACTCTGGCTTTGCTGTATTGTCTGCACTTTCCTTAGTTTGAATAAAAAGATCTAGCAGATTTTTTTTTTCCCCAAAAGGAAAAAAAGGAATAAATTTAAAAGAAGCCAAAACTGTTTTCAAATAAAGATCAAGTATGATTTTTTTTTTCCTGGGGAAAAGGGATTATTTTTATTTTTTTCTGAAGTCATATTTTTTCTGTTTTGAATCAGCTTTTTCTTTTGGATTTCACTTCATGATTTTAGAATAATTGTAATCGTCCCACAATTAAAACAGAATTTTCACCTCAGGTTGAATGAAATGTTTTGTTCGAATAACATTTTTTCAGCATTATGGCTTGACCGTTGAATCAAGAAAAACTGCAGTGTGTGCAGCTAGTAAGGCCTTTCTCCCACAGCAAGAAACAAGCTTGGTCATTGATTTCAGCTAGCATGAAATGAAGTCCAAATCGATTCACACCAACAGCTTTTAACTTTCAGAGGGGACTTATATTTGAACGATAGACTGAAAGTGAGTGATCCATAAACCTGGTAAACAACACTTTATTGCTCTTGTAACTCAGTAGATGTGCACTGAGCCTTATAGACAAAAGCAAATCTTCTCTCTAAGTTATTATGGACAAATAGAGAGGAGACAAACAGCAGACTCAGAAAGGTGAGGATGGATGAAGATGGTAACCATCAATTGAAGTATATTTCCAGTGAGTAATTGGAAGCAGGGGTCAGATATTCTGGCTTCTTGAAACGATCACTTTTTTAGAAGAGTTAGAGGGAGAAAGATGGAGGGTCTTAGTGAAAGCAGAAAGGGATGAAAGCAGAAAGATAAACACAGAACCTTGCTTTGAGGGCATGCATTTTGGGCTCAGCCACAGATGCAAGGAAAGAGGTACGGTAAGGGTATAAAGCAGCAGGACATCATAGGTAAGGCTGAAGAACTTGACTCTGACCCTGTAAGTGAAAACAAACCTGAAGAGAGACTTTAAAAGCTCCTTGTGACTGAAGTAATGTCACGATTTTGCAGAAAGACTGAGTTAATTAAAACCTGCAAGCCAGAACACTGCTATTAATTCATTAAATGGTCCTGTGGTCTAACAGGCTGCTAATGTAGCTTATGCAGACTCTGCGTCACTTGCTGCTTGTGACAGCAGATCCTGCAGGCAGCGATGAGGCAAGACTTTTGCCTATGCTTACCTTTATGCGCCACCACTAAATCTTTGCACAATCAGGGCCTCAGCATCTGTCAATAAGTCCTGACCACACAGGCACATTGACTTATAATCTGACTTCTATTCAGTATGCGCACAGGTTATCAATGCACATATTTGGTACCCTTCATTAGTTTAGTGTGCTATCTTTAGAGAAAAGTCAATGGCCTGCCCATCTCAATGGATACCCTAGAATAAATTTGTGAACTAACTACAAAAGAGTACATAAAACCAGATGAGGCATGACAGAATTAAAGTCTTTGAGTCAGACGCTCAGCTGTGGCAAGCAGCCAGCTGTGCCACTGCCAGTTAGGCCATGCGTATTACCATTACAATTATATCGAAGGGAAATGACTTCATGCGCAGGGTATGGCTTGAATATTAAAAATTCCTTGAGCGAAATGAAAGGCGCATTACAGTATGATAGAAAAAGAGTGCAAACATGTTTCATTTTATTTCAACACTATGCTCCAGCAGATGCACTGGTAAGCAAAGGAAATTGCTAGGTCTCAGTTTCATGTTCCAGGGCTTTACTGATTGGAGGACAGATTTACAGCACATGTAAGAAACAATTAGAATAGGGACTCCACCAACAACAAAGCAAGGGAATAAATTCCGATAATGAGACGGGAAAAGTACAAGGTAGAAATGATCTATGTGCTTGCATTTGGGGTATAAAATGTCAAAAAGCCCTGTGTCAGCATGAATTGCACTAGGCAACAGATGGTGTACAGATTACGCTCTCTCCTTCTTTCTCTCTCTCTCTCCGCGTCTCTTTCTTTTATGGCTTTCTTTCCAAAAAACCTACAGATTTCCCCCAAACACTTTGCTATTTATTGGCTGTCAGCTGAATAACCATAAATGTTTGGTTGGGAGATTGTCAGGGAAAGAAGGAAGGGAGGGAACAGACAAGAAAAACTTCAAAGTTTTCCCAGTCATGTTGCACGGACAAGAGATCTACTCTTTCGATTCTGAATTGTTGCTTTTTGGTTAAATTTTCTAGGCTGAAAGTTTTGATTTTTTTTCTTCTTCCTTCCAGAGACAGTAACTGAATGTCATGCGAAAAAAAAAGAGAGGTGCCTGCAGAGTAAGGGCTGTGCAGTGCTGAAGTCATGTCTGACATCACAGCAATGAAACAGAGCTCAAAGAAACTTGTTGCTCCTTAGCATCTATTTACATTGTGTAAGCAGAGTGCCTGAATCACACAAAGGTCTCATTTTGTGAGAAAAAACTCATGAGTCATGGAGGGATCTGAAACTTGTGACATACTTTTACCTCGGTGAATCATAAACCACAACACCTTATCACTATAAAACAACAAACACTGCAGAAGCCATGTGGGTAGGGATCGTTCTAACCTGTTCCCCCAGTGTAGCCACTTTGTGTGTGGAACTGGGATATTATATACAACAGTTTAGGACAAGAGATGAAGAAAATATTCCTTCTAAGACAAAGGTATCTGAAACACAAACAAGATAGTAACCAAATGAGAATACACTTACAAACCTCCATCCCAATGAAAATAATAATATATGAATGTCAGTTACATTAAGTGTTTTAAAGTCAGAAGCACAAGAAACTTGAGATTTTACAGTTGCTGCATTTCTACAGTCTTCTGCTGTTTTTAACCATACTGTTTTATTTTCACAGAGGCTGAATACTCTAGAAGAATTAGATGAAAATAGTCCTCTGAATGACGTATTTCTAATTGTCCAATTCTAAATTTGAAAACTCTTAGATGCCATTCACAGAGAATGCAACTAAACAAATTGCTAACGAATTTGAATTCTCACAGTTTATTTTCTGGCTAGACCCTCGACAAGCTAAGTGGCCAAAATTTCTTTTAACGTTCAAAATCCAACTGTATTATTGTGATACTATTCCTTGCACATTCCACCCAGACTGATGCAACCCGCTTAAAGCCAGACCGATTTCTAACTTGCTTGATCACAAAGATGCAAGAGATGCAGATTTACAAAAATCAGCAAGGGAGGATTTACACCAGAAGTTGTGACCCTTTCATAATTCCTTAGCACCTGCTGAGGTGGCACATGTTCCTCTGCTTTGTGGCAGAGCCACGGCTGTGTGCTGGCCATTACATCTCTGCCCCGGGTGCTGCCCTTGCTGCTACTGCGTCCTACTTGCCCCATCTGGCAGTAACAGGCAGCGCTTAGAGGTGTTATGTGAAGGGGAGACAAGGAATGCTGTAAGGGGTTCCGGAGACACCATTTGTGATAGGTACTTTACCACCACCAGCACAAGGAAACGTGCCCAGAAGCAAAACACCCACAGCTAAGCTCAGCCCACAGCTAAGCTCTGAGGTTGGGGCAGTTACAGAAATACCTTCACTCTCAAATAATAGTTTCAGTGTCAGGCTCAGGGTGGAAGCAGAATAAGTATCAAAATCCACTGGAAATGAAAGTATGAGCTGTCTAGCTTTGTGTACTACAAGTAGCATACCGGGTTGTCTACAAGCTTTTCAAACCTAGCAGACTGTGGATGGCCATGTGAGTGTTTCCCGATGTGTGCATCATGTAGGCATGTACTTCCAGTTTGCAGATATGACCCACCTCCTTCGTTTTACCTGTGGAGTACAGTGGCAATTGTCATATGTTGGCTCTGGCTGAAAACATCCTGACTAGGTCCCATGTCTATGGACCCACACCACCCCTGTAGCAGTTCCAAGAAACTCCCACCTCCTTGAGAGGTTTTGTGAATGCCATACTTCTGAGGGAACCTGCCCTCTCAGTCCCAGGGAAGTGGATACAGCAGATCTAATCTACCTTTGTCTTGTGGAGGTTGTATGGTGTTGATGTCTTCACAAAAGCAGGATGATGCGTGCCATCTGTAGTGCATCTCTCAGAAGGATCAGCAAAGGAGGAATAGCAGCTCCCACCCCCTCCAATCACTCAGGACTTTTGCACTTAAGAGATTCTAGTGAGGCTAACAGTATCACAACTTGAGGGCCTTTTCAGTTCTCAATGGACAAGGGAAACATTTAAATAATTTTTCCAGTAAAGATAAGTGTTCCAGGATGCACACCCATCCCTAAACATACATTGATGTCAGTCTTGACCATGCTCAGGCAGGAAGAGTATTTCTAAAGACACCTATGGAAATTATGAAAATAGCAATCTTGAAAATGTCTGGGATGTGTTACCACTGAAACAAGGAGGTCTGTCGAGATGGAAAAGAGAGTGAGCAGTTAGAGGAATACGTAGTAGGAGCTGACAAAAAGAATCCTTGTGGGGAATAACATTAAAGGCTGAAGACTAAGACTACTGGACTTCATATTATAAAACATGAGTAAAGAAAGGTTGAAATACATGAGGACTTTCCCACATTTTACAACGTGTAGAGAGAGACATTCAGCTCTGGATCATGTGGTTGGGAGTTAAAATTTCCATATTTTCAAATGGTAAAAGTGGCTACAGCTTCACGGTCTGCAGCCAGAAGCTCCAGTGCACAGGAGCAGCCAGAAGCTCCAGTGCACAGGAGGATGTCATTTCATTCTATTTCTCCCATTTCAGAATGCTGAATTAATTTCTAGAACTTAATTAAAACTTCAGAATACCTCTGTAGTATAGATATTCTAATCACTTTCCCCATTATACAGATTGTGAACAGAAAGAGAATGAGATTTTAAAAAATACTTAGCATTAATCTAATTGATTCCTTTGAAGTCTGTCGGAATATTACAAAGAACATGAAAGCCAACAGAGTTAAGCCAGCTCTAAGTGCCAGATTTTCAGAGATCTTATTAGAACTGATTAAAATATATATATATATTTCCCTCTGCTTAGGAAACTCTGAAGTTCATTTTTTTACCAAATTGGAAAATAGATTTAAAATTTCCCTTAGAACTAAAATTTCAGCTTGGAAGAACTGAAACATTCAGTTGTCACGTAGTTTGTTAATATCGTAACATAGATATGCTTGATATCTAGCTTTTTATATTATTATGTAATAAATTTTCAAAATTAAATATAAGAAAGCAGTAAAGCTATACTTTTCACTTTATTTGCATGAAATACTGGCTACTATAGTGAGATAAAGCGATCAAGCAAATTTGGTTTGACTTTTATTTGTAGAAAATGTCATAACACTTTGACACATCTCTGTGAAATGCTTTGAATCTGACAAAAAAAACCCTTTTCAGATGGAAAACTATTTCACCTAAAATGTTTAACCATTTCTAGCACTTAGGTCCTCAAAGATGGCAGTTAGTTGCCTTAGAGGATCTTGATAAATACTTGAACTGGTACGTGTATTTCAGTGAACTCTATGTCTGTTTACATCTCCAGGTTTCTCAATAACTTTATAAAATATGCTTCAAAATCCCACCCAGGCTGTCTGCCTACCTTTTTTCTGGCCACTGAGCAAATAGTCTTGGCACCAAAGAAACACAATTCAAAAGTCTACAGTCTTAACCGTAAAAACAAGCTTTGCTGTTCTTCCTTTTACAAAAATAAAAAGGAGACAATATGAGATTTGGGTAGGAGAGAGGTACAAACTGGACTAAAAAGAAAGCCAGAGGTATTGCTTCCATCCTGGTTGCATTCCCTTTCAGCTGGCAGTGGTAAGGGCAGTATATCTATCCCATGGAGCCAGCAGTCTGTGTAGGTGGCAGTAGTTCTCCGGCCACTTTTGTGTTACACCAGCACCATGTCATTTAATTTGCACTGACCTAGATACAATAGTGGTCATGCCAGGAGCTCCTGAACTAGAATCTGTGCTTAAGCATTGCTTTCTTCTTTTTTTCCTGGGTTAAAACTTGTGAATTTCTCTCCTTTCGCTGCCTCAATTTCTCTAATATCAAGGTATACACCCCGTAGAGAAGTTGTGAGTAAAAATTAATGAATCCCAATTAACATACAGTGCAGAGGAAATCCTTATTAGTTAGCAGTATATTGCTCTGTTTTACTTCATGGATCACTCTCCATTTTTAATCTCAGTTTATTTTAGAATCCCTATGAGAATCACTTTGTTTTTCCATTCCCAATATACATATTCATTATCAGTTATTATTACATTGTGTATTTGCAAGCCTATGATATGTTCAAAGTTTTTTTAAAGAGCAATAGGATGTTGTTCTTTTTTTTGTTGATCCAGGGATCAATGAAGTGAAATTCTAAAGGTGGGACAGTTAGAGACAAAAAATATGTGTGTATATAGATATGTATATGCATATGCATTTCTGATGAAAGATTATATTTGAATTGCTGTTTAAATAGATACAATTATATGTTGTTCAAAGGAAAAATTCTCACAATGAGGTGAATGTGAATTCTCCAAGACAGAGCTGCTTTGCATCACTAGGGACAGGATGATCATCAACTTCCAGGATTAAACCTATTTATCTGAAAAGGACCTCAATAGACAATATTTCTAGTTCAAGAAATAGGCAAAATTAAAAGCAGGTTTTCAGATCAAACAAACAAAAAAAAAGCTAAAGCTGTCAGTCTCAAGCTGTGAAGAAGTTAATGAAAAAACTGTGATCTGCATCATTAGTTTTTGCAAAGAACTCTTTTTTAATAGTTTGTACACTTAAAAGCTGATCAAATTTAAATGTAGCAGTAGGTTGGGAGCTGCTTTGAGGAAAATACAAATGTTACTGGTAATTTTGACTCTAGCATGTACTTTCCATGCACTATGGATTCAAATTACATTTTTGGGTTAATACACCGCTGTATTATTTTTCTCCTGTTACACTTTTTCTTAGATGTGGAAGATGAACATAAACTAGAGAAGTATAAATGATGGTATTTATGGAAAAGAAGCCAGTGACATTAGTTCAGTCAGGAAAAAATGTGGCAAAAATTGTGGCAAAAAATGTCCAAAATTATCTTAGTTTTAGATAGTTTTTGAAAAAAGTTAGCTCTGCCATGACTATTGTACTTGCCCTTTAAAAATGAAAGTTAGATTAAGAAGAAAGAATCAGGAATAAGTGTATGAAGCACAGACATATATAAATAGATAAAATAATTGCATAACCCATTTCATTAGGCAGCAACCCTAAAATGAAGAGTTCAAAAATTATTTCAGGGAGGTCTATGCAAAAATACATAGCACCTGGAGGAAGGACTGTTACTAGGTTTTGAGGAATGCAGAGGACATTGCATAAATCGATTTACATAGGGACGGTGTAGGAGTGTGATTAAGTGATAGGACTCAGGCATTTGGTGTGCTGAGTTCCCCTCACTTCTACCCAAAATTCTGTAAAAATTCTCTTCTATTCTATTTTGATTTTCTCTCCTCCTGTTCTGAAACTATCCGCTGGCTTTTACTTGCTTCCCACTTTGTCACCAAGCTCTCCGGCCCCCAACTCAAGGCTCTGCAAAATCTGAGGCTGTGGATGTCGCACATCTCCGTGCTGCTGGTGTCTCCTCCCACAGAGCAGGAGCGGAGGCCACGCAGGCTGCACTGCCATGGCACACCATGGGACGTGGCACGTGGCTGCGATGCAGCTCACGCAAGTGCTTGTCACGCCGCACGGTGCTAACGAGATTGCATGAGAGCCCCTCACCGTCTCTGTTTGCCTGCCAGTAAACCTGCATCTGTGAAACTCACTTCTTCAGCTGCCAACGCTCCTGCAAAATGTATTTTCCCACACGGCTACCAAAAAAAAAAAAAAAAAAGGAAGGGGAGAAAGATTTTTAAAAGCCGTTTTTCACAGGTTCCACCAAGACAATTGATATATTTACCTGGACAGCATGTCTCAGGAAAGGGAATTTTCTTCTGCAAATTCCACCCTCCTGTTCACAGCATCGGAGCTTCAATGTGTTAATTACAATATCAGCAATGCATTATTAATTCCAAGATTCAGAAGAAAAAATGCTTAAAAAGGTGGTCTGTTATGTAACTTGTTTTTTTCACAAAGGAATTTATCCAACAGTGCTAGTTAAATGTTATCATAGCCACTCTTGAATTGTCTGTAGTTTTTTTCTTCTCTGAGACACAGATCAAACACATAGTGCTGTTTGTTTTTTTCCTGAAGTAGTAAATAATACCTCTATTACAAAGACACGTGACAGCTGATGTGTGATCTTCAGGCTGCAGTCTATCTTGCTGAATCAATGGTAACGCTGATAGCGTTGAAGCCTCTCCTTTCACACAAAAAGCCTCTCTTTTCAAAATGTTTTACTGAGAGCACAAACGCAGGGCCTTGCTGTCCTAGTTTGTACAATGCATGAAGTAAGCCTGACTCTAAATCATTAGCAACCCACCTTTTTTTGACGGCCGACATTATCTAATGCTGATGTCCAAAATACTTCCTGTGAGTTTCTGACGTGAAATTCACTCAACCTGATACAGCCAAATATGGGAACCCTGTGTGGACCCCTGCCAGAGCTGTCCCTGGCACCTCTACCTCTGAGCTCCCTGCGCACTGGGTCTGCATAAGCTAAGAGCAGGGCACCTGAGGAGGTGAAATAGGTGAAATCCCAACAATTGATCAGGAGATGAGGATGCAGCATGGGATGTTCGCTCTCCTCTGCTGCCTCCCCACAACCATTCCTCTGGGCTGGAAGAATTATTAAAAATTCACTGTAATGCTCCATGGGAAACAGTATAATGCCTATATAAATATGAATGTGTATGTGTTTCTCCCTTTTGGCATCACCCTTCACCTGCTCCTACTAAGAGCCATGTTCCTGAGTATGTTAAGTCAACTAGAGACCCTGCGGCTGATGTCTGCAGTGCCATTATTTCCATGAAGGGATACTTTGGAGGTAAACTTATAAGCTCAGTTATATGACAATGATTATATGGATTATTGAATGTTTTGTGATTCAGTGATAGGTTCCACAAAAATGTGGAAATTTCTTTTAAGGTTGCCTTGCTTTCTAAGTGGCCAAGTCCTTTAAAAGAGAATAGAACAGGCATGTCAGTATTGTAAAGAGAAAAATTCTGAAATAATAGAATTCAACTCTACAGACGTAAACGCTATATGTAGATCTCTCTCTTTCAAAGTTTTGCTCTGAGTTTGTTTGAAGCAGTAGATGATAAAAGACATTAGAAGGCAGGTGAGCTTCTACTAAGACAAACTGATTTCTGGGAAAAACCTCCCACATTTTCTTGCACACTCACATGTACAGATGGGGTATAGCATTATGCCATATGGAAGATAACCTAAAATATTAAAATACATTAATTTTCTTGCCCTGAAGGCCTGCTGGCTGATTACAGACAACTCACTGGGGGTTTACACTCCAGTAAATTCACTTAGTTTCATAACATAGGTATTTGCTGGTACTGCGATACACTGTAGGGCAATGAGCCTATTGATCTGCTGTTATGTGTTAAGGCTCTGAACCATATTTAAGAAATAAAATAACTGAATTCTGAAATTTTTCAAAAAGTTAAATATTACAAAGCTGCAAGCGAGCAGTAGAAAGTGTGGCACAATGATGTCCTATTTCTTTAGCAGTTTTAGATGTATTTTTGTTCTGAATTTCCTTGCAGACCAGTGTATTTCTCAGCACATCCCGTGTTTTTGGTTGCACCCACATGCTTGTGTACAGCAGCATTAGAGCATCATGACAGCAAAAGGGGACATGAAGCCTTTTCCAACCAGCTTCCAACCCTTCTAGCTGCCTCCCACCTACGACTGGAACTTAGATTTGTTGAACTGGTACTTAACAGTAGTCAGAGGAGGCTGTCAATCCCACCATAGTGATGGTCTATTACTCATTGCTGGTCTGATGTAATTGCATGACTTTTGGTTTCTTTGAGGGAACCTCAGCCATCAGAGAGGATAAGATAGCTGAGTCTTTTCCACTGTAGGGAGAGACCACTCAGAGAGGACAAAAAATCCACAAAAATCATCAGCATAGTGAGTAAATATGAGAAAAAAAATGTGAACAGAATATTAACATGAACAGAAACAAACACTCGGATGAAGCTACCAATGTTGGAACACCTAGCTAGTTGTTTCTGAACATAAGCATACTAATGAATGAAAATTCAGCTGCTGTGATGCCTGTATATGTTGATAAAACAGGCACCAGGAGACTGTAGTCATAAAGTAACTGCCTTACAGATATGGTGGGCTAGTTCTTTAACTTCTGTAAGTCAGTTTAATCTGACTATCTCTCCTGTAGCTATTACGGTTCAGCCTAGAAAAAACTCTGGCTGAACCATTGAAATCTCACTTCAGGCCTGTGTATTATATTCTTATAAAATAGGGAGTGTTTTTAAACAGCAAAAGAATCTATTCTTCATACACCGTCTTGCAGACACCAGCCAAGCAGCTTTCTCTTGTTGTTAGTCTTTGTTTCCATAGCAGACAGTCACGACACATGCTGTTTCAGCAAACTGATTTTTTTCCATGCACCATTTCATTTCTAGACTGCTTAGGCCCCATCCAGTTTCTACTAAAGTCAGTGGAAATGCCTAACATCAGTGGGAGCTACCTGAGGCCATTGTAGCTCATTTCCCCATTTGGGAAAAAAAACCCCAAAACAACAAAATAAAAAGGCCAAAGAGAAGTACTGTTTTCAGTGTAGCAGTGTCAGCTCTTGATAGATTTATTCTGAAGAAGACTTAAAATGTAATTAGATGGTGGTCACTGTCCATTTTGAAACTCTTCCTTGGCTTTACCAAACATTCACCAGAGGCAGCCTGGCCTTGCATTTTGTTTTCATGGGCACGTGTTGATCTCATGGCTGGGCATCGTTTCCTTGTCTGTGTCTCCATCCACCCATTTTGCGTTTGGGCAAGGGCTGACATGATAACTGTGGTTATTGGTAGTACCTACTGTTGCCTCCTTCCTCTGCCACAGCCTCTTGGTGCCCCATCATTCTTCACTTGGTTGCACAGTGCTAATGTTCCCACCTTGACAGACCAAGCTGTTAAAACAATTACATCCACATCATCAGTTAGCATGTGGTTGTTTCCTCAGTGCCAGACTAGGTCTGGTGCTCATGGCTGGGAGGAGTGGAGTGGGTGTGGTGAGGGCTCTCCCTGTCTGGTGGGGGACACACTGGATGGGCTGAGCACACCAAGGTCTCCGTGACAGGACTCATCCCCTGCCCAGCAGCAGCAGCAGCTGCCTGCTGCTTTAGAGCGGTTAGGTGTGTATCTCTTTTTTCATTGATGGCACTGCTTCAGTGAATTCCAGAATAATTCTAGGGGACTTCAACCACCCTGACATCTGCTGGAAAAGTAACACAGTGAGCTGCAGGCAATCCAGGAGACTCCTGAGTAATGGTTTTAAACTGAAAGAGAGTAGATTTAGACTAGATATAAGGAAGAAATTTTTTACTATGAAGGTGATGAAACACTGGAACAGGTTGCCTAGAGAGGTGGTAGATGCCCCATCCCTGGAAACAGTCAAGGTTAGGTTGGACAGGGCTCTAAGCAACTGGATCTTGTTGAAGATATCTCTGCTCATTGCAAGGAGGTTGGACTAGATGACCTTTAAAGGTCCCTTCCAATCCAAACTATTCTATGGTTCTATGATGAATGTTGTAGTCACACTCTTGAAGAAGGGGCATCTACCCTTGCCAGAAATTTGGCAGGTGATATCAAGAGGATGATTCTACTCACCTGTTTTTCCAGTATCAACTGCTTCAGCACGTAAAGCACTACTGTTAACATGCTGTTAGCATGGTGTAATATGCACCCCTGGTGCAATTCTATTTGATCAAATTGTTCTTTTATTCAACCATTTTTTACTGGTGACTGTTGATTGCTTGTATTGGCTAATCCACAGAAAAAAGCTAATAAATGCCATGGCATTTGTCACCACTGCATTTATGTGAGTCACTTCTTCCTGGATCCTAGTTTCTTTACTTACAAAAGTAGAAATAGATGATTCATGCTTATTTCTTGGATAGCACCTTAAAAATTTTCTGATATAATATTTCCTAACCAGCTATATATCATTATTACCTGTTACTTTATTAATTTCCACATTTACCATATGACCTTGCCTTGGCAACCATCTCATTTCTAATGACTGAACTTCCTTTGTATGTCTGCTCCTACTAAAAGTTGCCATTAGCTGATTATAGTGGTAACTGTGGCATTTTAACACACAAGCAATCTAGAGTATGCAAGTTCCTATTAGACAAGTCAGATATCCGCTGACATACTGTAAGGTACGATCTGCCACCCAAGTTTTAAAGCACTGGGGTTTCTTAAATAAAGGCCACAGTCCTTCCACACACTGTCAAGAAAGCTACTCTTTTTCAGATAACAAAGCACACAGCCTGTGTGCTGAAGCGCTATACTAAAAAGAATCACCAAACCTCTACAACCGCCTAAGATGTAAGGACAAAAGATTTTTAACTTTTGGTGGTAAAAACTCTTCCAGCCTCTCAAGTATGGCATTTCTCGTTTCACCACAAACTTTTTCCTAAGCATAGTGTCATTTACACTACGGTTCTAGATCCACAGCAATAAACTTTTAGGTCAGACTGGTGAACTCGTTCCTACAGCTGGCTTGACATAGCATGATTTATGTAGGCAGTGAAAAAAAAATTATTTTTCTATTTTACCCTGAAAACAATTGATCTTACCCAGAACTCTCAAATTTCTCCTACAAATCAAATAAATTGATTTCATTTTCAAGGAAAAAAAAATAAATTCCCATGAAATAAAAGCTTTTTGGAGAAAAAAAAAAAAGGAAGATCTTTCCACTAAAATGTGTGGGGAAACTATTTTAGCCACTATTATTTTACAGTTCCTAAACTCAAGGCCACATCAGCTGTGAAGTTCTACTGTACAGCTTAAATGTATTTGAGAAAAACTGGATGAACATCAATGTGCTTCTGACTTAAAATTTTAAAAATCCTTTAAAATAGAGACTTCCAAATCCCAAGGTGTGCCAACATTTTTAAGAGGTATTTCCATCACCCTCTGCATTTCAGATCATTTAAGACTTTTAAAATTAAATGTAAGACATTTGAGAGGGATATTATTTTTGCTCTTGGGTGGAGAAACACAACTTCAGAGTCCCTGGGCTGAGTTGTGGCAGCCTTTCTGACACAGCATACTACCTTTTACTGAACGTCATCCCACAGCCTCTTCTAGGTATAGATATTGCATATGTTGGAAAGCAGCATCCTAAGTGATGAATATTATTCTTGAGATAAAAAGCAGGCCCATTTAAAGTGGTCCTGATTTTTCTTATTGCTTTTTGTCTGTGGAACAGGATATGGCACACATACACTCTATACATCTTACAGTTCTTTGACCCCCTCCCCATTCTTCATCTCACATTTCTAGACATTTTTTAAATCCACAGTTTGAAGATATTATTCAGCATCTTCCTAGTGAGAAGGACTGGATGAAAATCCTTTCGAAGGCTTCTACCTCTTCCTTTAATCACTCAAGGCGTGGTTGGTAAGTGATGTAAGGCATGCCTTCCCCAGGGACTGAGTGCTCAAAGCTCCTGATTGCTTGGGGAACAAGAGAGCCAGAGGGGATCCTAAATCAAACCCTGTCTCTCACTCACCAATGCACCGATTGCTACAACAGCGCGCTTTCATTAGGAACGTTTTCTTCAATTAAGGGAGGTGTTGTCAATTATTCTACTTTTAGAGCTCTTAATTTGTTAGTTTATACTGGCAGAATTTGTAATGCCATCTCAGAATCCATGGTATCTTCTGGGACAATATATTGTCTGCTCCTCTGCCATGACATATCACCATAAAACACGGGGCTATAAGAGCCTATAATAATTTATGAGAGTACATTAGGTACCCATGTATAATTTATCAAATGGGCATTATGGAGGCAGGACTATGCCTGACTGACAAAGGTTACCTCTGTATGGGTGTCTTGTATAACTACACTACACAGGGAAGGATCCAATAGCAGACGTTCACTGAATTAAAACAAAGAAGCTTTTACTGCATAAACTGGGCACTCCAAGAAGCCAAGTTGAAGAGCATGAAAACAATTCCTGATCTTTAACATTTTGATTCCAAACTTACACTCTCCGTAAGATTAAGATAGGGGTTTCAATACATATTAAAACTGGAGGAAGCTAAATTTCTGAAGGGAAAGTGGTATAAAGACCATTTGAATTTGAGCCAAGATCTGGATTGGATTTAGCAAAAAAAAAACGGTGGGACATGTTCAAAATTTATTCAAATCTAAAGTAATGAAGTCATTAGACCTTTCAGATTCCCATTTCCTAGGGAAGGCTAGGCCTACAGTAGCAGCTCAAACATGACTTCACATCACTTTTGGGCCTGAGCACTCTTCAACTCAACTCTTTTCCCAACAAACTGAACATCAACTGACTCATCTTGGGGAAAATCTCAAATGCCGTTGGGTTTGATTCAAAATAAAGGCCTGAATCTCATTCACACTGAATATTTGTTTCCTAATCTGCATAGAGCCCTGAACGAAGCCTCTGCAGTGTGGTACTATGCACTTGGCCATGCAGCAACACTATATTCTTCAGAAAAAATTGGCTAGACTCAGTGTCAAGCCACAAATTTATACGTTGGCCACCCTGCCATAGCCTTTCTCCTGGGCCTCCTGACCAGACTGGGAGCTGTGCTGGTGGCATAGTCAATTGATCACAGCACTGTATGTTCAACTTTTTCTGCAGTCCTTGGGGAAAGGGAATTGGTTATAGCCCATAGCTATGAAGCATGGCTTCTAGCTCAAAGTTCAATGGCTTCTGCTTTCAGGTTTCTTCACTAAAATCTCTAAATTTAGCAAAGGTGGTATTTTTCATAATAGCTAAAAGCAGACTGAAGCCAACAAATTAATTTTGAGTTGGCTATGGAGCAACAATCACACAGTAAAAAAAATGCTCACTGCAACTCTGAACTAAATTTGTTCATTAATTCAGGGCTGAAAATATTTTAATATCCTTAGGAATCTGAATTTCTTGCACTAATATTATTTTCATGGCATTAAAATAATCTGTTTCCTCTGGGGAGGCAGATAACTCGGTGGGTGGGCTCTGGTCTGGGAGTTAGGGCATTTGAGTTTTCTGTCTTGTGGAACCAGTTGAGAAATACTTTTAATGAGTGACAATTCTCAGAGTACAATTTTGTTTCATGTAAAATATTTTTTTCCCCATCAAAAATATCATTCCATTGTAAGCAAAAGGAAAAAAAAAAGCGCTTCTTTTTTGAAAGTTTGTATTTTATTTATCAAGTTCTCTTTATTACTTGTTGATTAATCATCCTTCTTTCCCTGCTCCTCTTGCCCTCCAAATTTTGAACCTAATTACTTCTTTTGGAGAATTTCCACCAAATATTCTTCTGTCTACCTAGAAGTACACAGACATATAATTATCCAAGCCCTTCATTATAACATCATACCTATCTTCCAAGTCTCTCTCTGAGGCAAGAAATTCCTCATCTCCATTTTTTGGAAGGGATGATGAGACACAGAAGTCTAGGATTTCAAACTCACTCAGACACCCCAACTCACAGTAAGAATGACTGAAACAGATAAATATTAAAGTCCAAATTTTAAAGCATCCTTAGGCATGTAGAAGAGGGAAAAAAAACCCAAAACATTGCTTCCACTTCTTTCCCCTGTTATTTTTGGGGAGATCTTTGTGACCATCTTGAATGAAAAACAAGAAGGTCTGGAAACACAAATAAGTCTCCAGAACTGAAATCCCACTTCTTGCACATTTATACAAATGACACATCTGTTTTAATACATACCACAGTACGCCTAACCTCAGTTGAATACAAATAATTAATATGAATAATACATGGAAATTTTCCTGTTTCTTAAGTGCTAGCTGTGTTGTTTGGTCTACAAATAGAGAAAATGATCCTGACCGTGTTCCAGCTGGTTTGGACAGTAACACGCATAGTCATCAAAGTTCTAACATGTAATGTTGGTTGGTGGCACAATCTCCAGGAATCGTGGTATACTTTTGAAAGGAGTTTTGAGGCTCTTGTTGGAAAGCTTTAAGGAAGAAGTAAGTTTTTGAGAATAAGATGCATCAGTAAAACAAAGATGAATAGCCTGGTATGAGAAGATGCAAGTTCCTTGGGGTATACATGCTATACACTTTTATTTTGTGTGTGAGATATATCTGAGAGATTATGAATTACATGTAAAAATCAACTGGCATTTTTTGCTATTTAGAGTAGGGGGAAAAAAGAAAGAAAGAAAGGCCTGGATAATGTTGCCTAGAAGTACATACACTTGTTTATTTTCAAAAGTTGGTTGAGGGCTTGCAGGAAACAGCAGGGTAATGGAATATTCATGAAGCAAATGCCCTTCACTTAGTGGAGGGCAAAGAAAAGCCGATTGCTAAGCTTCTTCAAACTTCCCGTGCAAGAAGCTTGCATTATAGAATAATAAAGCCTGTGTTTGCCACTCCGCAGCACAGTCCTAACCTGGCACCACTCGACTCTTTCACCTCTCTCTTCCCTTTTGACTCCTCCTCCTATTTTCAGGCATGGAACCCCACCACTGCCCCTTTGACCACAGCTGCAGCGGCACAGACCTGCATAACCCATCACAGCCTCATGGAAACTGCTTTTTCCCTAGAGCCAGCCTGGAGGATGAGAAGCACCAAGCTGCTGCTGTGAATGCGGTTTTCTCCTGTCAATGACTGAGCACAGGGCAAGGGCCCATCACCTGCCAGCCTGGAAAGGCAAGCTCGTTTTCCCTTTCTTTCATGGGTTTACTTTAATGAACATCCACACAACTGTATCTCCCTAACCAGGATGACCATGAGCCAGCAATGTGCCCTCATGGCCAAGAAGGCCAATGGCATCCTGGGGTGCATCAAGTGGAATGTGGCCAGCAGGTGGAGGGAGGTCATCCTCCCCCTTTACTCTGCCCTGGGGAGGCCACAACTCAAGTCCTGTGTCCAGTTCTGGGCTCCCCAGTTCAAGAGGGACAGGGAACTGCTGGAGAGGGTACAGCAAAGGGCTAGAAAGATGATTAGGGGGCGGCAGCATCTTTCTTATGAAGAAAGAATGAGGTAGTTGGGTCTTTTTAGTCTGGAGAAGAGAAGACTGAGGGGGGATCTCATCAATTCTTATAAGTACTTAAAGGGAGGATGCCAGGAGGATGGGCACGGTCTTTTTTCAGTGGTGCCCAGTGATAGGACAAGAGGTAATGGGCACAAACTTGAACGTAGGAAGTTCCATCTAAATATGAGAAGGAACTTCTTTACTTTCAGATTGGCAGAGTGCTGAAACAGGCTTCCCAGAGAGGTGCTGGAGTCTCCAACTGCGGAGGCTTTCAAAATCCACCTGGGCACCATCCTGTGCAACCTAATCTAGGTGACCCTGCTCTGACAGGAGGATTGGACCAGATGATCTCCAGAGGTCCCTTCCAACCCCTGAGATTCTGTGATTATTATGCAATATGGACAGACTCCAGTGCTCAAGCAGTTGGTCTCCCGCTGTACACAAGGTACCAGACATTTTCAGCCCCAAAACTGCACAGGATCTTGAATGCCAGGAAAATACCCCACCGACCCCAACATCCCAGTGTCCCAGCAACATCTCAGTATCCTGACATCCCAGCATCCCAGCACACTAGCATCTCAGCATCTCAGCTCAGGCAGACACAAAGAGACACCCACCACGGAGCGGTGCTTGTTGTGACTAGCAGCAGCGGGAGCAGGGGTGATGCCCTGCCCTCACATGGGCTCCCATGGCTGTGGTGGGCTCAGCGTGGCCAAGCTCAGCGTGCCACTGCCGGGCACGCAAGGGGAGATTGTTCCTCCCTGGCTGGCCAGATTGGTGTCAGCTGCCCACGGCCGCGGGCGTCAGTCCCCTGGGAACCCGCGGAGCTGACGGAGGCGGCCGGCGCACAAAACCAGCAGGCACGAAGCAGCAGGTGGCCCCCGCGGAGGTAATCAGGATCACATTCAACGGGGGAGCCGGCTCAATTTTCAGCCCCGTGTCTGCCAAGGGGCCTGGAGCTGCCTTGTTAATGCTGCAGGGAACACGTGGGACACATTGACTGCATTAATTGTCCCCACTCATTCAGCGGTGGATGAATTATAATGTTACCACTCCAGGGTAAAGCAAACACCTATCATAACAATCATGTCATTAGTGTGCAGATGCCGGCTGCTCTGCTTAACCTTTTGTATCTTTTTTTTTTTTATGGCATGCAATAAGAATATTTTTTATTGTTTTTCGTATAATTGATTTTTAGGTTGCAAGTGTTGCTAAACCCTTGAAACAAGCACAGCTGCATTACTCAACAGCTAGGAATAAGCACACGGACTGACAAAGCACAGATTAAAGTTCCTTTAGAGAGAAACAGTGAGGCTTTAAAAGTTTATGTTTGCAGTTTGGTTTATCCTTTGCAGTGTGACTGACACATTCGTTATTCACATAGCAAGAGCTCTGAAAGAACTAAGGGTCCTTAAAAAATATAACAGTCTTAGGAAAGCTTCTAATTTAACTACAGCTACTAGCGACCATGATTATACATGCACACCCAGACAAATGCCACATTCTGGTTTGAAAATTAAACTGTTCACATCTCTGCAGAAAATGTTTTTGTTTGCTGTTATGTACATGTATACACATATATGGAGAGAGAGACACACATATATGTATACACACATCCAGATGTACATGTGCATGCATGCATGTATATGGACATTCCTTTTTATCTATGAAACTTTATATTAACTTAATACTAGTATGTGTATTAATAATCTACATGTAAAGATACTATTTCTGCTTCAACTTGCATTTACTCACATGTGCATCACAAAGCTTCTCTGACTGTTGCAACATCATTATCCTGCAATTAACGATCCTGACGTGGTGCTGTGTTCTCATTTCTCTTTAATCGAGCTCATTCTGCGTTTGGTGAGTGTTCTTCAATGGTCCTGCCGAGTGTGCTTGGAACTTCCCGCTGCATGTTTCTAAAGCAATCAAGTGCTCTTTTGGATGTTACCCATTACCCCTTGCCTTGCGAGATTTGCAAGCAGAGAGCCCACTCCCACCAGCCCTTGCGCACGCCTTTGGCAATTGCTCTATATCTAAACCTAAACACTCCAAAGACCAAGATTGCAAAAGGGATTTGCATGGTTTGGCCCTTGGCCCTGGCTCTGCACTGATGGTTGTTAAAACATGCAGATCCCTTATGCTTTTGTCGACCACTGCTGGAGCCAGCAGCCTTGTGTCACTTTTTTGTTAAAGCTACTGACAAGTATTGCAACACCATATAGAAGTTAACTGTTAATTCATCTTCCATACGTGAGCTTCAGCACACGTTCTTTGTGGAGGTGGAAAGAAGACGCTCCCCTGTCTCCTCTCTGCAGCCTCCCACCACTTCTTCATGCCTCTTTCGTTAGGAAATGAACTGAGGTCCCAGACTTGCAGACACTTACCAGTCAAACGCTTGACGTTACCTGCTGCAAATAAGCTCAGGAGATTCAATGAAAATAACAACTAGATGCACAGCCAAACTTGCAAACAAATCTTTGAGTGATTTGCACCTAAAACCAGGGTGCAAGAAGTGGGAGATGTGCATAGAGAATATCAGTGCACTATTTTGTAGATGCATACATGTAGAGATGCATTATTCATTGTTTGGTACTATTATTGCAAGTTGTGTTTAGAATGAGATCCAACAGTAAGACACATTGTCATAAAGCAAGAACAGGGAACAGGGGAGGAATGATAGAGTAGCATCAATACAATTACTTATACTAAATACATGTAAATCTATAGCAAGAGTAAGTGCATGGCAGGATGAGGTTAAGGATGAGGTTAAAGTTTTATGGTTATTGTTTTGGTGTTTTTCAAAATCATTAGACGCCTCAGCTCACTAATTTTGTGTAGGTGCCTGCGGTTTGTGAAATGGAGAAGTCATTTAAAATGGTTTAGTCACATTTTAGCCTTAAACAAGTATTTAATTTTTACATATGCATGTAAAACCATGTTGTTTATTGGTATTTCCACTGAAAATTGCTGTGATTCAGCTCTTTTGGATGCATTTCAAAAGCGTAAACTGAATTTATGTTCCATAATCAGTAGAAGGTGTATTTCCCTGAAATCAAAGAAGTCATTTTTTATTATGATGGTGGATTCATCTGAGAATATAATACCATTTTCTGGTATGCTATATTTATATAAAACCAGAATACAGCCTTACATAGCCCTTATAATGCTATATACAAATACATTAAACAGTATAATCTTTTTTCCATACTTCCCCTTTAGATTGTTTGTGAATGGAAGAATTCATCTTTCAGACTTTCATTTGCTTTATGTGTGCAAGTACACACTGTCAGACTAAAAACTCTGCAGTTTCTGAAGAGTGTTTTTATGAACAAAATAAAAACCTGCAATTGTATCCTGTTTGATCATTTTTTTCCTCCAAATAACATTTATGGTATGTTTTTTCAAGCACACATATTTGGTTGATCAAAACCAAACTATGTTATTCAGTGGCAGTTGGGTGTCTGTACATGTATTTTTCCCCCTAAGTAACCTAGGCTAAAATCAACTTTATCCAGACGTTTTTTCTCCTAGTCTCAAAAAAAATTACCGTAAAAATGAACCCATATGAAAATGAACTCTTGTATGTAAAATATTTTCCCACACATTGCTGCTGCTGAATGTTTCTACTTAACTTGCTGAAAATGGTATGCCTGCACAAATAATGAATGTGTGCTGCCGTCACATCCATTCTCCCATTTTCCTATTTGAAAAATATGTGTACAGAATGGACATGTTTTAGATTGGGAAAGAAGTCCTCTCTTTTTGATTGCTAAATATTCTACTGGAAATTAGTAAAACATTTGCTGATAATTTGACCCTCTGCAATATATTGAAGTTTGAGTACCAATTTTTAAACCTATCTCTTATATTTGCTAGCATATGTGCACATACTTATAAACATTAAAATAGTATGATATTTTAGATTGTATATGTGCACATAATAGTACTTAACAGATCATTAAGCACATTTTTCAGGTATGTTTGCTAATGCCTGGATGATAATGAAAAATAAAAATCTAACCTAAAAATGACTTGTATTACAGTTTGCTATAACAGTTGCTGTAAGAATATTATTCAGACATAAAAATCACTTATAGGGAGAAGTTCACAAGTAAATAAGCTTATATACTTAAATGTTGATTTATAACAGCCTAGGTTCTTCCGTCTAGGACATTTTTCTTACCCTTAGTAGTCTTGGATGGTTTTATACCCAAATAACTGGATAATTAAAATAGCTTATAGTTCCCCATATAACATCCATTATTATATTAACAACACTGCTGTAATGGTTTAAGAAACATAAAATTAAATTCATGGCTGTTTTCTTAAACCCTTCATAAATATTTTAGGAGTTAATTAGGAGACTACAGGTACGAATAGACCAAAATTTATTCATAATTAAAAATCAGATATTACATGTCACCTCTTCTGATAGAGAAAAACCTTTAATTGCCTGTAATTAGGCAATTGTCCCCATAGCTTGCTAAAGCGGATTGAATTGGAATGAACTTGGTAGAAAGACATATTTATGGTAATAAGATAAGTTTCCTGCATTTTCTTTGTTATGTTGGGGTTTTTTTACATGTTGGTACAGAATATGGTAGAAATAGTAAAATATGCGTATCTATCTTTAATGTACCAACATTAAATCACAGGAAATACCTTTCTGTAGAATTTGATATAATTTGGCATCTGACCTTTATCTAATGCCTCATAACTTTTCATGCCAATTATTTTGTCTTCCTTTACCAAAACATGAACAAAAAACTGAGCTCATGAATGACAATATATTAATTCAGCAGACCTAAGATATATTTTTCCAAAGTTGTAATTAACATTCCATTTTTTACAATGTGGAAATGAAGCAAAGAAAAATAGATTTTCCGGAGCCCAAATTCTTGGGGCAAATTATTGATCAAACCAAATACCAGACACATTGTTGCTCAGGTATCTGACCCCGAAGTATGGTGTATGATATGCATCCGTGGTCTAGAGCAGTTCCCAGAAGGTATGGTGTTGGCTGAAATTTTAAAACCCACCTTCGTTATGGCAGGTATTTACATAAAAGCATCTTAATATAAATGGCTTAATTTCCTGCAATATGAACAACTACATATTTTGCCAAACTCAGTAAGGACTACATATGCCATTTGATAGTTAAGACAGTTTTAGAGGAGTTTCTACAACCTGTAAAGAGTTGCACACGTGCTTTATCTGGCATACTGACTGCTGCAAAGTCAGTGGAACTTCTCACAGTGCACAAAACTAAGTCTGCAGAAGTTATTTCTGTGTTGAAGCCAAGGGTCTGATTCTGGAATATTCTTGTATTCCTTGTATTCAGTAAGTGCCTTTCTAACCAACATGTTATTTTATTTTGGTTAGAAATTCCCAGCTACAAATCTATGATGAGGCATGCACCTCTCAGCTCACAGCCCTGCTGAGCCATGTCCTTCTTGGGCTTGGCCACGGTTTGTCAAATGCTGGGTCTCACAGTACGTCTGCACTAGGCTTGTACTTGCTCCCTCAGAACTAATAAATAAAACAAAGTATTAGTTATTTAGGACAAAACTATTTCAAGATATTTCATATCCTTCAATTAATCAGACTTTTCTGCTCAGATTCAAGTCAGTCAGATTTTCTTCGGAGTCCTCCTTTGTTCTCATATCTGTCTACCTACTAAATACATATATATATGTACACTGCTGCTTATACAGCTTTTGGATAATGACCCTTTCTTCTGCCCTTCCTAATTACTCTTTATCTGTTTACTTTCACTAGGCCTACAGGATTTGTCTAGGTTATTGGCAATGCTCTTGATTCGTCTTCCCTTTTTCTTTTTGTTGGTTTGGCTTTGGTTTTTTTTTTCTTTGGTTTTTTTTTTTTTCCCCCTGTGCCCTTGGTAGCTCCTATGACTTTGATTCTTTTGTACTACAGATCTTTAATATTTGTTATTTAGCATTGCCAAAGACTTTGAAATTAGGTCAGACTGGATGTCCAGTGCATACGGTTGCTAGCAGTGTCAAAGGACTGTACTGAATGTCATCAGTCATTTATAGCCCTGTGTTTTTAAGTCTCTGTTTTTTTAACTCTGGAGACATGATTCTTGAAGCCTGCAGCTCACCTCTCTGTATTAGCGGTGTGTGCTGCAATGTCCTTGCCTTCATTTGTCACGTTGCTTTCCAGCTGACATTTCTTATCACCCTTCGGCAATACAGGAATACTAAAAATTCTGTTAAGGGGCAGCTGCTAAATGGCAATGCTGTCTTCCAACTGTGGCTTTCCGAAGTTGTTGAGAAAATTATTATGTCTCATTTATTTAGATTATTTGTATCTGTTACAGGTATGTCTCAGAGACAACGAGAAACACACTAACAGGTTAATTTTTAAGGTGTTTCTAGCCGCCTTCCCTACTTGCTGTAGCCCAACCTTGGAGTTTCTTAAGACCTGTCTCAGCAGAACCAGAGATGCTTAAGCAGAGATTTTAGGATAGTGTATGTCAACTTTAAAGATACTTGTTGTGATGTTAATGAGTTACTTTGTCTTGGCAACAAATTATCTTTTACAGGTGGGGTATGCCTCAGTCTAATTTTAGCCATCTAGCAAGGGGGCTTCCAATTTCAAGTGGTCGTGTAGACTCTGTTTGTGGTCACTGCAGGTAGAGGCACACATGCATTTTGGAAGCAATTAATTCCACCTATTTTAGATGCTTATTTTGAGGATCAGTTGCCCTCTACAAGTTTATTGCTCCTTGCAGTGACATTACATGTAGCCTAGGTGACCAATTTAGGTCTTGACTGGATGCTCAATTTTTCTATTGCTAAAAGTGAAGTTAATCCAACTTTAGCTTTGTCGCATTTGTAGAATTGAAAGAATTTTATTGACAGCCTATTAGGTAGCATTCTGAACTAAAGTACAGGGTTAGATTATGTATTTCTTATTACACTTATCATAGGTAAATTCTGATCTGCATGTTCAAAGCTAAAATTAAGATTCTTTATTAGTCTTTCCCATAAATATTTGAAATCCGGAAATAACAAGTTACCATCTCCAGATAAGAGAAACAGACATCATACAGAGGAAATGTGAGACGTGGTCCAATGCATGCATTGTATGTATACATGTACACAAGCATATATTCTTATACAAACACATGGAGATACACATTCATACACACACTGAGTCACAGCCCAGTTCTGCAGACAGTCCTGTTGGTTAAATGTATGTGCACATGGCATGAGTAAAGGCAAATGTCTGGACAGCTTAGTCAAAAGAAATAAGGGCCATGAAGCCATTAAAATTTACAGACCAAATATTAGTTTGCCTTAAATCAAAGAATACCATTGATGGTCTTCCAAGAGAGTCTAATATTCTGTATTTCACAACATGTTACGATCAGTCATAGAACACCTGTAAAGAGTTAGTCTGGTCATGAATAAGTTGCCAGTGTTTTATGAACATCAAGATTGGTGAATGGTTAGGCATTTAACTTTTGGAAACATTTAAAGGAGACTGACAAGAACTTGTGGACTGATGTATGATTTATACATGTCATGCAGGGCATCTTCACTCCATTGTGCATTAAGCAGTGCGAAGGCAATAATGAAAACTGTAACAGAAACTTATTTAAGAGAGAGGAAAAACAATAAACCAGTTTTGAATGAAAACTCTCTTGAAACCCTGAGCCCATTGTCTCTGTCAGATAGGATACATGACTGGTTACATTATGATTAAGCCTACGTAGCATTTTGAGGGACTTGGACTGAAGTTGAGATGACCTTGGCAGACAAGCCTATAAGTGTTACCTTCAGCACTACTATAACCTGCCACCAGGAGCGTATTGGGTCCTGTGTGGTCAGGCACACCCTAAGGGGACATTAAAATGTGCTTTGTCACTTGACATGCCCAGTATCAATGCTGACTGGCTGCTCACAGGCTGTTGGCAAGCCTGCTGTCTGTGTAAAGGAGGTGAACAGAGGCAAACCTTTGGGAGCTGTAGGCACAGCCTTGGATACTCTTTTTGTCAGCCTTTTTCATAAAGCCATTCACAACTGATGGTACAGTCAGTGTGGAGGCTTCAACAGGAAAACCAGTGGCTCAGAGATGAGCCTCAAATCATAGCCAAAAGATGAGGTGTGGAGAATCTTGCTGGTCTCATGACCGCGTGCATCAGGTCCTCTCTGTGCAACCCATCCCCAGCAGAGTATCTCCTTGAACTCGATGTAAATCATCTGTTGTCCACAAGCATAAAGGAGAAGTCCATGTCTGCACAAACCAGTTTGTGAGAGGGAGCTGCTGGGGCTGTATCCATGCACGCCTTCCTCCCAGACTGTACCTATGGAGTGGTAAGCTATTTGAGGTTTAGGGTTGTTCAGGATGCTGCTGAGATTCCATATGAGACATATATTTTTAGTACTCCCTTAACTTTATGAATACCTGACCCAAATGCTTTGGATCCTGTTTCTTGAGGTGTTTCAATACTTATCCAAATTAGAATAATCTATTTTTAGTGGGATTTTATTATACTATATGTATAAATATATAAATACATACGTTTATGTATAACATCCATGCACACATACATATATTGCTTATATGTACATTATTAATAAATCAAACTGGAGTGAAAATCCTCATATTTGAGGAAAAGGAAGGTGCTGTCTTTCAGGATTCCATTGTTACAATGTTTTGACTTTTATTCTGAAAAATAAACAGGATTTTAATAGAATTCAGTGCAAAACAAAAAATGAATTTGTCAATGCCTGTATTATATGCTGTGTTTCTTTAAATGAGCCTTATTATGCTCAATAGGAAGATTTCTAAGCTATGATCACCCATAATAGCTGTTTCATTAATATGATCTTTGTAGAAATACATCATATAACGCAGGGATACCAGTGCAATATTTGCTTTTCCACCTCCCCAACAAAAGCTTGTGAAGACTTTGCACAGTGTTTTTAAATGAGGACAAAAACACGGCGCAAGTGTGTAAACCATGATTCTGTGTTTTATCAGAAGACAAGGTATGAAAGGGTAAGTCAGCTTTCAAGGAATCTCTGCAATCTGTAGGACAGTATAAAAAAGGCAGTGGTAGTAATTAGCCTTTTAAAATGATTCCTTATATCCTTAAGCACATTATGGAAATTTATAGTACACATCAGATGTCTGTCTGTGTGTGTGTCGATGTGAGTGTAAGAGCATGTGTGGGTATGTGAAGTGAGTGAAAGAGAGGTTTCCAGCCATCTTTGCATGGCTGCGTTTGCAACTTAACTGAAATGATGAAGCAATTTGTAGTGGTGTCAGTAACTCCTCGGGGGATCCTCACTGAACGCATGTCATTAGGTGCCACGCAATTTGCTTGGCTTGCTGCTCACTCTGAGAAACCAGTTCATGATATGTTCTTAAAGACTATAACATTCTGCTCTTTAATTTTAGAGGTATTAATGTGTGGGTAATCTTTACTAATCCCAAAATATTCCACCCCTTTCATCCTACCGCTGGCTGCTCAGCAATCAAAAATCCTTTTTTGCTCTTTGCCAGACTGTTCTTACTGATCTATTGCTATGATTATATTAATCAGTAACACATACCAGAGGAGAGTAAGGTGGTGGGCCAAGGCTCACTGTCCACTTAAGTACTCTGAACTTTTCATCATAGAATCATAGAATGTTAGGGGTTGGAAGGGATCTCTGGAGATCATCTGGTCCAACCCCTCCCCTCCTACCCACCCCCACCAGAGCAGGTCCACCTACAGCAGGTTGCACAGGATGGCGTCCAGGTGGGTTTTGAATACCTCCAGAGTTGGAGACTCCACCACCTCTCTGGGCAGCCTGTTCCAGTGTTCTGGCACCCTCAAAGGAAAGAAGTTCCTCCTCATGTTTAGATGGAACTTCCTATATTCGAGTTTGTGCCTGTTGCCCCTTGTCCTATCACTGGGCACCACTGAAAAAAGACTGGTCCCATCCTCCTGGCACCCTCGCTTTAAGTATTTATAAGCATTGATGAGATCCCCCCTCAGTCTTCTCTTCTCCAGACTAAACTGACCCAACTCCCTCAGCCTTTCCTCATAAGAAAGATGCTGCAGCCCCCTAATCATCTTTGTAGCCCTTAAAAATTAAATAAGTAAAAATAAAAAAGTAAAAATAGTATCAGACTAGGGGTTTGACTTCCAATTGGAACTACCACATAAGCACAGACTTACTGTGCATAGAGTAGCTGTTTGTCTAGCACTTTTGGACACCTGGATGTTTGGTAATTACTATCCAGGAAGTCAGCTTTACAGAAAAGCATCTGGGGGGTCCTCCTGGATAAGTCAAACATGAGCCAACAATGTGCCCTTGCAGCAATGAAGGCCAGGGGCATCCTGGGCAGCATTAGCTATGTTCTTACCTAACTACGGGTGGAGGAAATGATCTGGCATGTCTGGCACTCATGAAATACCGTGTCCAGTCTTGGGCTTCCCAGTCCTCACAGGAAGTCCCATGAGTCTCTACCAAGCTGGTTAGGGGCTGAAGCACATGCCGTCTGAGAAGAGTCTGGGGCAGTGGGATCTGCTCATCCTGGAGAAGAGAAGGTTTCAGGGGGTTCTAATTGCTGCCTACAGCTACCCAACAAGAGACAAGACAAAGCCAAACTCTTTCCAGAAGCATGCAAGGATAGTACTAGAGGCAACAGACAATGCTTGAAACACATGAAAATCTAAAGATTCTTGACACAAGAGGGTTTTTTGAGGTTGGTCAAACACTAGAATAGGTTGCTAGAGGGGCTGTGGGATCTCTGTCCTTGGAGGTGTTCAGGATTAAACTGGACATAGCCCTGTGCAACCTGATCTGAATAGACCACCTCTGGGTAGAAGGTAGGTCCAGAGAGCTCTTGATGTCTCTTCCAATATACGTGGTTGTGGGATGGCCTGATTCACTAGCCGAGTCCCTTCTTCCCCATGTTCTCCCATGTGCAGTTCCATGCAATATCCTTCAATTGAGAAAATGAGACTAACATATGGCAGAAGTAGCCATAGACTGGGAGTTAGGCTGTACATTAAATTCTCACAAGCAGTGTGGAATGCAGGTCTCCTGTGTCTTATATGGCACTTTAACTACTGGGCTCTTGGATAAAAGGAGGGAACCATCTCCCTCCTTCTGGGATCTGGCTCGAGCTTCATTTGCTTTTATATGCAGTGCCTCTAAATGAAGAGTTCTGTTCTCGATTGACCCAAACACTTTTTTCTTCTTTTTCATTTCTTCAAGAAGAAACAAAACCTGTTTAATATAGCTCAGGCTGAGCCAACTTTTTTTAAAAAATACTTTGGTTTGGCAGCTGCATGTGAGTGATTCTCACTGCCCTTAAGAAGGAATAGAAAGTTCAGTGGCTTCCTTCCCAATCTATGGGCCAAGACAGTGGCCAGGAAGGATTGTTTTACAGCTTTAGACTCTGGCCCAGGGGCTGAATTTCATTGCAGTTTATCCTCTGCTTCATGCTCACATTACATCCAATCTTTACAATCTTTTTTATGAGACAAAACCATCCAAAAATATTAAAAAAGATTAAAGTACAAATCACAATTGGCAGCCTACTTAGCACTTAAATAACAATCTCCCTTCTTTGATTGTTTTACTTGATAAAAAACCCCAAACAAATAGAGAGTAAATAAAGCACAATATCTAAATGAATTTCAGAATCCTAGATGTCGTTGTTCATGTTTTCTGAGAACTTATCTAGAAAATTCTACCTTTTTTTTTCTGTGTAAAATTATAGAAATATCAGTTCCAACATGAATATACACCAGCATTTGTAGAGCAACAACCAGTACTCTTCTTTGCTCCAACTTACTTCTGTACCAATAAATATCTTTGTTATAGGTGAGCCATTAGGAGAAGGACCTGTAACATGGCCAATAATAATAATAATAATAATTATTATTATTATTAGCAGTAGTAGTAGCAGTAGTAAATATTAAAAAAAAAATAAGAATTAGAGGCTGAATTAAAACAGTCAAAAAAGCATGCTACATGGATATGTTTGGGTGGGAATTGAAAAGTACCTGTTTCCTGTGGTCTCACCTGCCACTGAAGAAAGCCAAGCACCTTCATACTCCCTTTCTTGCAGCCTGAGACCATTGATTTTACTTTTAAAAAAGATGAAAACAAATAGATGTACATGAGAGTATGTGATTTCCCTCCCTTTGTACAAGTACTAGGCCTGAGGTGCACCTTCACTGCATCCAAATCAAGCTTTGAATCTGGTACAGTGGGACCTAACCTAGTAGTAATGGGGATTAGAAAGGCCTCAAGCCTAGCACTGTAAGAGGCTAATTTGGTGTAGCACAAACTGTGCAATGGCTGACGGAGGTTCAGGTAGCAGAGGGAGTGGCTGAGTTGTGAGGACGCCATTATGTCTTGGCACAGCTCTGCG
Source organism: Chionis minor (assembly GCA_013398295.1). NCBI lineage: Eukaryota > Metazoa > Chordata > Aves > Charadriiformes > Chionidae > Chionis > Chionis minor. The sequence goes on from VZSF01004856.1 coordinate 251,250, forward strand.
TACCAAGATACCTTGAGATATCTGCATACAAAACTATCAAGAGCTTCTTGGCAAGTCCCAGACACAAGTGAATCAGAAGGATTTTGGACAGGTTTCAGTTCTGAAAACTGAAACAAACCTTCTGATGAAGCTGTTTGCAATACCAATGGAAATGCAATCTCTGCGTGCTGAAGGAACAGTTTTCAAACACTTCCATTCCTATGACTACCAATATCTCCACGGACAAGTAAACCACTTCTCATCAGTTTCCACAACTGTAAAAGGTAAATAAGGATACTTATCTTCCTTGCAAGACTTTTTGAGGTCTGCATGTGTAAAACATTTCGTAAGTGGGGGTGTTGCATAATACTTATGTGCATACTTATGGCTACAGAAAGACATTTGACTACTCTGGTGGATTTTGGTATTATATGTAAGTAAAATACATGCGTGATGAACAAGAGCTAACTTTAAAAATAAATAAGTAAAAAAAACCAAAAAACACCTGAGCAAAATGAAAAAATATTTCTATTTATTAATTCTATGTTAAGAATTTATGTTATTATAATCAATTCTCTCCGCTTTCTTCCAGGAGAAACCTGCCTGAACCTTCTGACTTCATGGAGTGCAAAAGACATTTTGACTGGAATAAATTTTGTTGAAATTTTTCCAGTGATTTTGTAAGCTTTCCTGTACTCTATTTCTTCGAAGGATGGTAAAATTCTGTAGACCTTCCGTGAGAAACTGCTGTGTACTTTCCTATTCCTGCCACATACTAGACTTGGGAGTATAAGCAAAGTGTGGTGTTTTGTCTTTGCATCAGTTCCCACCACCACAAAGAGGCCATCAGTAATGTGAGACTTTAACTAATATGAAATATTTCATTTATAATTACCAGTATTAAACATGTTTTTCTAAATTTTGTGTTTATGGTGATTAATTATTTAGCGATTGTATGAAGTCAGAGTATTTGTGTAAAATGGGTTTAACCTTTAAAAGTACTGAACACGGTGCCAAGGATATAATCAGAGTTTGATAAATGGGAAAGATCTAGCTGGAGAGCACTTTTGTATGTGCCTAATTTTAAGTATACTTAAGCCTGTATTCCTGTGCTTGGCCAGGCTGGGATCCCGGCACTCAGCCCCTTGCTAGATCAAGACTTCAAGAAGCACAGATCACAATTTATCCCTTCCTACTTGAGGACAGCATGTCCCAGCTGCGGCTGTACAGCACGCTCTGCCTGGCCAAACCTGGCCAAACAACGTCAGATACGTGAAGACACTTGGCCGAACCACAGCAAGCTCCCACCTGCTTTTCTTCACGACCATAACGTACTTTTTCGCTGCCGCTCTGGCACCAAGGCTTCCTGCAGCCTCTCTATCTGTCTTTGCGTTTTTCTCGCTGGGGGAAGGTGGGAAGCAGGCTCAGCAGGAGCTGCAGCAGGCTGCAGCCCCGGTGGAGCCCCGGCCAGGCTGGAGGAGGCTCGGCTGCCAATCACCCCTCTCTTTAAGCTATGCTACCCTTGTTCAATAGAGGTAATGGGTCCAGTGGGCAAGTAATAGGTCCGGTGGGTCTATTACACATTTTTATTGAAAAGCAAAATAAATAGCCCTGTAAAACTCACACACTGCCCCAGGGCTGCAATAATTTATGCACCTTCTTACACCTTCGTTTTCTTTCTTTTCCTCTTCACCTTTTCAGAGTCACTTGAGTGAACTTTTCCAGCATGGCAGGTAAGAGTTTTTGTAAATTTGTCGCCAATCGTTTGAATAAGGCAGTATTCAAAAATACTGCATGTTGTTATGTAGAGAGCCATGGCAGGCCTTTACTACTTGATTACACACATGTGTAGTACCAAAGGAGATCACATTTTACTCAGCCAAACTTGTTTAATAGAAAGGGCATAAAAATCAAAGTATGTGTACTATCAGGTTTGCTTTACAGAGAGAATGTGTTTTTCCACAAAACTAAGGAAAGGGTAATTTACCACTCAAACTAGCTGGGAAAAAGGAGAACATTCTTTCCTAAACAGCAACAATTATGCATTTGGCAGGCAGTAGTAAAAGCAATTCTGCTTCCCTTCTTAGCCCATAGTAAATCTGTACCTGGGACTGATTAGAGAACAACTGGAGAGGTGCTGCTTTTCTTTTCAAGGTCTACAAATAAATTTTTCCTTTTTCTTTTCTTGTTTTTTTTTTTTGTTTTGTTTTGTTGTTGTTGCTTGGTTGGTTTTTAGTTGTTTTTTTTTGTTGTTGTTGTTCTGAACACATTTTACCAGTAGAGTTAGGACAGTGCTACCTCCTTTGTGGTTGGCCCCCACTTATTCTTCATTTGTGCAAATGCAGATTTCTTATGAGTTGGGGAAAAGAAACCCCTGTGCTGTTGGAAAGTCAGGATGGTGAATCAAAGGACATGATGAAGGAAATCATTCTGATGGAAATCCCTTGAGACCTACAGAGATCTATACTTTCCTCAGTATCATAAGAGCAGTATTTTGAACTGCACTTTGTCTTTTCCTAGTCCAATCCAGATGATGCAGCAGGATATGAAAATGCTGCACCTTTAAGCCCTAAAACCATTTTTGGACAAAATCTTAGTATGGTAAGTGTAGCTTTGCTGTACCAAACCAAACACTCACTGCTTTGCTGCTCTGTTTCTGGAACCCATTTCTTCACAAGAACTTGCATTAAACATCTTTGGAATAACCTACCTTTGTAGGGAGGGAAAAAATTTTAACCTCCATTAGTTAGAAGGTAGCATATGCCCAGGAGCAAAGGAATGAGTATATTTTCTAAAACTCTTTGTTGACTTTTATTCCTATTGTTAATAATTTGGATAGTCTCATTACCAGGTGGCTGTTGCGCAGGATGATTTTATTTAAAGCAGCTGGTTTTCTTTTTTATTTTCACTCGTGAGACCAAAGGAAGAGGAAAGAAATCAATTTAAAATAAATAAAAACCCCTTCCTAAATTCAATAGAACACTTTAGGCAGAGGACTTGAGACAGATGTTGAGGAAAGAGGAAAACACAATGTCTTTATGATTTACTCCTTCCCCTCCCACAAAATTGTCATTAACACCTAAAAATTGGGGGACAATAATAATTATTTCAGACTGTGAAACAGTGAATAAAACTTTATAGAAAAGCTCCTGGTAGGATTAGTGCTCAGCTGGAAACTGAAACTGCCACGTGGAGAATGCCACACCATAGCATGGATGAGTAAGGAACCGGTGTGGAAATTAACCAGGTATTCAGCACGTGGGGAAAAAAAGGACACGCCTGGGACTGTATCAGGTTAAGTTGTCTTGTGTGCTGTATATGGCTTCTGTTCATGCAGAAAGGGTTTGGAATAGGCAGATAATGGTGGAGAGCAGAATAGTAAGCTATTGAAACAGACAGTGTTCAAAGTTGATTACTTGAGGTTAAACCTGAAGACAGAGATTAATAAAGTGCAGAGGAAGGCTTTTTTTATGGTGTTATCTTTCTAAAGTGTCTCTTCATATTTAATGTTGTGCCTGTGAAAGCCACCAGGCTAAGAGTCCTGGAAGTTGACATGACTCCTGAGCAGTGAGAGTGTGTCTCGTAGTGAGCTGGCTTCCCTACAAGGCTCAGCCTGAAAGAAATGCCCTGAGAGATGCTAAAGGATAGACATAATTTTCAGCAGTCCTAAATTGTAATACAGGTCCCTTTTCCTAACATTTCTTCTAGGCAAGCCCCTTGTTTGAGACCTTTTTCTGGGTATTTAAATAATCAAGAACCTAAGAGGCACCTTGCTTTCTCTGTTGGCAGGGAAAAAAGTGGACCTTGGTGGAATTCAGGTGAGATAAATCCATTCCTGTGTCCGTATGTTCATTCAGACCAGTGAGTCTTGGGGGAGACAGTGGTGCAATATAGGTATTTATCTGCTAGGACCTGGATTGGACTGTCAACGTATTAATTCATGAGCATGGAGTAAGCAATCCGATTACCTGTTGTGATTCTTTACAGGTCAGATTTCCTTCCGTATGGAATGACTGTGCACCACTATTTGGGAACAGTAGTGAATTTTAAGTGATAGCAATGCTATAGGCAGGTAGAAGGAAGTCCCCTAAGAACAGAGGACTTACAGATGGACTGGAAATTTTCAGGTCTAATGTCTGGATTTAATTTAATTTTTATGCTGTTGTTAGAGACAGCCTGGAGTTTCTCTAACGAATAAGCAAAGACTCTGTCCTTTTACAATCCCAGGAGCGTAATCTTAAAAAATGTCTTCACTGTTTTTCCAGTGGCTGCAGCCTCCCATCACATTGTGTTACCCTGTATAGTGAGGACATCTGGGGGGGATTCAACCCTCTGGCTCCAAGTGAAATTGGTACTGGTTGTCTCTCACCTTCCACTCTTAAAAACACTTGACAATTTGACATTCTCACTGCTAAGTGGGACTGACAGAGACTCATCAACAATAGGACATTGTTATCGGCCCTGGCAGAAATCATACCCACAGCCTTATGTGAAGTGATGACTTGCATTTACTTCCAGCAGGATGAATACAATTGGGTGTCAAGTGTTCCCAGTGTTTGACTAGGGAACAGTGAGGAAGTTACTTAAAGAACTTGTGTTCTTCCTGCTTCCATCTCAGTCATCTTGGAAGTAGATTGCAAATTGTTTAAACCTTAAAATGCAGCAGAGTAAATGTCTCATTATTACACTGTAGTTTGATATGGCTTGGAAAAAGCCCTAATATGCTCCAATGATGGTTTTCAGATGTTGGTCTTTATCAGGCCCAAGATGCTGGGCAAAAGATGAAGGCAAATTGTTAGTACCACTCTGCTTGCCAATAACTCTCCTTTCTTTCTTTCTCTTTCTCTTTCTTCCTCTCTTCCTCTCTCTTTCCTCTTCCTTCCATTCTTCCTTCCATTATTTCTTCCTTTCTTTCCTTCCTTGCTTGCCTTCCATTCTTTCTTCCTTCCTTTCCTTCCTTGCTTCCCTTCTCTTCCATTCTTTCTTCCTTCTTTCCCTCCTTTGTTTGTTTGGTTTTTGTTGTTTTTTTTTTTTTTTTTTTTTTTTTTTTAAATCTAGCTGTATTAATGAGATTGGTTGTACAACACACACTGCACTGACCTTTCACATCTAGGCCATACATACAAACACTGCCTGTGCCACAGTGATGGAAAGCAATCTGGATCTGTTATAAAAGGCAAAGCTGAAATGAATTCTGACAAGTTGTAGCTGAATTCTTCTTGCAGAGAAACAGTCATTCCTTTCCCCTTACCCCTGCCACCGGGATCTTTTTAAATGGTCCAGAATTGGTTGTTTAATATCTGAGAGCTCCAGAGCTTGAGACTGTTGGGATTGGAAGGGTTTTATTGATGCCAGCTGAAGGTGCTCTCATCAGGTGAACGGAGGTGTGTTGACAGCCCTTGGGTGTGCAAGTGAGTGACATTCAAGTCCTGCATCCAACAGTGACATTGGAGAAAAGCGTATGAAGAAATTAACAGAAGAATTTCAAAAGGGTTAGGTTTCCATCCCTGTCATCTTATTTCGTGATACTCACTTAATAAATAAGGAGATAGATTAAATATTTTCCTCTCACTGCCCTGTCGTTGTGTAGACCTGTTGACAAAAATGAGTTATGTGACATCTGACTAAAAAATACTGAATGAAAGTGGGGCCTGCTTTACTTAAAAAGAATCATTATCACACTGCATAAAATAAAATGCTGTAAAAACCTAAACTTAGCTAAGGAAGGATTTACCTCCTCCTCTTTCCTAGTGGGAGGTTTTGTTGTTGCTGCTTTTAACTCCTCATTTACAATGTACTTCTCAAATAAGGGTAGATTAAAGGACATTTCATTAAGAGGAAAATAAGAGCCAAAAAGACTCTCCTGAGGAAGAAGCCATCCACTCACATTTTTTTCTGAATATGGAAACAGCAGTGAAAGCCTTGGGTAGGAAAGAAGGGATGTGGCCTCCATGTTTGTCTTTTGCCATGGCTGTAAGTCTTGTTGGAGCCCACCAGGCTAGGGATTTGCACAACTCTTAGTCCCGGGAGAGTCAGAAATGCAGAATCAGTAGGTTCTTCTTCATTTCCTCGGCATCCACCAGGAGAAGCTCGAGGTATGCAAACCCAAATAAACAGCTGAGGGAGCGCCTAACTGTTACCCACATTATCCTTTATTTTCCCTTGTTTTTTGGCTGTGTGGTGCTGTAGGAAACACCTGCACGGGGCTCTGGTCTCTTTCTACCCAGCTGACTTTTTTCAACCGTGCACTGGCTTGGGGTCAGCCCTTGAGAGCAGGTGTTTTCCCTCAGAATAGCTTTCTTGTCTAAATCCGAGTGGATCACAAGGGCCGAACTTCACTGCCGGAGGTCACGGGTCAAACACGGCAGCACGGGGTCCCCTGGGTACCATGCTTACCAGGTGTTTAATATTATCAGAGGTTATTTGCTGAAACCGTGATAGAGTGTTCTCAGCGATTCAAAATAAATTTAACGAGAACAGTTTTAAAAGCCCCCACATTAGAGGATGTCTGTTCAATGGACAGAGAGGTTAAAGTTAATTTGATCAGGCATGTGTACTTTCTCCAAAAAGGAACATATGCACTCAGCGGCTTGGCCCCATTTGTTGCAATTTTGGGTCCCATTTCCATTTGCAAGAAAGATAACTACTTGCATATGGAAGCAATAAATAAGAGAAGTCATTAAAATTTCTCTAATTTAGGGGGGGAAAAAAAAAAGTCTTAATGAAGTAATATCTTTGCCAGGGCAGACAGAAATGTAAATTAGCGATTGGAAGGAAACCTATTAAAGGAATTGCTATGTTACTAGTCTTTTTTAATCTAATGAATTTATGATTTGCCACTTGTTAGGTCACAGACTTTGTTAATTTCCTATGTGTTTAGTTAAGGAGAGAAAGTGTGGGGCAGGAGGAGGGAGGGGTGAGAGGAAAATGTTTGTGAACAATGAACCTGGGCAAATATTTTCATACAATGTGTTAAGTCTATTAAGTTCAAATATTTTGAATAAAACCATCTATATTTAGAAAATCTGAGAAAGATTAGCCTGCACATCTACTAAACAGGATTATATAAATTTCTAAAACTTTTACTATGTTTATTTTTTGACTTTCACAAACTTAGGCCCTTTAAAGGTGTAAAGGGTTATAAGGTCATGACATTTACTGAATAATTTTATTAAAAACAAGAAAAATTTTAAGAAAAGAGTGTCAGCTTTTGGTGCAGATTTACTAGTCACACATCCATGGGCAACACTCCCAAAAATTACAGCTAATTGGATACCTCTTGGGCTTTCTTTGGTCCAAAGCCTGAAGAAGAATTTTTATTTTCTCTTTTCCTGTTAATTGCAGAAGTTAAAAAACAATGCTGTGTCTTGGTTCCCCTTTTTATTGCTGGTAGGATCTGAGTTGCTGCTGAAGTGCACTAGCAAATCTTCATCTGTGAACCCACTTTGATGAATGTCAAAGTGGGATTCTCGAGTGTCTCAGTACCAGAAGGTGAAAATTTTTTCTAGCTGTTTTTGAAAAGCCATCTTTTATTACAGAGGGTGTGGCAGAGGAGAATAAACACCAAAAATAACAGAGCAAGCAATAAAAAGTAAAGCCCTGTTATCTTTCACTTGAGTATTCAACAATGGTAGGTAAATTAGTGCGCCATGCAGTGGATGGCATTTTACAATCCTATGCTATCAGATACACTGGCCCTAGTTCCACCACTCATAGCAGGCCTTCCTGTGGTAGCCTATCCTGACACACAAAGAGTGAACAAGTGGTGCCAATTCAGTGGCTTTTTTAAGCATATGACTTAGAGATAGCAATGGTAACAACTGCATCAGCAATTGCTCCCCAAACATGCGGCAGCATCACCTCCCAGGCAGGCAGATGAGCGAGCGGCATGCTGAACCTACATTGGCCCTGGCTAGCCGCAACTTTCTTCCTCTGCAGAGGCAACCAGATATTGAAAGCAATGTCTGAATGGGCTGGATTCTTAATTCCCTTCTTAATGAAAAATGTTCAAGTAGCAACCTGTTGGTATACCAAGTGGTTACTTTCTCATCTGTGGGGGCTGGAGGGAATTAAGTGTAACAGTATCCCCTCCAAATGGGCCGGTGAGTATAAATTGAAAAGTAAGTTACATGCACATATGTGCATGCACAAGCACATACACACAGAGAGAAATTCAAATGAAGCCTTGATGAGTTTTGATAAGCTCCGCGCTGCACTTTGCTTCAGTGTAAATCTGTGCTCCTGTGTGATGCTTCTGGCTCCACTTAGAGCTCTCAAGTCAAAAAAGCCCCAACAACCCAAACCTAAAACAAAGGCAGTTTTTGTTGCGTTTCTGGCATAAAGGAAACAGAAACGAATGGAAATCTAACTAAAATGTCTGTTCCCAGGAGGCCCATGTCTGCATTCTTGAGGGTTCAGATCGTTTGGATAAACTCTGCGCAAGTATCTGAACTTTTTGGTAGGTCTCCAAACTGAACCTCTGAACCTTCTGAGGCTCACAGGCGGCTGGCCACTTTTGTGCTGCTGTGGGGTTGGACTCAGTTTGCTTTCTCAGGCCCTTGATACCAAAAATATTTACCAGGTAGTTAGTAGAATCCAGTGAAAGAAGTCAGGAGCCTGTCTTTTGGGTATCATTGGCCACTACAAGGGAAAAGTTTCTGCTAATGAATTAGTCGTCAAGGGATGAAATAAGAGTTGTTTTGTGGTTCAGATACAAGTCTGGGCCTAAGAAGATCTAGCCTCTGTTCCAGGTCCTGCTACTGACTTCCTATGGGATTTAAACAAGTCCCTCTGAACCTCAGTGACGTGTTTGCTAAAGGGGGATGTCTGCACTGCAAGAACAAACTTGTTATTTGTCAGATAGTATGGAAATGAGCACATCAGAAAGCCTAGAAATCATACTAAGTAATTCCAGAAGGATGAGTTGACTAGTGTGGTTTTAGTTGGTTAGTCCCAGGTACAATCCAAGAAGGAAATTCTTAGGAAGCCTAATGGACTTCAGTTACTAATTTGCTTGGTGCTCAGTAATATTTAAAACAGCTTGGATTTTAAACCACATGAAAAATATGCCACCCTGCTGTTCCCACAGGCGTGAGCCAACAACTCAAGAAACTGCATCTAACTCCTGTGCCAGTAATACATTTATTATTTATGTTTTCAATTACATTTCCATACCAACCTCCATGTGTAAAACTGAAAAATTTAAGCATACACCCCCAAAGAATTATCCATGTTTTTCTTCCAGCAGGAACTGTATCTTTGAAAAGGCACCGTTCCCCTTGACCTAAGTGGCATAATTCCCACTGAAATTTGTGTGAGTCAGAGTGGGAGTCCTTTACCCCTCCTCAAAATGAGCATGATACAGAAAAAGCTTCTGAAGCTGTATAAAGTCAGAGGCTCAGCTGGTGCTGCAGTGCTTATTGAGCAGCTTGGGGCAGATGACTATTAACAAGAGCACCAGAGCCAGTGTGATGCCCTGGAAATGAACTAAATATGACTGTTTAAATAAGAAAGGATAAGAAATCTTAAATTAGGGGTATTTATGAAAAATGTCCCGGGCTTTGATAACATTGGAAGATTTCAATGACCAGGCACTGGAAACTTGACAATCAGCTCATTCATGTAGCTTAGAAGACACTATCAAAAATATCTAAATCTAAAGCCTTAACTTCAGTGTCCTACATGGTCTTACATCAGAGGATTTCTAAGGAAGCTGGGCCAAAAGCACAGTGGAAAACCCTGTGTGGTCTCTTCTATCGTGTCCTAAAAATATTTGTGGAGCGTTATGACAGCTATCACAATATTTTGGGGTTTTCTTCTCATTCGGACTGCAGTATGAGTGACCCTCCAACACTGTAGTTTTAAAGGTCAGATCTGCCTATTGTAAATAAACAGCATTTTGATGTGTTTGTTAGATTTCAAGCACTGAGCTGAGTAAAACCTGTCATTTGTCGCCTATCCTGCTACTCTGAAAGTGACGTATATTCCATATATTTAATATAAAAAAACATCTGTTGCACATATGCTAAAGTACATGTGACATTATGCAGATGCATTTAAAATATTGTAAGGTTACTTTGTTTTTCTGCTATATTTTAAAGTATTTCATGGCATGGTGTCCATTATAAAACAAGAATATATCACAATCCTAGTGTCATGCTGCATGTTTAAGTAACAGGAACACTGATGACTTTTGTACTATTTTATGTGTGCATTCTAACTGATCATGTCTTTTCCATTTGTTGCCTCTCTAGTACCCTACAAAAGATATTAGTGATATATATCTTTTTTTCCATATTGATGACTGCTAATCTAATACTATGTTTCTGTGCTGTGGTGCATTAACACTGAAAAATAGTCTCACTGTAGGAACAAAAAAACCCCCAAGCCCCTGAGAGGCTGATAGTGCAAAAAGACAGGAGAAAGAAGAAATTCCTTTTCAGACTTTTCTTGAATACAAATACATGAAAATTTCTTTGGAGGATCACTTGAATCTGTTTACAGAGCTCTAGGCACTTGCTATCTGTTTGATTTCTTAAGCATAATTTTACAAAAAGAAGCATTGTACAGTTTCAGGATTCCAAACATCAGTTAAAATAATTAAAAAAACTGTTACAAGGGTGTTTACAAGGCCCTGCTTGCTGATATGAATTACAGTGTTTTGGCAAATGCATTTACTATAAGAGGAGTCTGGAAACATGGGGAGAAGAGGAGCATCTATTACAAATTTAAGACAAACACTTTCAACAGCATGTAGCTACCGTGAACGAAATTGGTCTTATCTTCTTATAAGTCATCATCTTGAAATGACTGTTTCTAAAACAAGATCAAAACCACAATCCAAACTACACCTACCAATTATTTGAGATGAATGGAACAGTTGTGGTTTAATGTGAGGCATTTCATTGCTGGTCCAAATCCAGTGCTCCAAAAAAGAATCTTTATGCTTCTTGCTGCTTACACCTCCATCTATTGTGCCTTGTGTCTCTTAGCAGTGGTCTTCATTGGTTCATTTGACTAAATGTAAGTTCCCAGTGCTATTTGCAATGTTTTAATATATGCAAGAAATCCATATGACTGGCAGAAGCATCAAAGAACTTTGAGACACCTGTGCCCCTGGAGCTGCAGATGGAGGCCAAGCCTGGTAAGCTAGGTCATTTCAAGAGACAGTAGAAGGAAATCTGTATTTAGACAACTGAGTGAAACCCACTCTGAAAGTGTGAAGGTCTTCCAAAAGCCCTGTGTCTTATCTCCAAGTTCTAAGCAGACTTTTTGAATATCCTAGGATGTCTCATATGGTGGCCAGCAACAACATTTGACAACATAAATCTTGTCCTCCAGAAAAACTCCAAGGATTAATAGTATTAAATTTATTAAAAATAAAACTAAAATTTGGCCTTCTAGAAGGAAGTTTCTTCTGAAACTCCCTCATACAGTAGCACTCACCCTGAAGTGGACCCCTATTTTTCATCAGTTGAAAACCCCTCTAGATTTCTTTGCACCTTAACTTAGGTGCCTTGTGCCACTTAAGAGGCCTTATAGTAACCAAAACATCTGCATAAGGCTGGCAGAGGTGGCATAGGACACACTCAGTACTGGACACCCACACATTACTGGAGTGACAACTGATTGGTATATCAGGAGGGATACCCAGGCCATGTCAAAGGGAATTGGGTGAGCAGTGTATTGAGAACCATTGACTGTACTGATAGCCCCCTTTGACTACAATGTGAGTGCAGATACCAATCTAAGGAAAACTCCATTTAAATACCTGTTGTTTCAGACAGACTTGTGTCCCAACTCCCCTCAGCTGTCAGCGGGTTCCTTCCAGGCTCAATAATTTGTTGGTCTTCATGATGCTGCCAAAGTTTTGCCATGAGGTTCAATCCAGAAAATATTGGTACTCTGGCCATCACAGATATTTTAACTACAAGCTTAGCTGGAAGTGTGCAAAATCACTAGGATTTTTCAACACTTTGCAGGAATGAACCTGTAAAATGGGTTTTGTCTTCTTTAATTTAAAGTGTGACAGGTCTATTTCTGATATCACATAAACAAGATGACAGAAGAAAAATAAACTTTTTGCATCAGCTGAGGTGGTTCAGTGACTATGAAGAGTTGGGATTTCGACTGGGAAATCTTATTGCCCAACTTCAGTAACTGAAGGAGGAGTTTCTAATAGTCTGAGACAAATCATTACTAAATTGCCCCCAACACAGTAAGGAGCCCAACTCAGTTGTTCATCTCTCTATAATACAACTTCTAGTGCTATTTTATGTTTTAATGGTGCGTAACAACATTAACAACCTTCTCTGTGGGGACTTTTTTCCCCTCCGTGGTCATTCATTAGCAACTGTCCTCCATACAGATTGTTGTATAATATTTATGTATGTTTCCATGGACCCTTTGCTGTCAATTGATTTCACATTCAGACCATATGTAATGACTCATTTATTAGCTCTAGAGTCTGTTTATTTGCATGGGCTACTTGTATCGATATCATTAGCCTTAAACAACCTCGTCAGTCCTGTTCATGGTCATGAGCTTTTAAGTTATAAGCTCAGTTCTTATCAATGTTCAACTGTCAAGTTTTCAGTCACTTCTAATTAGTCTCAGGTTGAAAAAAAAAAGACACAGGAACAAGAAACCCCAGCAATAGCAACACATTCTTAGTGGCCATGGTTTCTTCTTTGTCACACGCTCAGACAAACATTCCTGTGTCATTGGTACTTGAGCATTTTACAATGTCTGAAATGCTTCGAAATATGAATTACATATCTGAAAATTATTAATGACATTCTTGGCATCCCATTAATGTTATTTATTATTTATCATGTGTGAAACGGAACTGCCTAGAGGCCTTTGCAAAGGATCAAGGGCCCGTTGAGCTAATCTCTTGCTAGGCATATCAATCCAGATGGATGAGCAAATGCAGGAGCACATGGCAAACAACAAAACCTGTTTGTCAGTTCAGCATTCCAGCCGGCAAAATACAGCCATAGCACAGAGGCAGTGGCACAGTTCATACTAAGTGCCACCATCAGCTGTCACAGCTGAAAGGTTATGGATTGGACAAAATCAGGCTGATTTTAGACTTATTTGCTATAAATCACCTCATCTTTTCTTTGGCCTGAATGATCATTATTTCTAAAGCAGGCTTTAGAATGCCTACCTGAAAGAAGGAGAAAGTGTATGGTTCATTTTTGAACCTGCGGTATCGAATCCAAGTGTGACTGAGGAGCACAACCACACTGGGAAATGGGAGAGTAATCCTTTGTACCATGTTATTAAGCATCATCTTATAGCCCTTGTAACTCTGGCAAATGAGGAAACCAATACTAGAATTGTGTTGCGCTCAGTTTGTGTATCAAGTGGACTCTCTCTGAAATAGGTGACATTAAAAAATCTCCCACCTGCCATTGATAACATATTCACTGATATTTCTATTTCTCCACCTCCTCCCCACTGCACTATCAGGAGGAAAAGGACACAGTTGTTAGGCCCTACTCAGTGACCAGTGTCCATGATTTGTTCTGTTGCAGGTCTCCACCATGAGCCTGGAGCACTTGTATGGGCTTTCTCAATCTTTTTTCCCTGTGTGTTTTATGGAAGATGATGTTGCCTTCCTGTGGGGCCAGGAAGATTCATGAACTTGTTATTGATAGGTTGTCCCTGCTTTTCATCTCCTGGTCTCCCACATCACTTTTTTAGCTACCTTTGATTCACGATGTCAGTAGAAAGAAGGGTTGGGTGGCTGGTGATGAAATATGTCAGGAGTTCAGGGGTGACAGCAGGGCTGCTGTCTGAGGCTCATGCTAAGAGCTGCAGTCCTTTATTAACCATCAGTTTGTCCCTTTAGATTGCTTATGCTCAAAGACCTGTGAAAGCAGCCCAGAAAATACAACTGAATTCAGGAAATTTCCAAACAGCCGCAAGGCCCAATAGCCAAATAAAATAAATGAGCTGGCCTAGGAAATCCTTGTAACTTGCCACCCAACAACTATAAACCAACTCTACAACACACAAACTAGAAAGGAAACAAAGAAGCCTTTTAATTATTTACAGTAGGCTCATTGTGGCTAAGTAAACATTGGCCAAGGACTTATAAAGTTAGCCTCAGTAAAGTGGGCTTATGCAGTTGTATATAGCCTGTACATTTCACACAGCAGCTTTTTAACCAGTTCCAGCTTAGCGTAAATAAAATGTATCTCCCAGCAGAAGGACTGTTAACTTGGGAGATGGTTTTCCACTTACCCGTTTCACTGCAGTCATTTTATAATTGGATAAACTTACTATCAATTTGTGTCTTAAAGTGGGTAATCATGGAGCTTTAGAGACAGAAAATAGAGTGCTGGAAGAAGAAAGCCTCCTGGGGTGTGGACACGGTAGTCCCACTACACCCAGAGATTCCTCCTGACTCCCTGGTCTATACCCCAAAGTGGCTTCTTGTACCTCCTGGGTACAATTTTAGGTCTCTGTCTCCACCTGGGAATGCCTTGGGTAGCATGATTGATCCAGGGGATAAGGCGTGTGTGGGGCGTAATGTTGCTGGCATATTGTAAAAAGGTGAGCAAGGCAGAGCACTTGGGCCTGGTGGAGCTGGGCAGGAGGGAGACGACAAGCTGAAGTCGATCCAGCAGACCTGCCCACAACTCGTATCTAGTAAAAGAGTGAAGAAAATAGGAATTTCAAACGTATGTACTCATTTGTATAAAAAACCAATCACAGTGAAACAAACTCTCAAACTGAAGAGATTTGCATGTGGTGGAATTAATGAAATCTGTTTTTTTGGTTTTTGGTATTGTTTTTTTTTTTTTTTTCTGGTGGATTTAAGCAGGAAGGCCCTTGAAAACCCTCAGTATAGTGTGTGGCTTCACCCCATTCCTCCTTTCTTTCCCATTCTCTTCCCCTTGTCTTCATCCCCCTCAGCTCCCTCTTGTCTCCCCCAGTCCCAATTCAGCACACATGGTGCCGTGGAGCCTGCATCACTCACAATCCTGTGGCAAGAGGCAACACATAACAGGTAGTGGCTGAGTTCCTGTTAATGTCATTCCTTCAAGTGATTCATTATTTCAGCTTCCTCTCCTCTACCCAGTTCACAAGTCTTATGAGATTTTGCCATTCTTGAGACCTCACCACTTTTTGAATTTGGTTGAAGTTGACTGCAAGTTACAAAAGACATTAGGAGGAGACCAGCAGACAGGAAGGCATAAACGTGTAGGAAATCACCTTACAACTGGAAAGAAGCTCACAAATAAAATGTATGCACTCTACTGGTGACTGAGATGATAGTCAAGTAAAGTACATTTAGTCAGCTAAGTACTTTTGAAATCAAGACACCGGCCAACAAAACCAGCAGCAGATCCCACCTCACTTTTAAACAAAATCCTTCCCACGAGTGTTAACAGATGAATTTTATGACAGAGGCTACAGCCTGAGAAAGTCAAGAAATTTCAGAGCAGATGGCAAACAACTTCCAAAAAATGGTTGTCCAAGGCCTGATCCTGCCAGTCCTTCTTGGGCAAGATGAAGATGTGATTGCAGTGTTTCCAAATATTTGGTTCTGGCTTTGGCCAGTGTTTTAGCAGGGAGTAAAAGGTGTTACCACTTAACATACTCCTTGTTTTTTTAATGGATAAGGCAAAGGAGTGCCACTGGTTCTGCCTATAATAAGATTTATCTTCACTTTTCATAAATGAGTATGTTTTAATTTGTTATTGGAAATAGCATACTGTTCTGACCATGCTAATCTTTCCCAAGAGTCTTTCAAAGACTGTACCTTCTTTTGCATCAAAATCTTCAGCCTTGGTGTTCAGAGTCTTTTCTGACTCCCTATTCTCAGATGCTCACTGCTTTCCCACTTAGTCTTCCACTTCTCCAGGTCTCCTTTTGGTTGCATCTTCTGTGTTTCCTCCTCCAGTGACTCTGAGTGTGATGTATAAACGAGTGTTTACTTCGTGTTGGATTCAGCTATCTTTCCCTCGCAGAACACGACTTTCCGCAGAGCTAGTCCTAATCTCCTGTTTCCCAGGTTTAAAGTTATAGTCTGCAATACAACAGAGTGACAACAGCAGTCTGTGTTTCCTCCCTTCCCAAGCTGAATGATTAAAAAACCTATGCAAAGTGCAAGAAAAAACTAAGAAGTGCTGCTTCACCTTGCCACTCGTGGCTTGCGTAGGCAGCATCTGGCCTGTTAAGCGGACAGAGTTATCACAGGAGACAGGACATTACGCATTGCAAATCAGAAACTCAGTATTACGTAACCATCTAAAAAACATGCAAGTATGGTTTGAATGAAATACAACTGCTGGGCTACCAAACAAATAGGCAGCCAGGAAAGTAATTACAAATACAGATAGAAAGGAAAAAAGAGACACTAGGGAAATGTCTGACAATATTTTCTGGTAATCAGTCAGTAGTTTGTTGTCCTTAACATGGGTCAGAAAAAAAAATGCTACAGGTTAAATTCTGTAAGGTTTTATGTTATTTTTTAATAAAAAATAATTTATAGAAAGCCCCACATGAAAAAAGTCAACAATGTAGTTACCTTTCAATATATTCAAATGATAATTGTTATTTGGAGCATAGGATATGCCAGATGGAATCACTTCAGTAGTTTATCTACTTTCCAGTAACAGGCTATATAAGATACTGATCACAGAGAGTTTTTCTAACGCCCAGCAGAGGGTTTATCATAAACACTTTTAGCTCTCTTAATAACCTTTCTCTTTACTAAAGTGTCATTTTCATTGGGTTTATTTAGCACTGCTGTTGCTTTGGCAAGAAGGAAAGCAGCAGTATTTTTTAAAAAAATGTTCGCATACATGGAAGAATTTCGAGTAAATCTTTATAGAAACCATTGACTTTGTTGCAAGTAAATCTAATGTAGAAATACACTTTTGATCAAATGAATCTTATTCTTCTCCATGTTTTGACAGACTTAATGAACTCCAGACAAGGCCCAATATTATTTCAAGGAGAAAATAGCCAAAGTAATTCAATTCTTTTTAAGATAGCATTTTAATTTCAATGTAATTTTTTAGTTTTCTTTTGAAACATTGTGTGTTTTTTCCCCAAGGAACCTTAGCAGCAGAAAGGATGCTTTTCCATCCCAGTCAATCTACTTTTTTCAGGGATTTCTCAGTCTTGTAGTAAAAGCTGATTATATGGAAAGGAACTTTAATAAACAAACAAACAAACAAGTATTGCTTTCTTCCATAATTCTTATTATTCGATGTAGCCTATTTTTACTGTTAGTTAGTTTGGTCTATGTTTGGTTTGAGTCAGGAAAAAAAAAACCCTGATAATTTGGAAAAACTTGGATCTGGTGGTCTCACCTGACCTTTGGCTGTTATGATAGTTCTCCATCGGTACTGTGGCTCTACATACTGGTTTGCCTCCTGCTCCAGGTAGAGGTTGGGAATTCAGATCCACATTTTACAGAAACACCAAGTGTGGAGGATGGGGATACAATTTCTAATCTGAGGTATTCTCTCTCCTTGACATTTCTTACCGGCTGAATTAGTTGCTCCATCTGACTCCTGCTACCTGTGAATCTCACACAAAAATGCTGAGACCTACCAAGACAGTCTGCGTGTCAGAAGAACAACTGGATGTTATGAATTCTGCCCTCAGAGAGGGATGGGCATGCCAGTGCTCAGCGTTGTTGCTCTAGGCTGTGTTGTGCATGTGTGTGGCTGTGCTACAGTCACTGCCCAAACCCCTAATGAAAATTGGAAATCCAGATCTTTCCTGAGACACAAGATTCGTCCCTTGCTCCTTGTTTCTTTTTCTGTCTCCACCTTCTTGTCTTTTGTATGCACTACTCAGAAAATTCTGTAACCAAAAACAAAAAAATAATAATTTAAACACTATAAATGGTATATAACTTATCCCATGGATAGATTTTCTTTCTCCAATGTACTTTATAGCAATGCCTGAGGCATATGACACTGGACCCTCTTCTTTTCTAGTGATTTATGGACAACATTAGATCACTAGCATATTTTTAGTTCGTCTCTTCACTCTGTGCTTGTGTCAACTTGTAAAGATTTATTTCTCTTTCATGCTTTTGTGCAATGGGAATTAAAAAAGCTGGAAATTTAAGTTTTAGCACCAGAATGATGTGAACAGTCTTCTTCTCTGTCCTAACTCTTTAAACTTGTACTACATGTGAAAAGAAGATCAGGAGGGGAGGGGAGGGGAGGGGAGGGGAGGGGAGGGAAGGGAAGGGAAGGGAAGGGAAGGGAAGGGAAGGGAAGGGAAGGGAAGGGAAGGGAAGGGGAAAGAAATATATAATTTCACACTGGCCTGTTATTTTAAGTAAGCACATGCATTGTAAATGGTAATTTATCTTAAACTGCCAAACATTAGTTGTTGTACTCAGTCATGGTTATTTTCATTCCTGTATGCCTTTCATCTAGATTCATCATTTTAGAAGAACTAACACAGGCTGAAGTATACAGGGAGTTTGTAAAGACTTCCAGTTGGCTCCAATTGCATTTTCTGACTGGCGTTATTTTTCTATAGCTTCTGGATCTCAGGCAAACGTTTAAGCTTGGCTTTAGGTTTATGCCAGGAAAAGTATTGGCCCAGATATCAAGTTTAAAGACACATCACTTTCTCTCTTCCTCCCTTCTCTTCTCTTCCTAATACCAAAACAATAAACTCCTAATAAAATGAGGTGTTATTTTAGTTATTCAGAAATAATATTGTCCTAGGAGGAAAAGCAGTTTGCAGATGGGCATTAAAATTAGCTGTAAAGAAGACGTCTCACTCCCAAAGCTGCTACCAGTATCTGGCTATCTGAAGAGAGGGAAGATAACACAGGGAAAGTGATGGTAATAAAACCTCATATTCTCATGTAATATAAGAGTTTTTTATTCTCTTGGCTGAATCTTTATAGTTTGGTGAGAGTTTCTGAGGTCACTATTACTGTGAGTATTACAGTGTCTGGAAATCACCAACTATTTTCTTCCTGAGCACTTAGTGCTGCTGAATCCTACTTTTCTAACGCATACCAGAACTTCACTGGACTCAGTAGTCTATTGCTGGGACTGCAGTTTTTTAGAAATTAAATGCAGAACATTATTTATCACACAGCAGTTCAATTAGAAAAAAAGTTTTTTGAGTTAACGTAATAAACATCAACGTTCTGTACAGTCATCAGTATTAAAAGAGAAATTCGGCCTGTGATATTTCTTCCATTCTAAGGTGCTGGTCTATCATAGAATGAGAAGTCAACCTAGAAAGAGTGGTTTGCCAATTTCTAAACAAGAGTAATTCTTAGTTTTATTTACACTTTCACACAGGTTCAATTAGATTGGTAATGAACAACATGTTGAATATCAAACCGTGCAAGATATTGTCCTTCTATGCAAATCTATGGGTGTTCTGACCTTGCACAACTGGGCCTTTACAAATCGTTTTATTAGGGAGGAGGAGACAAATTTTTGAATGTCTCTTCATCTCTTACCTGAAAAGTCTGCATCATCTAAAAGAAATGGAAAGACACCCAAGTACAGCCATCTTCACAGGATTTCCATCTTGTCCTGATCTTGTTTTGGCTTGTCAAAGCTGTGGTGTCACTTTAGTTTAGCCCTTCTATTTCCTGCCTTGGCTACAGACACTGACTGAAATGGAAGGAAGCACAACTAGGATATTTGTTTTGTAAAAGAAGGAATCAAACCCTGTAAGATTAGGAATAGTCTCTGTTTTCTCCAGTGAGAGAACAGTCTAAAGAATTTTGTCTAAACCAGTTCCCCCTTCTCAGCTCTATCTTGAAACAGAAATGTCTTCAGCTGCATAGTCAGCAGTGGTTATTTAGTATGAGTTGGATTTACCTCTGAGTATGTTGGATCAAATTCCTTTCTCAGAGATATCTACAATTGAGTTGTGTTAGTGCAGTTTCTTCATGACTATATTCATGACTGGCAGCAAAACCAGGTAGCTGGCATTAAAAGTTTTTCCCAAGAGGTATTCTTGCTATTTTTGCACTACTTCTTTGATTTCCTGAGAGGGCTGGTAATCTGATGTTGCCTTGCCACTTATTTTGGGTGCTTGTGTATTAAAAACTCCAACAACCATTTTGCAGATGTCTAGAAGGGCCATAACACTGTAGTTGTTCTTGCTATGGCAGTGATTTCAAGCATAGTTCCATATGTGCTGTGAGTATCCTTGGGAACTAGATTAAATAATTATTGTAGAGAGCTGCTCTTTTTTTTTTTGGTGCATCTTTGACCACCTTGAATCCTTCATTCTGAAATTCCAACAGAAGTAAAGTCCAACCAAAAAGTCCACTTCCTACACTATGGGGACATTTGCACTAGAGGCGGAAATCACCTTATTGATCACTTGTAAAATAAAGAAGTATATTATGAAATTTGCTGGGATGCAAGAAATTTGTGGTCTTCTGTTAGATCTGTCAAAGAAATTCCAGTACCAGAAGAAGGGCATTACTGCTACAGTACAAAGATTTGCAAGATCTCACCTAGAATGCCAAACAATGTCCAGTGTTCAAAAGCAATAAATTCAGCTTCAACGGAGTTAGTAGATGGTCAGAGGATGTGGACAGGAGGTATAAAGAGGATGTCATTACTCCAAATAATGAAAGAGTGTGTATGTAGAAATATACAGTAGAGAGGGAGAAAAATTCTTTAGATGGATGAATAATATTGAGTAAAAGTAAAAACTCCTGATGCCAAAGTGAGGTTCTGGTATAGCTTTGAAAGGTTATTCTTGTAGAAAGGACAGAAACCCCTAATTACACAGCGGGGGAGCAGAGTTGCTGACCCTCAAAATCCCTACTAATGCTCCATTCTTACACTTTTTGAAAGCTTTCCATTGAAAAGACATGCATTTTAGGAGCTTTTTTCCTGTGTGTTCAGTTTTACCTAAGTGACCTGCTAGGGCCAGCATAAGGAAATCACTTGACACATGATGCTTGACCTTTATTTCGTCCCCATGTAGTAAAACTATGTTTTATTCCAGATCAATAATATTGTCTTCATCATATCAAAGACAAACTAAGTCACAGCAAGGCAAAGGTCTATTTTTTTTAACATCTTGCTAGAAATCAATGGTTGCCAACATGTATACTGCTTGAGCCCCTTACAAGAAGTTTTACATACTTTCATTTCTCCCCCAGAGTTGGACGCTATTCACAATCCCTTGAAACAGCCACCCAATGAGTAGGAGGACATTTCCAGCAAGGACTTTAAGTTTCACTGGTACTGTCCTGCTGTTTTAAAACAGTGAACCAGGACAGCACTCAGCTAAAGGTATGGTAATAGTGACAGCTTAGTGTTGATAAGCTCTGTCTTCCCTTCCTTTCTTTTAATTAGGCAAACTGACATTGTTCCTTACTGTTTTGAAGAGAAGGATGGTCTGTGGTTCTCATCTGGGTTTTTTTCTGATCATGGCTGGTATTATGACAGCCTTTACCTGTGTTTAAATGGGGACTAGAATTTACTTTTTTATTATGCCCATTTAAATGCCTAGATCTCCAGGGCAGACCAGTACTTTTTATGTACAACACTAACTACAAAAAATCCTCATAGTTCAATTGAAGCCCATAATGATACAAATTGTAATTCTGACTGAGATTTATTTCAGAACATTCACATTATTAAAGCCATTTTACTAAATGCATAGATGACTGTTTTCTTAAATCTTCAGTACAAAAGGAAGCACTGCACTCTCGAACTTTCTCTGCAGCTTAAAGCCAGCAGTATACATAAATTTAAACTAAAACCAAATTTTATCTCAATATTTATTTTATTACTAGTTGATGGGTCCATGGGCTGAAGTGCCATTCACAGCACAGGGGTGCTTCATAATAGACTAATTTGCATAAGTACTAAATAATTTACATATATAAATTATATATCAAAATGCTCTCTAGAATCTATTCAATTCAATGATATTGTTGTTTTGTAGCCTTTAATACTGTTGAGTCTTTAATATTTAAATCCAGCACCTCTTCCAAAGCAAACCCACAGGAATTCTTCAAATTTTAAGAACTGTACTGACTTTTTTATTAAGGTAACAACTTGAACTTGATTTTGCTGCAATGAGAGATACAGAAGACTTCAGCAGAAGTTTGTGCTCATGAAAGAGCTTCATGTGAAGATTATCTAAATATTCAAAAAAACCGTTAATCATCTAGAGAATTGTAGTTGTTCAGAAAGTTAATTAAGTGGACATAGAGGTACTGGCTCAGTGATTCCAAGAACCTTCTTTGTTTGAGCAATGAGCAATGAAATTTGAGCAATGAAAGCTTTACATTCAGAAATGTAAGCAAGAAGAGAAAAGCAGGCAGCCAGAAGAAGGGACAGAATATTATCCCATCTAGGTTTACAAAACTTATAAAATACCAGCAGAAAATCAAGTACAGCTGAGTAGATTAGAGAAAGTCTTTCAAGGTCTTCCCAGTGGCTTTTGGAGTTAAGGTTGAATGGGTCTTCACATTATGGAGCATGAAGCTTTCATTTGCCAACATAAACTGCCAAAGAAGAAATATTTGTATCAAGTGATTAGGTACACTGCATATTAATGATGTGTGGAACCTATAAAGCGAATCCTGTTTTTAAAACCATATTTAAAATTGTTCTATAATTATAGGCAGAACTATTTCTAGCCTTCACAGTTAATCTGTTAAAACATTTAGCCTGAGCTGTCACAATTTCATTAGCAAATCTATTTATTAATATGTAAGTCAAGACTAGAGTTGCTTAACCATGCATTTTTTTTTAATATGAATGCCTAAGGATTCATCTAACCATATGCAGCCTTCACTGTGGATGTCCACATATCTAATGGATGTATCCATTAGTCACCTTAGACTTGTTGGTGGGGGAAAATGTTCATTGTAATGGCATGATTATGGTTATAATGGGCATATCTCTAAGGCTTGCTTTTGTCCACTGCTTGTAAGGGAAGCCCAGGGTGATTAGCCCATATACAGTGATTTAGTACAGTTGACTAAAGATGATGTCTAATGATTTTTAATGACTAAACTTATCCAAACCAACTTCCATCCATGGACTAATCTGAAAGTCCTGTGTTGTGTCTTCCAGCCCTTGTGGATGTCTGAGACATCATAGGACACATAAAATATTACTGGGTTCCTGTGAGTGATTCCAGCCTTAGGTGCCCTCTTCTGGTTGAGCGCATGGTTCTTTAGACTCTGTACTCCATTGACCAGACACGTTATGATTGCCTAAACACAAGTGTGTACTGCAATCAGGGATGGCTTAAAATGCATGAGACATTGTCCATCAGATATAACATTGGTCTGTAGAAGATCTGTAGGTACTGTCCCTTTGGAGGAGGTGGAATATGGTATTTCATGCTACGTGTAAATTGAGCTGTAGATCCTATCCACTACTGTGAGAGCTTTCACACCTGTCTCAGATGTGAACACTTACCTATATTTTGTTCTTAAATAGCTGCAGTCTGGTGCTGAATCCTTTTTCCAAAGTTAGGGGGAATTAATTCCACTTCTAGTAAACTCGTAAATAAAATTCTTTCATTTTAGCAAGCATTTGCTTTTACAGATCATAGTCTCCCACAGGGTTAGAAAGCTGAGCTACCTGTTTGCTTTATTTTTGACCTACTGAGCTGCATAATATATAATATTTTGCATAGCCCCCAGCACAGGTAAAACATTGCAAAAAATCCCATTGCTTTAGAAATTTATCTTACGAAAAATGTTACTAAATTCAAGTTTGGTAGCAAAGGTTCTTTAAAACAGTAAAAGAAGCAGACATCAAATTAAGAGGAGCTGTGCAATACACATTATTTTGGCTATTCTTGCAGACTTTGGGAGGGATCCAGTAGCTTGAACATAAATGTCTAGTGCCGCTTGATATGCCCCAGGATACCCAAGACATCTGCATGGGGCTGACAGGTATGTCACAGGACTTACAAGAGACCTGTGTCCTCCTAGACAGGCAGCTGGAGACCAGGTGGGGTTGTCTGAGTTGTCTCAAGTGGCAACAGATGCCAATGTTTAAGCAATTGAATCCCGTTCTTTGTGTACAAGAGAAGCCGGACCACCGTACGTGTTGCCTTGTCAGACACAATGCAGCTAGCATGAAAGCTTTCTCTCTGACAGGAATCACTATCAATGATTTGTCTTTTAAACCATGCTTAATAAATTATTAAGAAATAAAACCACATGCATTAAAGAAGCTTAGGGCTGGGTTCTGAGCTAATATAAATTATTGCAGCTGCACTGACTTCAGTGAACTGACTCCTTTCTTTTAATCAGCTGAGGATCCAACTCCTAATAGAGCTTATGCATGTCTTTTACATTTCACATCCACTGACATGGGATTTCCTGGAGTCAAGAACATG
Organism: Chionis minor; assembly: GCA_013398295.1. NCBI lineage: Eukaryota > Metazoa > Chordata > Aves > Charadriiformes > Chionidae > Chionis > Chionis minor. Next base: position 275,586 of record VZSF01004856.1, read on the forward strand.
TGCTGCTTGGCACACTGTGTCGGGATGTGGCTGCTGTCATCTAGGTGGCTTCAGATATTGTCCCTTCCCTTGGCAGCATTAGTGTGACTTGCAGTTGCTCTTTCCAGTTATGAACAACAAAATTAAACAATTTAAAAAATCCCTCTTTTTCTTTAACTGTGTGTGAAAACACATGTCTTTCAGCCATTATATCATTTTTGGTGGCAATTGGGTCAGATTCTTGAGGGCCTGATCTTTCAGGAGGATGTGGGTCATGGCTGTACTCCTTATTCCTGTGAAAAACTCCTGGCACACCCAGGGGAAAAGGTGGCTGGCTCCGTTCTAGGAACTGTCCCATGGTACAGCCTTCTCTTTGGAAATTAAATCCTCCTGAGGCATATGTGTCCTGCCCATTTTCCAATGAAAGACTGCAAAATTCTGCGTTAAAAACAAGCACCTCTTACAAAAATATTGATTCACTATTTTTCTAACTGAAAGTGAGCACGGTGTTGGGACTGAAGGAAGTTTTTCCCACTGCTTGATTTTAACATTTTATTAAAATACTGATAAAATATATATACTGACAAAGTGTTTATATATATCAGAATGTGTGTGTTTTTATATACGTACATACTGATAAAATATAATACAAAGTTATAAATAAAGTTATAAGGTCCTTAGCTTTATAACTCCCAATTAATTCCCCAAACGTGGCCTAGATTGGTTCCAAGATCAGAGAAGGGCAGGTGGGATAATACGATGAACACCGTCTCCCACAGCATCCTCATAGGCAAGCTTAGGAAGTGTGGGTTAGATGAATGGACAAAGCGGGTGGATTGAAAACTGGTTAGCAGGTAGAGCTCAGAGGGTTGTGATCAGTGGGACAGAGTCTAGTTGGAGGCCTGTGACTAGTGGTGTTCCTCAGGGGTCAGTACTGGGACCAGTCCTGTTCAATGTATTCATCAATGACCTGGATGAAGGGACAGAGTGTACCACTAGCAAGTTTGCTGATGACACAAAACTGGGAGGGCTGACTGACACCCCGGAAGGCCGTGCTGCCATTCAGTGCCACCTGGACAGGCTGGAGAGTTGGGCAGAGAGAAACCATATGAAATTCAACAAAGGCAAGTATAGGGTTGGGGGACCTAATAACCCTGAGTAACCCTACAGGTCGAGGGAGGTCATCCTCCCCCTTTACTCTGCCCTGGTGAGGCCACAACTGCTGGAAAGGGTACAGCAAAGGGCTAGAAAGATGATTAGGGGGCTGCAGCATCTTTCTTATGAGGAAAGGCTGAGGGAGTTGGGTCTTCTTAGTCTGGAGAAGAGAAGGCTGAGCGGGGATCTCATCAATTCTTACAAGTACTTAAAGGGAGGATGCCAGGAGGATGGGACCAGTCTTTTTTCAGTGGTGCTCAGTGATAGGACAAGAGGTAATGGGCCCAAACTTGAGTACAGGAAGTTCCATCTAAATATGAGAAGGAACTTCTTTACTCTAAGGGTGGCAAAGCACTGGAACAGGCTGTCCAGAGAGGTGGTGGAGTCTCTGACTCTGGAGACATTCCAAACCTGCCTGGACGCCATCCTGTGCAACCTGCTGTAGGTGAACCTGCTCTGGCAGAGGGATTGGACCAGGTGATCTCCCGAGGTCCCTTCCAACCCCTAACATTCTGTGATTCTATGAAAAACCTAGGCATGAAATCCAGTCCATCAGATTTGGGCTGATTGGCTAGGTATCCGCCTATGAGAGCCATCTGCCTCTTTCTGCTGCAGCTCTAGAGAGTTTGAGCATCAGGACTGTGCATCAAGAAAAACAATTTGGGCATATTTTAGGTGCTAAACTTAGTTGCAGTGGATTCCACTCTAACGGTTTAAAACTTCTGCTGTGTTTCTTGCAAGGGGGAGTTGCATGTGAGTGACTGGTTTCTTCATTTTTCTGTATAAATTGTGAGTATTTTTTGTAAAAAAAACCACACTTTGTAATAAGAACTATTTTGTTTCTTTTATCTTTTCTTTGGTAAACAAGATGTTGGTGTTTTAACCTTTTTCTTCCCTCCCTTTGTAAACATAGGTAGCATTCCTTCAAGAGGCATATGCTTTTATTGTTATAAATAGAAAAGGAAAGTATACGCTGTAAATGTAAAACATTATTGTTACCTGTAGGAGAAAAAAATAATAGTCATGTTTACTGAAATGACTGTCAGGCAATGTCAGCTGTCAGACCAAGCACGACAGTAGAACAGAGATATAACATGGATTTGCCAAAAGCCCATTCACATCAGCATTTAGAATTAGAATTTTCTGCGGTATTTGTCTGTTTATAAACTATTTTAGACTGAACAGCAATTTCAGTTTTGACCTATTACACAGTTACTTGCTTCTCTTCTCTCCACAAAGGGAGAATTGGTTTGGCATAGTTTTAGTCACTTTTCTGAAGAGAGCTTTTGAGTAATTGTTTCTTGTTAATGGATGAAGACTCAGACATGAGCTCCCTAAAGTTTATATGTGAGCTACAATTCAAGATGACCTAAATGCCACTTGTCCATGCATGATGCACAGAAGATTTGGGTCTGCTGCTGTCATCTGGTCTCTAACATGAGCTGTAGTGACATTTCATGATGGAGAATGCCCACTTTGTTTCCAGCATATGGGCAAGGTGAAACCTACTACAATGCTTTGAGGTTTTTCGAAGTGCTTGGTATGCTTCGCGTGCTGTTACGATTTTCAGGCATCAAGGGAAAACAGATAGCATGTTGGTCAGATATACTATGGTCTGCTAACCTGGAGAAGATACAAACGTGCCTGCACACTCAGTCTAGACATGCCAAAACCTCGTGGGGCACTATGTTTCCCTCCTTTGGTGTACTACACAAGACTGGGGCTGTCAGATCTCCAGGAGACATTTCACAGGTAGAAGATGCTTTCCTCAGTGCACAGCATACACATAATTTAGACTACAATGTAGAAAAGGAGACAGAGTCAAGTCTAGCCAGGATTTCCATTGTTGTGCATATGGATAAACCTGAGCTTACTGCCACTGCAGTGGCCAGTACAAATGCGTGGAGCGAAGAAAGTTGTGCCAGGAAACTTGATAAACTTTCCCCTCTGGAAAAATGAAGCAGCAACTGGACTGTGACTCTTTGCTGTATTTTCTAGTAGTAAAGCAGCAACAAGGCCACAGCTGAAGTACAGCATTCAGAGTCCTGGAATTTTTTAAAAATATAATCCCATTTTTTTCCTGAGTTTCAGAACAGAAAAAATGGGGCTGGGGGGGGGGGGGGGGGGGGGCGGGGCGTCCAGGGTGTGGGCAGGGGCGAGGAGCTGAGGTTGTNGGGGGGGGGGGGGGGGGGGAAGTGGGACGGGACGGACGGACACGACACTAATAGGAAATGCATCTTGTTAATGTATTAGTAAAGTTGGACACTTTCAGTGTAAGAAAAACAGTGCCTTATCCTAGATATACTTCTAAGCATGCCAGTAATTGTTGAGAGAACAAGCCCTATCACGAGTCTTCCTGCCATGCAAAAGGACGTTTGGACTTGATTCACCAAAAACTTTACTCAGGGTTTACAAAGTAAATTAGTTATTTTTGTTGGCATTGCACTGCTGTGAAAAATTGTGGTCGTGTGAGGGTAAAGCCAGATGGAAGTTCCCCTCCAATACTTGCCTAGTTCGAACAACTTATCCTTCCTTGTTTCACTTCCCACATTGAATTATTTACCATAAAAAAGAGAGGTTATACTGTATTTGGATATGATTAGATTATAATTTACTCAGCCATGGCCTGTTTCTACATTAAGTAAGATTTTCCTGATTACGTCATAAGCTATTCAATGTGATGTATAGGTTTCTTTGTCCTGCACGTCAGATATTCTTCATTTCATAACAAATAATATATAGTAAAGGATAAGTTTACTCAGTGGTAATGAAAACTAAAACTCCATATGAGATGTTTTTGCAAGAATCAGAGCAATTATTTTAATTTTTTTACCTCTCTTTTTTCAAGGCATACTCTAGATTTCTTTTTTTTTTTTCTATTTAAGAAGCTCTGTTCCTAATTTGAAGAACAATGGCTTATGTTTACATGAATTTAGTCTGAGTAAGAGAAACAGCTTCTTTAAATTCAACTGTAAACTATGTTTAAATATCTATCGTTCATATCAACTGAAAATTGAAAAAATATGAACTGAAAAGAGATTAAAAATGCACCAGAGACTTCTTCAAGGAAAAGCTGTTAAATACATAAGAACTGTAAAGAACATGAACCAAACGTCCAAAGACATGATACGAATCTGATTTTAAATTTATCTGATGAATTCTGGAAAAATGAGAAACTCAAGCTTAATTCAGTATTTACATCCTAAGAAACCTAGAAACCCAGAAACACATGAACTTCTGAATTAGAATGATTGGTTAAAAAAGTAAAACAAAATAAACTCAATTGTGACAGTTTTTTAAAAGTGTTTGAAGTTGTACATACACCACAATACTGCTAGAAAATAATTTTGGAAGTTGAGTGTATTTTTTCCTTTTGCAAGACAAGTATTTGCAAGACAAAGATTTCCTTTTCAAGACAAGTGTATTGTCTGCCTGCTGGGAGCCAATAACAGAAAAGAAATAATTTTATAAAATATATCTAATTCTGTTGATTTACGGTGAAATTAGACTTGTCTTAGGACTGAACTTGGCCTTTTAACTCCCTGCTGTGGTGACTGATCATCTGGTACTTCCAGGACACCAATAATTCTTTTAGGATGTTAGAGGAATTATGAAGAATTTATCCATGTCAACATTTGGATTTATTCTGAACAATCAGAAATAAAAAAGAATTTAAATTCTTTTCTTTCTAATAACTTGTATAGATCCTTGAGTCCTGCAGGCCTCTTTTGATGTATTATGCACAGTTTAAGTACCCCTTTTGTCCATCATATAATCAACATATGCATATTCTTTTATACAAGTTACGGTGCTAAAATATAGAAAGCTTGGAAACCGATGTATAATATGGTTCCAAATCCTTCCTCTCAAATAGAAATTAAATAGATCAAATTCATCCCCACTGGCTTCCACAGAGCTACATGAAGAATTAATTTATCATCAGATACCTAAACGGAGTTATTACTAGGCACTTAAAAATTTGTTTACCCATTTCAAAGTAAATAAACACTCCAGTCAAAATTAATGCTGAGTATAATTTAACTAAAAGTGATTGGAATTTGCTAGGCGTGAATGCAGCCTCCTACTGTCAAAAATGTTCTCTGATTTACTTTGTGAGGTGAATTTAAGTCAATGATCAAAACTTCACATGGAAGTTCATGGGCTAAAACAAGTGATGAGATAAGCATCTCATTTAACACATAAAAAAGCAACAAATTACTATACATAGCTTTTATTTACACAAATTTTGCATTTAATTAAAAGAATTGAAACTTAAAAAGGTGAGGAACGTGTGCAGGAAGAAAAGACAAGTGTAACATAAATGAGGCCCACAATTTTTCAAACTTACACCCTGCCTGTCTGCACTATTTCCACTGATCTGCTTGGTTCTTTCATGGAAGCTTATGCAAGGATAGCTTTTCTGGACAGCCTAGTATTTTTCCAGCAGCAGTTGCCAGATGATTATCAAAGAGTTTCAAGCAGGCCACATTTGCAATATACAGTTTTTCTGGAAATTAGCAGTTTAGAGACTTCCTGAGACAGAGATCATACCATCTCTATGATGCTGATAACCACCAGTGAACATACCCTCCAGGTAACTATATAACGTTTGACTGCATATATATATATATATATACACATATATGTATATATTTGACTTCCCTAATGTCCTGTGCCAATGACTTCCCTGACGCAGTCCTGTTCTGCATGAAGAAAAACTCTAGGTTTCCCAGCTTTTCAAACCTTCTGCCTGATCAGTGCATGCCCCCTCAGTCACGCACTGTGGTTAGAAGTGCAACATGCTACTCTTTTTAAAGACTAATCATGGATTCAGGACAATGCTTATAGGTACCTTTTGCAAAGCAGGTAACTGCATTCTACTTCAGCTTCTTTCTTAGCGAAACAGTGATGAGTAATATTTACTCACCGACATGCTGTCAGATATACTGAGTAGTAAGGACGGTGGCTAAATACACATATTTTTATGCTGTATAGGAACATCTTTTAATTAAATAAAGGTTCAACATATTTGCGAAATTCAGTGATGTCCTTGCGGAAGTGAAAGATGGCATAGTATGTGTAATAATTAGCACTTGGCACAGTAGCACTCTGCAAAACATCAGCAGTAATCTTGAGCAAGTCTCATCAGGAGAAAATAATTTTGAAAACATGGAACAACATGTATGGAGCTAGCACAGTGTTGAAGAGCTTTTGTTTCTCATAAATTTTTGAAGTGCAGTGCTTGCCAGTGGAGCCTGTTGGCTAAGAGGCTGGTTACTGAGCTCTGGCTAGGCATGGATTGAGCATGCAATATGTTGATGTGAGCTCATAAGTGACTTTCATTTACTAAACTGACACACAGTCTTCAGACTTTGGATACTTCTCTAAAATCCTGTGTAAGATGGATGACTTGCTTTCAGATTCACTTAAGCAAAGATGTTTGGCCACGTTTAATTTGCTAAAGTAATTTCCAGATGAGTAGTTTCCTCCAATTGTCCATTAACATTAAGTGAGATTAAGGGAGCTATTAAACACTGATTCTTTTACTCAGGAGATCTCTATGCCTAGACAGCTTTCCTGCTGATATTTATGAGAACTCTTCTGATATACCTCATATGCTAAATATTTTAAATTCCTCCAAAGAGACAAAGCAGGTGGCTTTGTACTCATTACAAGGAAATCTCATTTTGCTGTCCAAATTAACTGTGGAACCAAAACAACATAAAATGTATGCCCATCTCCCTGATAAATGTTGACAGAACCCTCTTGCCAAAAGCCCATCCATTTAAATCCAAAGTATTATAACTAGTTGTGTTCATACAGCTTTTATTTACAGTGGGGAATTCTTTGCAATGATGTCTGACAAGCTATCAGGCTATGATTAGTGATAGGTGAACTTCGAAAATATAGTTTACTGAGGCAACTAAAACACTGCTTGTTTATCCAGACTTCGCTAAACCTTTTTAGCGAAACATCTGATAAGATCTGGCATTCTCCTGAGATGTTCAGTACTTGCAAATTCTGGCTGCGCTGTGCACGGGAAATATTAAAGAGGTTTCTCTAGTGTAGGTGAGACAGGTTTAGGTGAAGGAAATTCAGGCTGGTGCCCAATTTATGACACTTGTGTTATATATGACGTGTCTAGGTCTTTTCAAAGACCATCGGAAAACAAAGAAATGATGATAATAATTGATTTGACTACAAAGAGTTAAGAATCCTGATGAAATTATTTAAAATCTTTTGCAGCCTCTAGGTATTTTGGAACAATTCTGCAGACTGATTTTAGTTAATTACCTTGCAATACTTACTTCTACCCACAATTCTCTACGTTTCTACAAAGACATGACTAAAAACATATTTCCCTTCTTTCTCTGCACCTACCGTCACAGTAAACTGGCCTGCTGTGTGGAGCGCTCGATTTTTCAGCCCCGTGGTTCTGACATCTTGAGTTGAGGGGATGGCGAAGGGATGGGGCCAGGGCCAAAACAGGTAGGAAGGAGGGCGGTAAGTACCCCCACACCCTGAATAGGGGTTAGAGGCACCACGCCACCTTCCATGTTCTCTGCCCGGCAGAAGGATTGGACAAGCAGGTAGTGGGGGGTTACTGGGAGTCCTATTCTGCCCACCTCCACTGAAGGACTTCCAGGTCTGTAGGAGCCCCTTTTCCTTCTTTTTGCTACTTGTCTGAAGAGCATGTGCAGCTTTCCAAGGAAGAAAGTCAAAGAAGAAATTTCTAAAGGAAACCTGGGAACTTAAAATTGCTATGCGTAGTTGATCCTGGTCTTTTTAAGCACTAATTGCTGTCTGATATAAAATGGTTGCTCCCATTCTTAAAAAAATTAACCGCCTCCCTTGAATTTGTTTTATTCTGCAACAGATTTCCTGAATAGCTGCCAGTTTGGGATGTGAACGTGCAAGTGATGTTTCTAACCTGTGGCCAGCAAATCACCAATGCCTAGAATCCTTCTGCTAATGTTGGTTATATAAACATGAATACATTTGTCCTCACTTTTTTTGATATTTCAGACTCATTTGGACCTCAAAACAGTAAGCAAAACTCACTAATTAGTCTTGTACTTTCTGTGGTAGCGAAATGATTTTTTCTTTCACAGTTGGTGCTGGTAAGTGATCCATCAAATATTCGGTTTATCTTGTCATACTCACTTGTATCAATTATAAATATGGTGCTAAAAAAGTAAAAGCAGCTATTCATAAAACCAAAGGGGAAATGATGTTCCCTTCCCATAAAAATTCCAAAACATTAAGAAATTTCCTGTTTCCATTCCAAAAATTTTCAAAATATTTCTATGAGAAATGAGAACAAATCACACCAGAGCAGCTACTCTTTGAATAGTCCAGGTGATTCCTAAGGAGACCTACGGCTGAGTTCCTGCTCCAGCCTAGCCAGAGTTATTCTTTGTGTTGGATCTGCTGCAGTTTGTATAAAGCACAACTGGTTTTGAACCTGACTCACCTTTATGTGTATTCTAGATGAGTACTTCTTTATTTCGTCTTTGTCTTTCTCCATAGCTCTACCAAAAGTCCATTTTTAGTGGACTTCTTCAATTCCTAATTACCTCCTGCGGTTCCTATATGCAGTTCTGAAGACAGAGGGCAATACCACTACATCCTACAGTGAAAAATCTGCTATATAAAAAAAAAATTAAAAGTAGGTGTAATTAGGTGTACAGAAGGTATCAGAAAATGTTGGAGACCAGAGCATTGGTACCTGGGGCACGATTCTCTTCTCTTTTCTCCCAGCGCAAATGTATTGGCTTTAGGGGCATAAAACGTGTATATGTAATATCATGGTCTTTGTCTTTAGTTTCAGCTCTCCTGATGCATACTGTATCAGATAAATTCAGGTGAATTATTACAAACTATTTCAAAGTTATGGGTCACTAGCTCTCTTGTTCTTCAGACAAAATTGTTACTATCCCAAAGGATAAAGAGAAGCTGAAGGCAAGATACCCTGCAGGATGGACTATTTTGAAAGAAAAAGAAGAGCGTAGGATGCAAAAGGAAAACTCATTTTGTAACACTCATTAAAGATTTTGAAAGAATGACAATGTCGAAAAAGGAAGGCCAGCTTACTTTTACATTTTATTCAGATAAACATATCAAAATATGGATGAAAATTCAGCTCTAGGGGATGCAGTAAGAACAGTGAAACAGAACAATGCTTTCTTATGCTACACAGTGAAATGGAGAGGAATAGACACTCTGAGGTCACTATTTGTCTGACCTATTTCAGACCCTGTAAAACATTGAAGTGCCTGCTTCTTTCTGTTGACTATTGCAGGAGCCAGGAGTAACTGACTGAGATGTAGACATCTGCATTGTTTTTATTTGATCAGGTAAACCTTCATCATTAGAAATGCTTTAGTTAACTGTTAGTTGTTCAGGTTAAAAAGTGTGCTCTCCTACTTCGGAAGTGTTAGAAAATACAGCAGGGCCATAACTATTCATCTAAAACACGCTGGCTTCTGTAACATGATGCTCTGATTACTGTGGAATTTGAATTATCTTAAAATATTGTCTTCTCATGCTCAACTTGAATTCATTAAGATTACTTCTGAGTTACTGGTGTGTAAGAAGGGAGCTGTGGAAAGATTTGATCTTAAAAACCAGCTCTTCTTCACATGTGTATTAACCAATTTCTGTTGACTGTTGTAAAGCTACGGGAGTTGACATTCCACTGCTGTCAGCCCAGCCAACAAACGCATATCCTGCATTACTATGGAAATTAACTAAGAAACTTCAGTATTGCTGATCTTTTTTTTTTTTTCCTGGAGAACATAATGGTTCAAAATTAAATAATTGAACTATTATAGTAATTTTTTTAAAATCATTATATTTACCATTGTGTGCGATTAACTACTTTCCCGTGCAAAATAATGGTACCAATATTAAGGGAATGAACTTTCAGAGTATCTAAGCTCAATCCTGTGAACACTTATGCACATCAAACTTGATTGCTCTTGCTGACAGAATTATATAATGAGTAGATGAAAGGAATGCAGCAGAGGTCATGTGTTTGGAATTCAGCACAGCATATGTTCTTGTGCCTCATGACATATTACAACGAGAAGTTATTTACAGTTTGGTTATAAAAGAAATTGTAGTATATATGAATTAGATACCATTCCTTTAAATAGTCTTCACCCTGCCTCATGGGATTCCCTCTTTTCTATTGTTTGCATTTGTACATTTGCACAAATTACTGAGCGCGGTTTCTGGAGTTTAGACATTATACTTCTATACATCCCAAATATTATGTTGGGTAGAGAGTAAGGTCACAAAACCAATGCTTTCCTATTGTCTGAGAAGGTTTATGAGACTCTCATGACTCCCAAAAATCCAGTCACTCTACAGGTTGAAAGTGCCAAATGCCAAAATTGCATGGGAAAAAGGGTATTTCTGATTCTGCTTTGACCTATCTGTATGTGCTTATTTCACTCTTTAAAATGGTCAGTTCTTCAGAATTTGAAATATCTTTAAAAAATATTCAGAATTAAAAGTAATTTTTCTATCACATTGGAAAATTAAAAAAAATGTTAGCGTTAGTGTTAGCATTGCCAAATGCACTATTTTCTTTTTTCCTTATTTTCTTGTCTTTCAATTCTTTGGATTCCTTTCAAAAATTCATTGAAAAATCAGAAAATTTAAAATGAATTACTATGAACTTTATAGAAATTACTTCAAGTAAAAATTTTTAATCAATTTACAATCCTATTTCAATAGTATTTGGAGCTTTGAATCTAACTGTATCTCTAACTGTCATCACAGTGTTAGCATAGATAGAAATCTATGGAGGTGACTAATTATGTAATTATACAGTAAAAGTTTAAAGAATCAGGACCTTATTTTTCAGTGTTTCCTATGATTGCATTCAGATAATAATGTCTCAATTTTTTTTATTAATTTTTTAAAGGATCTAGCATTTGTTTTCATCTGAGTATATCTGTTCCCATGAGTAGTTATCTCCATGTCATGAAAAGTCTTTTACTAAGTAGGGAGTGAATATGTAAGCCCTCTATATAATAAAATGTCACTGCTTTCAGTGACAAACTGACAGTTTGATTTGGCTATTGGTCACAACTCTTTTTTGTTGTTAATTATCACATAGATATCTTACTCAGGAATTGTAACACTTTGCCACATTTTTTTTAATACTGAGGCACAATCATAGAATCACAGAACAGGGTTGGGTTTGGGTTGGAAGGGACCTTTAAAGGTCATCTAGTTCATACCCTCTGCAATAAGCAGGGGCATCTTCTCATAAATAAATACTGAGAAAAAATTTCTCTTATGCCAAAAATCAAAAAAGCAAATGTAGAACTTGATTGAAACCTCTGTAAGTGTCAGGTAAAATGTAAGGGCCTTTCAGATTTTTATTAGATACTGGACTCTTTTGTCAGCTGGTATAAATCAGTCAGTTTCAATTTATGTTAATAGAAATAGTCTGACTTGTACCAGTTGAGGAACTGGCTCTTTCAGCTCCAGCATATGTATGTTAAGTATCTATGTTAAGTCAATCAAAAAATTTTCTATGACAAATGATGAAGGTATGATAGTAACTAGATGGCAGGGAGTTGTGTTATATAGTGTATTTTAAAATTCAAGGTCAAAGGTGTATATCCTGTTCAAATTGCAGTGACTCAGTTTTGAACATTCAGACATTTCCTTCAGAATAGGTGATAAAAAATAGGAAAAGACCCAGGGTTTTTTAAATTTAAAATAATTTGAAACTGTCTGACCATCTATACACTGTTTGATTGTCTACCTGAAGCGTCACAAGGAAGTGATAGCTCACTACATTTTAAGTGAAAAAGTTGTCATATAAAAATGTCATTCCAATGTCTAGTTCTGTCATCATTACCACTGAGGACACCAAGATCTAAATGGATCACAGAATCTAAACTGTTCGTCTTTGTAACCTGTTCTTCCAAGCCAGAGTTAAAATGTGTTGGTTTCATCAATGAAGGTAGCCTGAAAGGTGTATATTTAGCTACTTAACTGTTTAGCACAGGATTCATCACACTTGACTGTGATCTTCTAACTCTTAGGGTCTTGTCCTGTGCATTTAATAGAAGGAACAGGCAGCTCTCTTTACAGTCATTTATCACATTTATCTAGGGAGTGATCAGGTTTTATGATGGGTTGAATCTCCCTCTAGTGGATTTTGTGTTTCTCCTTGAGTACAGAAGGAATCTAGATGCTTAGCCTGTTTGCCCACTTTTTGTACAATAGGTGGTTAAAACCTGGACATAGAGAGCAGAAGATGGGGTTTCTAGGCAGGAGTCATCATGGTAGTGGACAGAACACATCTCCTTGCCACAAGGGTATTGTAACCATACAACCATCTTGGGTAAAGGTAATCACTGACACCCTTTTGGAGGTCAGCCACAATCTACATGCAAAAGTCAGTGGGCAAAGGACACTTTGCCTAAGCTTTATGAGTAGCATATCCAGCCAGGGTAGCACCAGCATTTGGGTACAGGTTCAGCTCCCAGACTTAAGAGCATCTTTGTATCAGACCATGAAAAACAGACCCTTGGGGAAAAACCAATGCAGTCCCACAGTTCTACATTCCTGGCTGGACAGGTTGTGGAACTAGATCCTCTCTGAGTCCAAATAATTTCTGATGACATTACTTACTGCAACAAAAGGAACTGACTTATTTCTCTTTCATTGGCATAATAAAAAGGAAAAAAAAAAAAAGAAAAAAAGACAATAATTTCGTAAATCCTTTTTTAAAAAATATATCTGGAGTTGAAAATAAAAAGATATAGTGATTGCACTGTGGGAAGATGGAGAGCAGTTCATTAGCAGAAGTTGTTATAAGGAGCATGTGGAAATTTTTTAATGCTCTTTTCTTCTCCTGGGCAAAAGGATCTACTAGCACCTCCCATGACCTCCCCCCTTCTCTGTTAGCAGCATTCCAAATGGGCTTAATGTTTATATGGATGGTAATAGTTTATTGCTAGATTCTAAATATGTTACATAAAACATGTGTTCTGATTTTCAGTTGATCATGCTGTACCAGAGGGGAGGAAATGCAATTAAAATAAAAACGACACACTAACTGGTATTTCTGAAGGCAGTTTTTAGAATTTAAATTGTGACCTCAGTGCAGACCATAAATATAAAATTCATATGTGCTCTGCTTCCTGCATATAATTACCTATCACAAGGTTCATAGTTTAAATGAAATTCTTTATGAAGCAAGAAATAGTATAATAGTGTTTTCTGGCTTAGTGCCCTACAGGATACAGCAAGCGAAGATACTTTTTCTAATTTTAAAGAGAAATAAAAACATGTGGAACACATGCACTTTTGATGCTGTAATCCTATCAGAATATGTTTGTTTTTATTAAATTTTCCTCATTGAATGCTTCCTTTTCTCAGTGCATTCAGGGGGTGACACTACGTTCCACATGAGTTTAATAGTTATGTGAGCAGTCTGAAGGCTCTTTCAGATTCTTTTCTTTCTCCCTGTTTATAAATACTTGAAGCCTGCAGTCTGCCTATTGGTAATACTTCCTCTCATCTTGGCACGAAGCCTGAACAAACAGGATTTGGGTAGGTGAATTGTGCAGGGGTTGAGAGTGGACAGGGAAAAAGGATTAATCCTGCCAGACTGTAGGCAGGCAACCTAATTTTGCTTAATTCAACCTTTGGGCTCATTTAATTGCCCTGTCTCACTCTGTTGTAGGTTCAAACCATGGCACATGCACAGATAGAGATTCATCTCCCCATCCCAAGGGTCACCATCTTTCTGACTGTTCATCTCTGCACATGTGTGGTTCTGAGTCTTTGAAAGCCATCTTTGGGGACAGTTTACTGCTTTGCCCTGGTGCAGAATCTCAAAGAGGTCTGTGTACCAGCTAAAAATCACCCTTTGGATTTAAAAGCTATGTCTGAATGTCAAGTTTATCTTTTTTTGTCTTTAGACAAATGGGTTAAGCTGATCAATGTGGTTGTCTGTTCACATGTAGTACATCTATCACTTCTGTCCTAAAGAGCTCCTCTATATCTTCACAATTCAAGACTTCCCACAAGGCATCAAACTACTGATGGACAGGTGACATAAATGTCCTTGTTTATCTCAGTCACTAAGGAAGCTAATTTTTTTTAAAATATTATTTGCTATTGATAGATTGGTCCTTGATTGCAAAACTTCTTTTACTTGAGCACAGGAAAATGCTTTGATGGCTCCTTCATTCTGAAAGTAGGGAACTTGAATTTAAAATATTTGCAGGTCATAAAGTGTTTTTCTTTCAAATATTTTTTGCATTATCTCACAGCTTGCTGTTTAAATTATGTTTTCACTATGTGTATAAACATGTTGGGAAAAAAATACATGTTGAAAAAAATATTTTCTCTGCGTCTTTGTCATAACAGCTGGTCTTTAAAAAAATCTTTAAATGTATGTGAAGAAAACTGCAGCTTTTTGTTTTTAAGAACACTGATTTGAATAAATGCATGTGACTATGTTAAAGGCATTAAAGAATCAGCAAAACAATAGCATGTGCTAAGCAATAAAGTTCTAGATATATTAAATACTACTTATGCTATCACAACGATTATGAAGTCCCACACATATATTTTGCTTTAAAATTCCTTCTGTTACAATAGCACCTTGGTCAACACAACCTTATTCACATGTACTCTAAAGCTATGGTGATCTGTTTTGTGGTGCATGCTCAAGGATGTCTGTGGCTGTTATGTGCACATGACCAAACAAGAAAATGTGGCAGGTAAAGAGAAATGTGTGAAACGTGTGTAGAGAGGACGGCCTACAAAGATGGCAGTGACAGATGTTCTTGTTGCAGTAATCTGATCACGGCAGAATGACGACAGTAAAAAACCAGGAAGAAAAATGTTTAGGGAGCACAGAAATGCTAGCAGTTCTACTATCAGTAGAACAAATAAAGTTTAAGATAGGTTTCAGGGCTCAGTTCAGTTACCTAAATATATTTCTCTAATACCACTGAAGACCACCGCTATTATAGCCTGTGAAGATCTAGTCAATAAAGCCAAAGGAGTCTGGAGATGCATTCAGCTCAGCCTAAGGTAGACACTAGAGAAGGTCAGCAGCATAGGTCTCTAGACTGGAGAGGATTCATTAAATCTTTGTTGACTATCCTCGTTGACAGGCGCTTAGAAATCTTCCTTGTATATAGATATCTACATCTGGACACAAACTTCTCGGACTCTTCAGTTTGGAGTTGGGTTTTTTTTCTGTTTTTTTAAACGAATTAGTTCCTCGTGGTGGCATTCTCTAGTATCTAATAAGATACAGCCCCTTGATCAAATTACAAGCTGTTCTCCCATGGTTTTAACATTGTAATACCTTCTCCTGTGTGCATTCTGTTTTCTGACTCATCCTATAATTTTTACCTGAGCAGAGATACTGCTAAGGGATCTCTGTTATCTGAACACTTATTTTAAGAATGTGTGTCGATATATAGTATCTTTAAAAATATTACTCCCTGTCAAAGAGGTTGAAACTGAGCAATAGATTTAGGAGTTACTGGTAGAGTAGGTGGGAAGAACAAACAAAGAAATAGTGTGACAACTAAAAATGCAAAATGTATTCTCACTTATTTTTTCAGCCTGATAACTCTTAGGCTACTGATATTTAGATATAGAAACGGCTTTGTAAGTTAAGCTGTCCTTTTCTTTTCCTATGCAGATTTTGGCAGCACTGTATTCCCAGAGGGAGAATGTCACCTCATGAGTGGTGTTTCTCTATTACACTGTCCTACATTTTGAACTTCTAGAAGTAAAATCTTTTCCTTTTTTTGATGCTTGTACCTTTCAGATGCGGTGATTGTTGATAATAGCTGCAGAGTGGTTTTATTTGTTTGGTTCTTCTAATTTGTCCTTGTAAGAGTTAGCACCTCTGTGGCCATCTGTGAACATTTTGTAGATTTTCCTAAATTTCTTCCAGTTTGTCACTAATGTGAACAGTGTATTACCATCATTCAACTAAGATGTATGTGGCCTAAGAGTATTACATGAATGTATGCATGTGTCCACTTGTAGATCTTGTTTCTTTTAGTAACATCAGTGAGATAATGCTTGATTCTCATTTTCCAGAAGCAGATGCTGGCACCATCTTGTTCTTGTATGCCAGTACAATGCATAACAAAGATTGCCAAAGTTAGAGCATTGTGAATAGATAACTACCCCAAAACAGAGCATCTTGTGGCCAGAACAGCAGCATCAGACCATATACTCCTTACTTTTCATGTTTTTATTGGTAGCCTTTATCATATTTGAACGGAAGAGTTGTGTTAATCTCCTTCAATGTTGAATGAAATCATGTTGCTTGCTACTTATTGAAGAGGTAAATCTTTCTCTTACCTTTGCTGCTCTACTTGATGGATTGTTTAGTGAAATAAAACTGTTCTCTTCACTAAAATCGGCTTGCCTGAGTCTCACCTTATTATTTTTGTCTATTAGATATGTGTCTTTTTCTTTTCAAATACAAGAGCTAAAGGAAGGTGCTGCTTCTGTTATTCTTCTGCTCTAGGGTCCTTTTAAAGTTTTCATTTGGGTTAAGCACATTTGAGATTAATCAGTCCATGAAAGACAGGCCAGGTACCCATCACGTCAGACTGTTGTCATTAGTTTTCATTTCAGTCCTTCAGATATCTGTATAAACCAGCACAACTATATAGCACTGTATTTTTGCTGTCTGGCCCAGATTTTTGTCCTGGACCTTTCCACTATTTTCAAGTGTTTGAGTGATGCAAAGTTGCTTACATTTGGGTAACTTCTGTCCGGAGGGGACATTAATAAAGACAAACATTCCTCATTCAGCAAATGTAATAATGTCTGGAAGTCTCCACGTGTTGTGGAGTGATCCCAGGCTTTTCAGCCATGGAGGTATCAGTTGAAAAACCCCTTATCTCCCCCAGGGAGGAAACCTGGGATCCATTTACGTGTTCTTTGTAGTTGATAAAAAGATTACAAATGGC
Source organism: Chionis minor (assembly GCA_013398295.1). Taxonomy (NCBI): domain Eukaryota; kingdom Metazoa; phylum Chordata; class Aves; order Charadriiformes; family Chionidae; genus Chionis; species Chionis minor. Next base: position 292,712 of record VZSF01004856.1, read on the forward strand.
CAGTTAATATTTCAAGATTATTCTAAATTACTGATTAGCATGGTAAATTTCAAAGCATTAAAACAAATGAAGACATGCTTTTAAAATATATTTCCTTTAATACTCAAAGCTTCTATGGCAGTTAGTTATAAAAGGCCAAAGGTCAACCGATTGGTTCCAGTCTGGAAATTTAGACAAGGGAAGTTCTTTAGGGCTCCTGCTTTGGATCAGGAACAATTTGAAAGAGCAACAAGCTTGCTTTTGGTTTGGGTTTTTTTGGTTCGGGTTTTTTTTCCCTCCCCAGAAATCGATTCATTTCTTGCTTGAAGAAGTGACAATAATAATACAGGAGGTCCTCACTCCCTACCACGTGTTAATTTGCATCCGTAATGTTTTGATATGTCTCTTCCTATTTCTCAGAAAAGATATAATAGCAGGGTGTCATACTGAGATTCAGAATCATTAAGTCTTCATTAAAAATATACTAAAGCGCCTTTACTAGTATGTCATGTAATTTCATCATAAAGAATGAAAAACTAAATGACAGCTGTCAAAAATATTTCTTACTATGTTCATTTTATTTTTTTAATTATAGGTCTAAAACCTCCAATAACTACAGAGGTATTTCTGCGTAATTCTATAGCACAGATACGAAATAAATAGTCCTTGTTAATCCTGATGGGGAGTAACATGGAGGTTCTTCCCATACTGAGCATTCATATCCCAAGTTCATATATGAATAGTTGTCATTCACATAAGGAATCAAATTTTTTTTATGACTTTGCTAAGCAGTTTAGTGTCTGTTTAGTTCATTAAAATGAGTACTTCAGATGTGAAACGGGATCAAGAAGAAAGACCCTGATCATCCTATTTAGATTTTCATTCAATAAAGAATTAGCCTATCCTCTTTACAGCAATTGCTGACCCTTTCACCTCCTTTATTCTGTTGCCTCTCCAGCCTTCCAGGACAATATTCCGGTTGACAAGGAAATAACACATCCTGTTGCTGAAGCTCCTATTTAATCTCTATCTGTTGACCCTGTTGGCAAGTAATATCATCCATCTCCACCCTAAATCTAAATTATTTCTAACTAATTGCTCCCTTTATATCTTCTCTTCATCTCACCAGCTCGCTGGCAAGGGTCTGTTTGAAGGTATTGATCACCTTTTCTCAGCCATAGAGTGGAGGGCATGCCACAGGCACTAACTTACTTAACCCCCACCAACAAGAGCACTTAACACCGCAAGAAGACAGGTTCTTCCTCCCCTCTCCTCTGCCCCTCCAAACTCAAACTGAAGCACAGCAATGCAGCTTCTTTGTCCTGATTCTTTACCTATCTCCTGCACGGATTTCAAAGGAGTTTATTATTATTACAGTGCTTGTTGTCAGAGCCCCTTCTTATGTCTCTTGAAGTGCCTCCCACGGTCATTGCTGACTCCAGGGCCCCTTCTTGTCAGTTTTTACATTAATGACATTCCCAGTGTACCTGAAATCTGAAATATTTATGTTTGCAGATGACAATGTTCCTCTGTTTGCTGCTAATGTCTCCTTCTCTCCTTTGAAAAGACGTATGCGATCAAGTAGCTTAATAATATGCAGTACCTCTTCCCTTTCTGCCCCTCTCTCTTGACAGAAATGTGGTTATACTCTTTTCCCACTCACAAATTAGTTCCCCTTTCATGCTGCACAAACTTTACAGTTCTAGAAAAGTAGCTTATCTGCTTCCTTAATAAGATACAAATGTTTTGCATCTACAGAGGTGATCTCTTCAGGTCAGGGCTAAGGACTGTTGGCTCAGCCGTACAGGAGGAGACCAGCACTGCTTTGGCACTCTGGCACGTTTGGCTTTTCAGGATGGCTATATACATGTGCACATGCAAACATATGCAAATCTGTGCATGTACCTATGCATACACACAGATGTCTTCCTCCCTCCCCCTAGACTGTACTGGAGCATCCAGCCCTTTCCAAGGGTATTGCATTCATTTGGGGAGGGGGGTGGAGGGAGAAGAGAAAGCTTCTTGTCAAATATTATGACTACTTCAAAGGAATGGAGTCCTAATCTATTTAAAATATGAAGTACATTTGGATAAGCCATGTAAATTAATGTTAACTTGGGGAATACTATGAGCAGACAGCTAAAAGGGGTGGAGATTGTTGAGGAAAATAAATTAGAGGGGGAAAAGGAAGTCAAGAATTTTTTAGCTAGCAACAAAGAAAGGAACTTCAGGCACTAGAATATGTATTTTTCCCGTGAAAATAAAAAAGATGACCAACCAACTTGGTGGACAAAACTGTTATCTGTTAAAAATTCATTTAACAGAAGGGAGTATAGGATGGCTCAGACTCATCTCTAACTCGCTAGTTCAAATGCAATCCAAACAGTAAGAATAAGGCACCCTACACAGCAGTCACTGGAGTATTGAACAGAGACCCGAATTAAGCTAACACAGTGCTAGTATTTCCAAAGTTCATTTGATGGCTGCTTCTAGGTAGCTGCAAGGGGACATACACAGTGGTCATAAGGCAAATAGAATCAGAAAGATAAAACCAAGAAATGCATCTGTGATGCTGAGAGAAGGCTCCTTTTGCTGGTGTAAAAATGAAATAGCCCTGAATAACCATGAAATGGGCAGGAGTGAGAGGTCTCACAACACCTTCTAATCTGTCATTGTCCAACTCCTGGACTTTTTGGAGAGGTGAGAAAAAACTCAGTGAAGCGTTAACCCTGTCTGCGTTCTAGGTTTTTGTTTTCTGTGATGCTGTTTCTGTAAAATGTCTCAAGACTACACATAAAAGCTGTTTGGCAATGCAAGCTGGAAAGAGCTCATCAAGCAACATGGAAGGTCTACCTGGAAGAGTGCAGTGCTGTGCACAGATACCCAAGTTACCTTAAATACCAGCAGCTGTCTCACCACATGAGTGCAGCAGACTCTCAGTGAATGCATCCTTCTCCTCTCCTTAGCCTGGACAGAGCACTCTGCTGATGTGAAGACTGCTCCCATTTCTCTGCAGGTGTGCTCAGAGTCAAAGCTGAGGGTGCACTATTACCTCCAGACTCAAACTTACAGTTCCTTGAGCTGACAAGAAATGAAACATTACTGGAGCAATGGAGAGGGGTGCATGACTCATCCTTAGAAGTTGCCAGTCCTTCTGCCTGTAGAGAACGTCTTCACCCACAAAGGCATCTGTGCTCTTCCCACAGTGCCTGTCCTTGAATGAACTGCTCCCATGCCTTTGAGGTCCTCTTGCCCATGCCAGTTGCTATGTACAAGAAATCACTAACCAGGCAGATAGAAGACACAGGCTCAAGTGCCCAGGCTAGGCAAGCAACTTCTTTATGCATCTTCTTTACGGTGGCAAATTGTTTTAGTAAGATAGACCACATACCTACTCTACAATATCCCAGGTGACACATGCATCTCAGACTTACACAAATGTTTGTTGTTCTTTTTAGCTCTTCCATGCTTTTGGATTCAAATGGCCACAAAATAAAAAATGAAATGAAATGAAATGAAATGAAATAAAATAAAATAAAATAAAATAAAATAAAATAAAATAAAATAAAATAAAATAATAAAAAAATAAAATAAATACCACATAGTCCCACCTGTAACTCACTAGAAGATTGAACTCTACCCAGTTCATTGCAGATCTTACCGTAAAGGTCAATTAATGCATTTGTGATGTTAAGGCAAGATTCTTGAACTAATCTTAACTTGGATGGGGTAGCCAGACTGCTGCAGTTTAATCCATACGTTTTTGTTGCCAATGGGAATTAGCTCTTCAACCACCCACAGCTTTTGTCTCAGGGAAGCTGGCACATCTCTAAGCAGTCAGAGAGTGACCTAACAAGTAAGTGATGTGAAAGGTGAGGATCGAACTGCTCTCTGAGTATAGTTTGATCCTTGGCCCTTTTTTATTCAGCAGGATCAGTGTACCCAAAATAATTTTAATCTTTCACCTTCAATTGACTAAATTCAAGAAATCCTGCTGAATATGGAAGATTACAGGCATTAGGTTTCCATCAAGCTGAAAGAATTCCCATGTCCACTCATGCCTCAGAGGGATTGTTCATATCTAAGTATAGAATGAGCCTAATTCAACTGTGAACATGTGCTATTTTGATGTTTGCAAGACAGATTTCCCAAGCATGACGACATCTTTGCAAATGTCATGATTCGGGATTGCTATAATGTGTAAAGAGGAGGAAAGAATTAAGGAAGAAAGAATAGAGACAAATATTCAATTATTCCCAGACTTTTGAAACAGTTGCAATCAAAAATATGGGGAAAAAAGTGCATTTCAGCAACAAAGACTCCAAACATTGGCTGACAAACAAAAGCTTATCTAGAAACGATTCATTTTAACATATAATGTGTACTGTAAGACCCTATCCTTGGATACAGCCTTTGAATTATATCATCCTGTACTGTGCCCATGAAAAATCTCACCCTATATCTAAGTTGTCATAACCCTGTTTTAGAAAAGCTGACTTGGGCCAGTTTTGCGAAAGGGTGCACTAGGACTAGGACCATCTACTAAGGAGCACTTAGTAGATGTCTAGCTAGACATAAAGCTAATGCATCAAATCCCAGAAGCTCCTATTTCCATTGAAACCCAGAGGGCCTACAGAGGGATAGCTCAGATGCATGTATGTATGCTCCCATGTAAAGTTAGATGAGATGAATTGTATGCTCCATCTACAACTCCATGCTACTAATTTATCTGTGTTTCCACACAAGAGGCAGAAACATTGAAGTGGTAGGCAGAGTTTGGGGTAACATGCAAAACCTACAGACTACTCATCTGTGGCTATGAAGATTTTCAGCATAGTATAAGTCGTGTTATAGTTTTGAACTTTTTTTGTACTACTGGCAACTTATCCAAACTCCATTGCTGTAATTTTCAACAATCTCTGAAATAACAGCTAAATATTATATATTTCTTCCTCTCTTTCCTTCCTCTCCTTTTATAACCTGTTGAAAAGTATTATTTTCAACTGTTAAGCAGCGATTGAACTTGAGAAAATGCTTTAGTGGTAGATATAGGGTATACAGCTTTTTAATCACTTCAGGACAGGTAATATTACTGTGCATCCTCTGTGGAAGAAACTATTAAATAATTGCTAGGCTACCTGCTGCACCTTATCATAATTTTAATTCTTTTTTCCTAAATGTTTGCTTTGAACTAGTTTCAGCCTCTGCTACATAGAAGGTTTTTAATCTTGGTTCTCACCCATACGTATTTACTTACCTGAGGCTGTCAAAGAGTAAACACATTGGTTTATTAGCTGCTCTGCTAACCCAATCAGGCTGATAAATGTAGTCTTCAAACAGTAACAATAAATCAGAAAGCATTTTGTGTAAGATATGACTTTGTCCTGTTCAATCAGCTGTGTTTGAAATCATTACATTTGAATATATGCATTGTTGCTGATACAAGAAGTAATGTTTGAAATGAAGATCAGTGAAGCTTTCAAAGAGCTGACAGGCAACAGGAGATGAGAGCAGCATAAGCTCTGCCCAGTATTTCTGGGGTTACATTGTGGTATAATAAATGGAAAGATCATTTTGCCAGGGAAAAGGGAGCAAGAGAAAGCAGGACCGTAAAATACTCTGCACTGGAAGCCTTGAAATAAAAAAATGGGAAATATTGAAAATTCCTTTTCCCATTGAATCTGAGAGAATCACCTCAAAAGACACAGAGTGTTCTGCTTTGATCACTGCTTAAATTTGTCCTGCAAAGCTTAGTGGCAAAGACGCATGTGTAACACGTGTACGCTTGCATTGGATGGGCAGTTGCTGTGTGGGAGAAAAGCATGAAGACACACTCTAGAAATGGTGGTGAATTGGACAGCTTTACATCCCTAGAATGCTAAAAGTCCATCCCAGCTCAAGCAGTACCTTATTTGCTCAAATAAACGAAACACTAGAATAATGGCTATGGTTCTCAGTTTCACCTTCCAGTACAGAACTTGTATATATCCACATAAAGCCTGGACCTATTATCTGTGCTGAAGTTAATATAGTTCACTCAACCAGGAACACTATGTTGTGCACGAACAACATCTAGGGCTTTTGAGCCTGGAGCATGAGAGCAAACAGAAGTTTATCTCGCTGTTTCTGACTTTGTACAATAAAATAAGAAAAAGGAAATAGAGATTAAGAAAAAGGAAATAGAGATAAAGAAAAAGGAGCAGTACAGAAGAGGAATGTAAAAGATATTTGGAGAACCTTTCTGTACCCTGCATAGACAGTTGGCTGCTGACTAATGGGTTCAGCTACTGTTTGAACCTCTGGGCTGGAAAGTAAAAATCGAAGGAAAACAGTGGACCTTTCTGAGTACATACAATATTCAATTTAAATCTGTAGACCTGGAAGCATTTAAGGTTGCAGGACGTATGAATTTTTAAAAAAAACAGTATGTTTCTACTTTGTAAATCATAATTCTGATAGGCCAGAACACAGTATGACTTTGTGTTTTCCCTGTTACTTTCCCACAGAACAATTTCATAAGTAGCTCCAATCACAAAATGCACAGTCAGATTCTTCTGAAGAGTGAGATTTCAGGAAGCTTGTATTCACAACTGTCAGCAGTGTTACGCTGATGTAAAATATTCTGTTTCCCAGACAAAAAACCTGGAGACCTGGCCGTGAGAAGATGAAGACTGTAGTGGCATCAGATCAGCTTAGCAAAAAACACACAGCCCTATGGCGAGAGCCAGGCAATAAATATACCCAATATTGCAGTGTAGTCTAACATGGGTTAATGCTTGTATCTTTATAATCTTGCAAAACACATTTAGAAATGTACCCTTGTGTTGTTTCAAATTATTTCCTCATTGTTTCTCTGTGAGAAATGCACACACATAAATTGTTTATGAAAGCTCATCTCCGACACCATTTATCCACTTTCCTTGAGATATCTGATTTGCCAAAACCGAAACCTTCCTTTATGGTATATGAGATGCTTCCTGACAAAATCCCCATTTAAGGGCTAGAGACAGGGTGTCTCTTGAGGACTGGTAATGAGATACAGAGCAGAGTTCTGCAAAAGTTCAAAACAAAAGTATAAGGCATGTGAATCACGCCTGGTTTCATGCCTTGCTGGAAAGAAACATTTCATGTTTCTGTGCAGAAATCAGACACAGCTTGTCATGTGGTCTGGTTGGATATGAAATCAGATGAAGCTTTGGGTTTTAGCAACATTTCCCTTTCAGAATGTAGTTGTACAAAACTCAGGCTGTAACTGAAGTATCCTATCAATGCGTAAGGACTATATACTGCATAACGAGGTGTACCAGCTGTTCTAATACAACTTGCAGCATCTCTCAGGCGTAAGTACTGACCCAACACAGGGCACTTTTGCAGCAGTGGGTGGAGCAGCATCTCAGGGCCTTGTGCAAAAGTTGTGTGCCATTGAAAACAAATTTCAACTCAGGGCAACTCACACACTCTGGATGGGCCACAGGGGATGCTGTGGAAGGGCTGAAAACACCGTCTGAGGACCCAGTAGTTCTGTGCTGATTTTGTCTGGGATAGAGTTAATTTTCTTCATAGTGTTTCGTATGGTGCCATGTTTCAGATTTGTGAACAAAGTAGTGTTGGTAACACAGGGATGTTTTAGCTGTTTCTGAACAGTGCCATTGCACTGTTCAGAAATACCTAAAACAGCATTGTCACTGCCTTCTCTGCTTTTTGCATTGCCCTGACAGTGAGCAGGCTGTGGGTGCACAAAAAACTGTGAGGGGACACAGCTGGGACAGCTGACCCCAGCTGACCAGAGGGATATCCCATGCCATGTGATGTCATGCTGAGTGATAAAAGATGGGAGAAGAAGTAGGAAGGGGGGGGGACATTTGGAGTGACGTTGTGTGATAAACCCTCCTTCTGGAAATGGCTAAACTTCTGCTTGCCAAAGGAAAGTAGGGAATGAAATTCTTATTTTGCTTGCTTTGTGTGCTCAGCTTTTGTTTTACCTATTAAAATGTCTTTACCTCATCCCACAAATCTTTGAACTTTTACAATTCTCTCCCCCATCCCAGCAGGCAAGAGGAGTGAGCAAGCAGTTGTGTGGTGCTTAGCTGCTTACCAGGGTTAAACTACTGCAAGTACATAAGGGCTGTAGCCTTCAGGATGTATGAGATGGAGAGCGGGCTGCTCTGGAGCACCCCTACAATCTTTCTGTAGGACTTTAAACACTGGTCCTAAATTCTCTGCATTTCCTAGCCTAGTAATCTGGCATTTGCTGTGTTTTGGGGCTCAGACCTTGGTGTACCGATACAGAATGCTGGAAGTGCCCATGAACCCTTAAACTGATATGACTTCACAACCCAGTTCCGTGGAGTAATCAGCATCGCTGAGTAATCACCCCCTTTTCATCAGTCTAGCTACAGATTTAATTCCATTTCAATAGAAAAGAAAAACAGAGATTTTGGGTTTAGGGAAAAGCAAACAAATTGAGAATACAGATCTTGGATGGAAGCAACAAAGCAGAAAGCAGCATAAAAAAATTTCATGTCTTCTTCCAAGAGAGACCCAGACGATGCAACATACCTAGACACATGACTAGAAAAAACAAACCAGCAGTTGGCTTGCAGTCAGACACCTGCTCTGAAATCCATGACTCAATGGATCATAGTTCATTAACCCGCTCAAACTATTTTCTAATTATTGTCACATTTTATTATTCAAAAACTTGGCCACCTCCCAAGAAAAAGGATCATCCTCCAAAAATGTCCTTGAATTCTACTGAGAGGAAAAGAAAAGAAGAGAGGAACTTGGGGTAAAACCAAATTATGTTATAGTATTGACAGTAAAAACCTCAAACCTGGACATGTCTACAGTAATTAAGAGATTCATCCTGAATGTGTAGTTCAGCGGGGAATGCTATCTGTGACCAGAGAAACACAAAAATCTCTTGACAGTTTTTAATCTCATGTTGTTCTTCAAGTATCTTAATTGAGAGAATTTTTGGTAACCAAAACAAACAGTTCAGGCTTTTTATTGCCTTTTTCTTGGAAATGGTGTACCTCCTATAGTCACCCACATGTCTTGTATTTCTGGCACGCAGTATGATGGATCTCTTAGTTTTAGAACACAATTGCTTAAGAATTCCCTCCTCTCTTTCTCCAGTGGAACAGATCCATTAAATTCCATACAAACTTGAAGATGTAAATACAATGTCTACAGAGAGAAAAAATCTTAGATCAATGGAGACATGCCACTGTCTTTCAGTGTTTAAAACGAAATATCAGAGAAATCTAAAATCTTATCCTAGGGTAGTTTTGCTTAGATTTTGCTCTAGAACTACCAAAATTCAGAATGAAGTAGGTTTTTAAGTTCCATATATTGGGCACCTTACCTACCACAAAGTACTTTGACATGGGGAAGTAAGGGTCTTGCTGTTTGTAGGCTCCATCACCTATCACAACTTTGTAGAAGTCTGAAACTTTGCTCAAGTCTCCAGAGTGGTCTGATGTGTTTGTTGTAGCCCAAGCACCCTGAAGCTGTAGCGCCAGCACAGAACCCAGCAAAAAACATAAGAGGAGGGATCATTTCTTTCAAAAATCCCACAAAAAGAAGGGCTGCCTGTTTTTTATTCATTGGCCCAACATTTTAAACACTCAGCAAGAATTTGGGAGGCATGGGGTCATTTCTTCCTGATGAAGGTAGACAATTGTTTAGAGGAAGGGAGAAATCACAAAATGAGGAAGGTGAGTAAGAGGAAGGCTGACTCTGTCAGACAGGGCACAGAAATCAAATGGATAGAACTGGACCCTACTCCAGGGAATGGCTATGAATTTTGCTTTATTGAGCAATGGGATAAAGTTAGTTAATCCAAGGTGTAGGCATCTGACTCAAGTCTGAGAGGGTGTCCCCATCACTAGGAAGCAAACGTCTTCTCTTTGATCTGCTCTTGATCATACACCTTTTTCTTTGCATGCTATATTCTGGTGCAGTTTGAAAGGTAAGGATGGGAAGCAGGCTAGCTGCTCTGTAACTCCGTAATTAAGGCACTCTCCAGGGAAGAGACAAATAGGAGTTTAGAGCCCTCCAGGCCAAGGTAGAAATGAAATTCATGTTTCCTGCTTTCTGTGCTGTGGTTGTAAATGTCAGGTTAATCATCAGCAGTGCTCAGTGTGTCCAAACGTGTAAGATGCCTGCTCTCTGGACACAGCTTTTCTTCCCGGACCCTGAGGCGGCACTCCAGAGGGAGGAAGGAGCTGAGACGTGGCAGTGGTCAGCTGCTGGCTTGTTGTAAGTAGCCTCGTGCTCGCTGTGCAGAACCGCAGAGCTGACTGTCTGTGGCACTACTACATTAGATGACCCAGCTTCCTCAGTGTTGCTAGGAACTCAGTTTCAAGGCAGCATGACGTCTGTATTAGGTGCTCAAAGTAGGTGACTAAGTTCAGAATCTAGCCTCTCTTCTCTATGAGAAAAGATTTCCCTTCAGAGAACCTCCAAGTTTATTGTAATCCATAGCAAAATTTCACCCTCTCTGAGCAAACTGGAGACCTATAAACCCCATAGAAATAGTATTGTCATAAACTATCTTTCAATAAGATACCATGACACTTTAAAAAATGATCTGATAATGAACAGTGAATAGCTCACTTATTTTATACTGATGAAGTTAATCTATGCTCAAGCAGCAAAAAATAACATTGAACTAGGGCTGAGTCCTCTAGAACTTCTAATTTTCAGACATATGAATAGTTCTTGCATTAAAAAGTCAGCTTAGTGACAGGAAACTTTTCCCCACAACTTCTAATTTAAAGTAACAGAGATCTACGTAATTTTTGATTATCTAACTGTGTCAGCATGCTTCAAAAGCTCTGATAATCTTAGACTTCCATGCAGCCCAAAGTCTTATCAGAACACTTAAAAATGACTGTTGAGAATTTCTCAGGACAAAGAAGGAAGTTAATCAGAAAGTTGGGTTGGTTTTTTTTTTTAAATAATACTAGGCCTGTTCTAAAACAAGATTAGAATAGAATTAATCACTGTTAGTCATAAATAAATCAATCTGTTCTTTTTTCATAGTAGACATATTTTCAGAACAAAAATCAGATCCAAGATTTGCCACTGAAAAGGAGAGAGATAAAATATAAGTGCAGGATTGTTTATTGCAGGAAAAATAAAGTAGGCTACATCTCAGTGAGACTTATATCCATGAATCCTAGAGGCAAGACAGTGTCTAGCCCATGATGGAGAAAGAACTCTATTTAGGATCTGTTCCCTTTTTATTTCATGGCAGCTTTCAGGGTACTGACAGACTAACTGTCTTTTCCAGAGAAAACAAAATATTCCCCTACTAGTGGAATTAATCACCTTTTTGGAATCTCCAGCTTTGAGATGGGAGGATTTTTGCAGTAACTTTTGTTCAGCCTCAAAAGCTAGGCAGGACATATGCACTTGTATTCTAAGCTAAGTTTCCCCTTATATAATATTGGTCTTTATCCTCTAAAGTTTTGCTCTTACTTTTTTTTCTTTTTCCCCCCATTCAGATAATTCCTCTGTCTCAGAGAGCAAAATCAGATTCTGCACAGTAATTTTAGATTGGTCAATAAAGATTTGTAGTTGTTGGAATGGAAGAACTTAGCAACTGACCTTACTAAGTGTCATTATTTCTGGAGTGTGGTTTACTTTGAGGTGAGACAAATGGAAATTATTAAAGTCACATTTTATTGAATTTAGTAGAGGGGTGATATGTGAGAAGATAGTATGGAGATGATTAACTGAAAATTAGTCACGTCACATATCAGAAATTACTGGAATAGTAAAAAAATTCCACAAAACCTCTCTTACATTATATCTAGAAAGAGAAAAGAGTTTTTACCATCAAAGAGCACTAATTATTACCTACTAGTATCTTTTACTCAGACTAGGAAAGTAGTCTTACAGGCTCGGAGTTGTTGTAGGCTCTGGAACAGGACAAAAGAACCCCCAAATGCTCAAAATGCTCTGAGCCATCAGTCAAAATAACCTAGGAAAAACAAGTTCTCTGGCGAGGCACCATGCAACATTATGCATCTGCCCTGATTTTGGATGCAGTGTGCAGCTGTTCACCCCTAGAACATCACAACTCCAACATTGTTCATTGTTCTTTGCCCTTCTCTGGTGTATCTATGTAAGCTGGTTCACGAGGGAGGAGGAGGAATTCACAAAGGCACTCAGGAGAACAGAAACAGGCCTAGTGTTAGGTAAGCTGAAGTAATCAAAATAAAAACACAGAACAACCTCTTTGCCTTAACAATGCAGGTCAACTTGTAAACAAAACCAAAGCTGTCTTTTCAGACCTATAAGAAAGAGAAAAGATGTTGGTCTCTGAAATGAGCCTAAGTCCAGCAAAATTCATCTGATCTTTACAAATCCACCAAGTGAAAATTGTGAGTAAATGACTGGACAAGTCAATTCACTGCAGCGGCATCCTCATATTACTTAACTACTTGTTAGAACACGAGCCTCTTGGGAAAATATGTATTCAACATCGGTAAGGATACATGGTCATGTGAAGCATATTTACCTAGAAAGGCAAATGGATGTTGCAAGGAAGCCTTTGCATCATTGGGAAAGTTTTGCTTTTGTACTGCTGTCTTATACCATCATTAATAATAACTTGCTCAAAATCTGTCATTGCACAGAAGTATTTTTGACTTTTTCATTTTCAAAGGTTCCTCTGAATTTCCATTCTCTTATTTGGTTATTTACTTATTCTGCATACTATACCTTTCTTTGATTGGCAAACCAAACAAAATTGACTTTATGATCAGTCCAGAATGTTACTAACATGCTAATTTGGCATTTTGCTTTTCCTCAATGAACAATTTGGGGTTTTTTGGTGGGGCGTGTTTGGGGGTGAGGGGTGGGGAAGAGAGAAGCAGGAATGCAAGTGATTGATAGACTCCTGTGATACTACCAGCTAGTATAAATAAAGAATTTGTCCAGAGAAGTTCTGCTCTTGGTAAAGAAACGAGAGTTTAACTTAGGGGGAAATAATTCCTTGGAGTTTAATATGATTACTGGAAAGGAAATGGAAATATTGGCTCGGACTTTGGTGAGTGTAGGCCTTCCATTTTAGAAAATTCACAATCCAGCAAAACTTTGTGATAAGCCTGTCTGGAAACTGAGTATTAAGTATTACTGTAATGTTATTAAGTATTAAATTATGTTTAGAGTATTATTTAAACAATAAGAAATTGATTTTAGGAAAAGTATGAGTCAGAATCACTATACAGCTGGAAAAATGAATTTCTGTTATAACCTACGGATTTTACTGAAAAGAACTTTAAGACAAACTCTTGAAGATTATACCAGCATTTGTTATCGAGTAGTATATTTGACAGTTTTCACTTAGGTTTACAACTAAAGGAGCATGTTAGGACTGACGTGAGTCCTTTTAAGTAATAGCAATGGATAGAAGTCTTTTTCCAACTCAGCTTGGTAAAAAAGATGCAGCTGTTTCCTCTAGGTATAGAGCCTGAAACCATTGTGGCTTGGGGTTTTTTTCTTGCTTTTTTTTTTTTTTTTTTGGTGCTATTATTTTGTGGACTTGCTTCTACTGCTTGCTTCGGAACTCATAGCTTGAAAACACAAGGAATGAAACAAGGCACATTCCTTTTGAGCTCTCATTGGGCATTCATTTTTCATTAATGCTGAGCAGGTTTACATCAAAACCTATAAGCAGAACTTTCTGGCATGAATGCATAAACCAAAAATCTAGAAAACAACAGTTCTGTGATAGTTTGCACAGGTAAATTTTAGTCTCTAAATTGTTTAGAATACCTTTTGGCAGGAATTGCAATAACCGGACACAGTCCAAATAGTCAAGCTGGGATTTGATGCCGTAGCCCACAAAAAGCAGACGGTTTAACTGTCTCAGCAATTAACTTCCTTCCTCGGTGGACTGGGACTGATTTGTTAATCATGTGAACATGTTTCAAAGTTCCTCTCTAGTTTTGTAGGCAGTTTGGGAAATGGACGATGGACATGTAGGACAGCTGAAGAGTCTAAGCTTTATGCTTTTGGATGAGTGATAGATGATATCTATTTGATTAAATTCTTTGTACATGTGTTGGATGTGAAAAATTTTGATTTATTCTACAGATGTACAGAGCAAGAGATAGATGCTTGTTATAAATCAAAGATATAAAATATATAATTATGCTTATGAGTCGTAAGAGAAGCTACAATAAAAAACTATTTTGTTCAAATAAATTGGATCTTGAGGACAGTGTACGTCATGAGATCAATAAACAGCATTTGTTAAGCAACTCTACTGCTGAACAGGCTGTTAGAGAATTTCAGCTTCATCAAGCTCTTAGTGGAAGCATAGGCAAATGGATGAGGTGGAAGAGAGTCAATGTTAAACCAGCTTACTGGAAAAGATAATGCTATTGAAGTGTGTCTACATGAATTATAATTTAATCAAGATGTCATTTGTCCTCAATTACATAAAAAACCCTATAAAAATACCTATACTATGTCCAGTATGAGTTTATTGCTTTTTAATGTGAACCCAATTGGCAGTCACATCCAGTTAAAGGATAAAAAGATGCAAGATGGAAAGTCTTACTGAGAATATTAAGGTGTGTAGATCTGCATTTTTACATTTTTTACCATCCAAATCGCAGTGGAATGCAAGTCTTTGATGCCTGTTAGATCCACTTTTTATGAGACAGAATTTTTAATATTAGAAGTTGGATAGCACTACAGCAACTTCTGAATCCCAGTTGGTTGAGAAAGAAAAAAAAAAAGGAGAAAAGAAAAAAAAGAGAAGTAAAAAAAGAAAAATGAAAAATATTTGAGGAATTTAGTAATGAAAATAATTGGAGAACACATTAAATTCTCATCTCAGCCAGAGATGTGTGCACCCATCTCTGGGTGCACCCACACATTTTGGAATGTTTGCATGTGTTGGAAAAATGAATCTTTCTTCAGTGGACATCCACAGATGAAGAGAGCTGATAAATGTTTTCTTTATATGAAACTAGTAGTTGTAATTGGCTGGTGCATATTTCTATGCCATTTTGGCATATCTTAAAAATCAAATTATGGGCATCAGATCTTTTTGTGCACATTACCTCCAGGTTGTAATAGATTACATATTGGGACTTCTGTATTCTTTACTTAGGGATGTATCTAAATACAAGTGCAAGTACACACATGATCTACGTGAGACCCAGGGACATCTCTGGGCAGCTGGAAGCCAAGGAAGACACCCTGTGGTATATTTGTTTGTCACTTACCAGGCAACTGAATCTCATACCAAGAATGGATTTGAAGCTTTAGATTCAGCAGCCTAAGTTTAGGTCTCTGCAGTATAGGCATCCATCTGTGAGTTAGGTGTCTGTGCTCCTGCTGGAGTCAATGGAGATTTAATCTATCTTAAGGGCTACTCGGAATAGCTAGAAAAAGACAATTAAAGTTCAGTTTATTCGACCACACTCAAGTGTCTCGTGCTTTTTGTAACATCTCATGGCATTTTTAAAGGCCTCCATCTGTCAGTGCAGAAAGGCAAGATGTCTCATAGATTCTACAATATGTCCACAAGACCTGTATAGACTACCCAGGACCATGTGGCATCTCAAATGATGTTAGACCACCTTGTGCGGACAATCAAATCCTCGTATTTAACCAGCTTAACAGTTGTCTGTGGCTCACTCATTGTAGTGTTTGATCCCCATTGACTATATGGGTGTTTAGACACTTGACTCACATGTTGACACTCTCATTTAAATGTTGAATCTGGAACTGCAGCACATCCCAGATTTTTCTTCTACCATCACAGAACTGTGGTGCCCATGGCAGGCTGAGCTGTCAATCAAATAGGCTGCATTTTTTTTTTTTTTTTGCATGGTACTATAGTCCAAGTTGTTTACATGGGAGTGAATTCCAAAACAGCCACTAAATAGTGGATTTAACATGCCTGTTTTCTCTAACTAACATGTCCTGAGAGCTCAGCTAAATGAGCTTTTTGCCTGGAACACAGCACAGCATTAACTGCAGCTATATGGTTTCGATCTGGAATTAATTTGCATCCATATAGCCTGGAGTCTCGGCAGAGAAAGCTTGTGTTTGCCAGCAAAAGGTACGTGCATCCTTGGAAGAGCTATATCTGCAGCTCTCCCCTTTGGGATTCTACCAACAGAGGTGAACAGAGTAACCGAACAACCTTATTCTGGCAGGATATTGTTTACTCTGCATAATAGTAATGAAGCTTTGCGAAATAGAGGGGACTGGAAAACAGTCTGTGTTCTACTTCTCTATCTCAAGGTTTGCCACCACCCCTTGAAAAGCTGAAAAGGTCCGACTTTCTCACTAGTCAGGCATCTGTGCCTGCCTGAGGAGTTCCTGAGTTACAAATTCTCAGGTGCTGGAAAGAAAGAATTTTTATCCCACCTGAATTCTTATTTTCAGCTCCTCTGTTTTGGGCTGGTTCAGTAGGGTCACCCACTCTCCCCCTGAGGGAATGACTCTGTCCCCTGGAAGAGGGCCTCACCTTGACATCATTTTGCTTTCTGTTTCTGTTCTGTCTGTTACCTGGCAATGCGCACATCTTGAACTAACACAAATGACTCCACTGCTACCATGACTTCTCACATACGTAGTCTGGCTTAAATTCTGCAGAGCAGAAGATATAGGCTGTCACCTCCCTCAATGACAGCCTTTTTTGTTAGTCGCCAGCACAATGATCCTGACTGAAAGTTCTGAGTATTAACATAAATTACTAGTAATAGTACTGTTAAAATTGCTGCTGCTGCTTCTTACAACTGCTACTAACTGCACTTCATTTTACTAAGCTAAACTAACTAAAAAGTTTTTACTTACAACAAAATCAGTTTTAGATTGCCAGGTGTTTTAGATAAAACCCATGGATTTTTATGAAAACAGCTATTTTTTTAAATGTGCCCCTTAGCAAAAAAGGGTTTTTTCCATCTTAAAAGCATTCAAACTGAAATTTTTCATGAGTTCTACCGTGTATTATTGCCAAAAAAGGGAGGCGGGAGGGATGGTCACTGCGGAAAACAAGAGTTACAATTCTTATTCATAGACACCAAATAAGCTTATGTGTTACCCTGGTGAACTGTTCCATGGGTGATGATAAAAAATATACCTTAGCACACCGAAACTCACTGTAGCTGTATGCTGACTCATAATTACTGAGGCAAATGTTGAAATGTCTAAATAAACTCGCACTGCACAAAATGACTATCAGAGGCAGACTTGCATACAAATGTTCATCTTCATTAACGCTGAAGTGAAAGTAGGCAACGTGCCAGCTTAATACGTGGGTATTAAGGTCAGATCATAATCTTTTCCAATAATGGCTACAGGTACCTTAATTAATTGTAAAATTACAGTGGGATTCCTGCGATGGTGCATATCACATTTTCATGAATACCACATTCATTCTTGTTGGTTTATCAAAATAACAGCTGCATTAATAAAGACTGGTCATTTGTTTCAAAGCGATCCTGTCAGCTAACACATGGAAAATCCTCATTCATTCCTTCCCTCTTCATTGTATTAACATTATTCATCTTTAACCCTGCTGGCACACATGTGACAGAGGATGGAATTTGAGAATACTTTGGCATTGAGCAGCACCCAATTATCGGAAATTATTAACATTAACAGAAATCGCTCAAATCCTTGCTTTTTCAGCAAAGAACACGTTGCCTCAGTTCTAGCCACATTAGTCTCCCCATTCTCTTTGTTGATTAAAACCAAATTACAAGTGGGTGAATTTTTTTCCTCCCACCATCCCCTGCTCCCCAAGTATCCTGATAGCTGACTAAATTAGCACTGCCCTCTGATCACCAAACGAATGGTCTTTGTGGGACCAAAACATGGGTGATCAAACGGAGCGTCCACCTGGTTTGACAGGTATGGAGTTGAGTTGCACATGTGCCTCTCCTGTGCCTGACATCAGCAGCAGGAGGGGTGGAGCAGTCTGGGGAGTTAGTGCATTTACAGTTGTTACCAGGGAAACAAGAAAAATTGCAGACGTTCTGTATTATATATAATACGATCTGAACCTGGCGGTGTCACAGCAACATTTGGCTAATACAGCAACGTACTGTGCAATAGTAGCAAAAAATTCCAGTATTTTTATGGCTGCAGCAAGGATGTCTCTTATGTAAAACACTAGTCATTAGAATTTAAATTAGACTTAAAAGAGAAGATAAATAGAAATACCATGTTCAGCTATCTCCTCAGAAAAAAAATGGCCCTGCACTGAATTTCCATTGCAACTTCATTCATCTACCCAGCTTTGAATGGCCAGCAAAGCAGGTGGTGCTTTGCTCTTCCACAGCTTCCCTTCCACTAGGGTCCCGCCTTCTCCTCACTCTGTGAAACCTAAATTTCTACTTGGTATTACACAGTTCCCAACAATTTCTAATGAATTTAGACCCTTCCCTCTGACACAGCGCAGAAATGCGAATAGCTTGTAAAAAAAAAAAAAGGGTTATAAAAATATCTGAAGATAAGTTTGGAACTGAATTTAAGACGTAGTAGAATAAAAGCAACTAATGCAACCTCAGTCATGCCTCTTGCGATGTTACAGTGCTACCTGGTATCACTCAGGCAGCAGATAGTAAAGAAGAAAAGAAGCAGGCCTACAGAGTAAAGCAATTGGTGCTGAAGGGCTGAGGTCCACACTGCATGAAGTTTGGAAAGCTCTAACTTGGACTAAGTCCGTGTACTGACTAAGTCAGCCCTGTGAACGGAGTTCCGCTTAATGCTTAGACCACATTAGATGTATCCCTGGACTGTAGCCCTCGGTTTAGTTTTATCTGATGCTGTTTTAGGACTATGAGGCATTCCACAGTACGAACCAAAGTACAGCAAGTGAGGAAACACTGGAGATTTTTGGTTGAAAGACGGACTCCAGATCTGAATTGAAATGTTAATGCAGATGCACCCAAAGTAACCCACGATCTTAGTAAGCCAGTGAAAAAGCACAAAAAGGTATCCTGCCAGTTCTCACATTCATCGGTCCTTTCCACTGTCCCTCCTCCTCAGCAAAACTGGTCTGGATGATCGTATATTTCAATAGTGTATCTTGTGTTCAAAATAACTAAAGCAAGATATTTCTATTTTCTCCTAACCACAGAATGTCTCTTCATTTTTAAGCTTTGTTTCGTCTTGGCTATTTCTTTAATGTTTTGGGTTTGATTGTTTGGGTCTTTTTCCTCAAAATTGTTTTAGGCTGAAGGACAAAATTGTTTCTCAGCTGTCTGAATCGGAGATCTTTTTAGATCCATCACATATCTCTATAATTTAAGCTAAAGCAATAACGGGTGAAAACAGAAAGTTGTTACTCTGAGTTATAACTACTTTCTCAGTGCCTTGCGCCAAGCCTTTGTTAGATGTCAAAGGAACATGAAAACCCATGAATCTCAGCTTTATTTTTGTTGCCTCTGCTGTAGAGAGCAGTCAAGTATGTACACTTATTTCCTACGTTCATCCTGAGTGGGAGACGCAGACTCCAAAGTAACCACCAGAAGAGAGACCCTTAGCAGTTCCATAGCTGTCTTATTTTGTAATCTAAGTGTGGCATGCTAACAGGCTCTGCACTTCAGAGGTGTGAAACAGGGAAGTGTGGACACTTATCCCTAATCATTAAGAAAGTAGGGATTAGGATAAATCCTAGATCCCTTCTCATTATGCTGCGTTTGATGAAATAAAATGACCACTCCTGATACCACTTGTGAGTATTTTATTTTTTTTTTTTTCAGGTGATTGCTGTGTAGTCAAGTGAAGGTTCAGACACAAGGATTTGGGGCTGGAGCATGCTCAGTGGGGGTTTAGAGATTAGTCCCTAACAAGCCCTACTGCAGGTATACAGCTGCAGTATATAAAGTGATATATATCAGTTTTAAAAGTCTATAATCTAATCAAATCCAGCTGGTTTTCAAGGTGACAACAGAAGAAAATGTTTTCTGCAATATTTATGCTAACTTTCATCTTCCAACTAGCACTCTCCAGAAAAAGAAATGGAAAATGAATTTAACATTGGCAAAACTATTGGTAATTCCCTACCTTTGTTCTTATAAATGGTTTTCACTTGTTCCTCGTGTTCTAGGGTAACTGAACGTTTGTGAGATGAAATCCTGAAAAACTGCAACTAGTTACGTTTGCAGAATTATTAGCAAGAGAAAGCAGACTAGAACTAAAAAGCGACAGACCTGCTCTGTGCCCAAGTACTAACTGGCATTTCTATTTCTGTCCGGTGAGTTGAGAGTGGCTTACAACTGCTAAGGCATTAAACTTTGGCACCAACACAGCAGTGGCTCTGACAGGGACACTGCAGCGACAGGCGAGGGGAGGCGGGGGATGCGGTCGGGGGGCACAGTCCGCTGGTGCTGTAATTCCTCCGGAGTGCCGGGATGGGAGCTTGCTCCTGCTGACTTCCATCTCCTCCCCGCCAGCCTCCCTTCTGCCTCCGCTATGGGCTCGTCTCGGCTCACAAAGTGCATTAAACGTAAACACCATTCCAACCATCCCCCTGCCCTCCGAATGACAGTGGCATTTTGTCAGCTTCAGCAGCTCCCCGCTCTGGCTTCGCGGGGTCGGGGGTGTGATAAAGAGGATGTACAGAAGCGTATTTTAATTACAGGCATTTTTACTTGAGGAGAAGAGTAAACAGGTGAAAAATGTAGAGATGTGACAGATCTACATAATTAATTGAGGTCCCGAAGAGGCTGCCACTGAGTTGCTGGCAGTCACCGGGCTTAGGAGCAATTTCAAGATGAGGAGGGGGAAAAGGAAAAGTCACCCAGAACCTCAGATTGCATGTTTTAATTGAGAGCATAATAAAAAACATTTCCACCATACTTGGTCATCTCACCAAGCTGTATGTTCACTTAAAAATATAAATAAAAAATTAAAACTGTTTAATTATTTTCTTTCAGAATTAAAGTCATAAAGAAGTCCTCTGAAAGATTTTTTAATCAGCTTCCAAAAAAGCCTCAGAAAAGCTGTGTGTGTCCCCCCTTCCCCTTTTTAAATGGAATTTGTAATCTAATGAGGAAATTATTTATGAAGTATTTGCTCTGCACCTGAATATACCTCCAGTGAAATTATGTTTGGCAACCTGAAGCACTTTGAAGTCGATGGAGTGGCAATAAAAATTAGGCCTTCATTAAAAAGCAATGCCTTTTCTCCAGCAAACTGGCACCGCCTCAAGAGGTCAAACTCTGGGAAGGCCACAGATCTCTGCCCAAGCCTCGCCTGTGCGCCACACATGGAAGCAATTTTGCCCATATTCTCTGCTGCTCTTTATGAATTTCTCCTTCCCCCCTCCCCGCCCTTTTTTCAGGCTTCCTTCTACAGCTTTCATGTTACATTTAGGAAATTAACAGTAACTGTCAAATTACTCTGCAAATAGGAGAATATAAGTTTGGAAGGAGTAGAACTTGCCTTTTGCCCTAGGGCCAAGTCAGTGGAAAAGCAACAAAGGGATCCTTGAGAAGTGTTTGGATAGGCTGTTTTAGCAAGCCAGGCTCTTATTTTATCAAGTGCACACAATTTTTCCATTGGCAATTTTTCCCCCCCTTCCTGTAAATTATTCTTTCCCCTTGTGCACCCCACTTGCTGCATGGACTGGGAAAGGTACTGGGAACGATTATAGCCGCTAAGCGCTGGCAGGGTGGGTATTAACCCTTGGAGAGAGATGGAAGAGGTTTGGAAGTGGGGATCCCTTGTGGGATTATGTACAAAAGGTGCAGTTTGGTTTGAAAAAAACCCACCCACTTCTCACATGTGTATACAAAGACAACGTAAAAGAGGGAGTAGTTACTTTAATTAAATACTGAAATCTTTTGGAAAAAAGTGAGAGAAGAAAGCTCAGAGGAATTGTAATCTATGGAGATGTAAGCTAATTACTTAATCACTTGCATTTGTAAATCTTATTATTGGAAAAGAAATTACTGTAGTGATTAAATTACAGATATTTATCTGCTAATAGCCCTGATTAACTGGTGATTCTAATCTGTCATTCTGAAAGCCAATATTAACGGCATCAATCTCACAGAACAATAAACAGTTTATATGAAAGAAAACTTTGTCCGTGCAGAGTCCAGATGTGCAAAGGGAATGTGGGATGTGTGAGATTCTGGAACCAGTTTGCTGGACCAAAACAGCCGACGCTCTCAAAATGAGTTGTTTTGGCCCATTAACCCGTTGTCAGGCACAAAGCGCTACTTAGTTATGAACAAGTGCTGTCTTATACTGCAAAAGCAATTTAGTTAGCAGAACTTCTAGAGTAAATAAATAAATCCCAGGCTTAATTTATTACCAGAAAGTTATTAGGGCTAGGGCAGGTAGGCCAGAGAGAGTTGTTACTGTCTTGTTTGCAGGTCCTGCAAAGGAAAGGTAGCCGATGGAAGCCAAAGAGAGGTATAATTTATTTATTTTTAACAGATACCTGACTGATGCTATTGATTTTCACTTTGGCTAAATAAACTTTTGCTTTTTAATCAGTGTTTCTTACCACAAGCGAAAGTGATGAAGAGGAAAAGTGGAAAGACCAGTACCTTAATTTCCTCTCCATGTTGCAGGGCAGGTTTTACAGGGAAATGAAACTCCAGCAAATAAACCCACGTTAGAGCTTCAGAGGAAATTTGCTGTGAAGCGGACAATGGCAAAGTACCCAGAGAAGATCAAGTTTCCTATTTAAGCTGTTCAAGAAGTACAGCAGAAAAAAAAGAAGAAAGAAATGAAACAATTGCTGTAAGTGCTCGCCTTACAGAGCTCCTATCTCAAATATAACTGGAATCTACCAATGTAATCTTTATGATGACCAGATGTTACTATTTCTGGGAATGTCCTGAGTTTTCAAGGGCTGCTCCAGTTTCCTGGCTGATTATATTGAAACCGGTGTTTGCCTCAGTTACAATAAAATTTGCCAGCTGGCTCATCTCATCCTATCAGTGCCTCCCACTGCAATCTCCTTTATCCCAATGATTTAAAGATACTTTTCTTTGTGCAGAAACCACTACAATAGTATTTAAAACAGGACTTGAGACCTTTTGCTTAAATTGTGTTGGGGAGTATTGGTGAAGGAAAAAAGAGTATGGAAGGTAAGAGCACTATGGAAGGAACACTATGGCATGGTGTTCCTTGTGCTGGATGCAAAGATAAGGATGTACTGATAATATCAGACCAGAAAGGGTAGGAAAATACATTCACTTTGGCATAAAGCCGACACTTTTTTTTTTTCCTCCTAGATTTTGTGTGGTTGGATTTAGAGGATTTTCTTGGTCTTTTTTTCTTTTTTTCCACCCAAGAATGACAGAGATTTTGCTAGAACTATCAAGTCAGATGCAACTGAGCATCTGCAGTAGGTCTGAGAGGCTGTCACATGTCCAGAAGTCCCAGATGAGTCTACAGGACCTGCACAATATAGTTCTACAGTATGAACTCAGTGAATCCTTTCAGAAAACACCAGGCTCATGGCATGTGTTAGGCCCAGTCTTTGAACATCTGTGCATGAAGTTGCCCATACAGCAGTCCCAGATAGTACCTGACATGCTGCAAATACTCCCTGCAATGAATCTATGCCTGTGCCATATGTCTGAAGTATATCTCAGACAGTGCTGGCTTTACTGTCTGAGTGTGGACAACCTGGTAATACTGATAGGCACCGGTATTTCTGTGTGGGAAACATTTAGTGGGTGCCCAGGTTTTAAAGCTCTTGCTCTCAGTAGCAAAAACAAACAAACAAAAAAAGAAAGAGCAATATTCAATTGCTCAAATTCAAGACAATCCCGCATTCAGAGCCAGACTTTTTGAGGAGCAGAGCATTGCCAGTTTTCTCATGTGCTCAATAATGGAGAATGCTTTTGTGGATAAATACAGATTACCGTGCATTTGCTCCCTCTGCGCTTCTGAAGTAAATGTGATATGCACCTACATGGTTAGGAACATGGGAGAAGAAAAAACACAACTGCCTGTTTCCGTCACTCCAGGCATACACAAGGGTGGTATAAATTGCTTGGTTGAAAAAGGGTGCCTATTTAGCAGCCTTGGGCAGGCAGCTCAAGGTGCTCTGGATGTCACCAGGAGCCTGAGACAAGCTCAGGGGTCAAATGGCACAGGACCTTCTGAAGACCCATGTCCTGAAAGGGCAAGTGAAGATCAGGTCTGTGGGACTCTCCCATTACCTGACAAACACTTGTTTTGGGGAGACCCCAGCAGGAAATCTCCTTGGGAAGAGGAGACCATGTTTTCAGGTAATGTAGAAATGCTCTCAATTTCTCACTGTGCAGACTAGGAAGTGAAATAGAGAGGGCCCTCAAGTTTCCTGTCAGCTTTGTCTTCCAGAAAGCTAGGAAATGCAGAAAAACCTGTGACAAAGGATATTGAGTGGCTATTGAGAATTGGTTTTGGTTTTTCATTTTGCCAGGGTGGGAGAAGACTTCAGAATTACTTCCCTAACAAACAGGGTGCCTTGTATATAAAGATTCTTACCGTGAGGAAAAGGATCACAACCCCTGGGTCGACTGACTGCATGCAGTGGTAAATAATTTATCCTTGGCAGTGGCGCCTTGATTATACAAAAACGTTCAAATGAATGGGACCTTCTATTTTTCTCCTCTTATTGGAATGAATATATATATTTCATTGGGAAGGAATGATGGCAAGCAAACTCAAAAGAAAACAGAGGAATGAAAACTCAGTGAAGCTCAGAAAGAAGAATGGGAGCTCAGCAAGACATTTTCTTTTAATTCAGTAAGCTATAAGTGAAGCTCAGAAAAAAACCTCTCCAGTGAAGAATTTAAAATAATATCGGAATATTTTCCCTTTCTGGTAACCACCCTGACTTGTTGGGATCCAACAGGTGATAAAGGGAGCTGGAAGCTTTCAGTCAGTCTCTGGAAGCAGTCACATACTTAAGAAATGAAAAGACATAATTCATATAACATTTCTGAAGCCCAAAGGGCTCTAAAGCAGGAAAAAAAAAGTTTTCTTAAAAATAAGTACACATATTCAATAGTTAGAGTAGAAAGCTTTGTTTGTTGACAGGCTTTTGGTTTCTAATATAAGTTATCAGGGAAGAAAACTCAATACTCTGAACCTGAGTTCTGGTACGAAAGCACAGGGAGCTCTAGTATCTAATTTTCCACCTACTTAAACAAATAATTTTAG
The DNA here is from genome assembly GCA_013398295.1 of Chionis minor. Lineage (NCBI taxonomy): Eukaryota > Metazoa > Chordata > Aves > Charadriiformes > Chionidae > Chionis > Chionis minor. Next base: position 317,855 of record VZSF01004856.1, read on the forward strand.
GCATTTTAAGTCAAGATCTTTCAAAGTTCTCTTAACAGTGTTATTGTTGCTTTACACTCTGATTTCATTCATGTAAGGGAAGAGAAAGACATATTAATTATTTTTTCTGAAATATTTTAAACAAAACATCTATTTTTATAAAGCATTAGTGGTAAATGGTTAAAATAAAAAAAAAATCTTTTATAACGTACTTAGGCCCTTCATTTTCCTTTCCAAGTGTTTTGTCTGCATATTTTCTTTTCTGTGGTTGTACTAATTATGGTATAGTTATAAGTAGTGTTATCTTTCTGGTAGCAAAAATGGCAATTGTGACAGAGCATAAAAGCTTTGTCCTGCTTTCAGTTCGTCTTGCCTCTTATGACTGGGAGCTCTGCAAGGTACTTCCCTCTTCTGTGTTTACCAAATAGGGATACAACATGATCCTGCTGTCAGTGGGAGCTGCAGGAATTCTGTAATTACCTCTAAAGTTCCCATTTTCCTGGTAAGGGAGCGGAAACAATCCGTTAGGGCCAGGTGCACATCTTGAGTCTTTTCTGAACACTAGGAAACTGTGACTGCTTCATGCTTCTATAGTCCTCTTTAAACAAAGTTATACTTTTTAAAAGAAATACATTTTTCAGTTTTAGGGGTGATAATGCTGCATTGCCATTGGAGACGACAGGTAAGTATTGAGGAAAGGGACGAAAGCCTGGTCTTCTCACTGATACGGTATGTGCAGCAGGAACTCTTATTAGAGTTGAAATATTTGGGCATAAAAGTGGCACATCAGTTTTTATCTGAGCCTAATGGCAGTTTCCCAGTTTTACTTCCTTTCTGAAAGAAGTATGTCTTTCTACCAACAGGAGACAACTTCCAAGGAGCTTTACAAAACATTATCAATATTTATAATGATGCTTAAATGCAAACCTGTAGTCAATCTGTTTGGACAGCAGCTCTGATAATATCCTTCTTTCTGAATAAGCAGGTCTAATAACATCCAGTTAAATAGATGATTTTCTACAGACTCTAGCAACTCTAACTACCCAGACAGTAGCTTGAGCAGCCTTGCACACACAAATAGTACATTATGAGCCATAAAACTATCGTGAATTCATTCATGAGGATAAAGTCATCATTGTGCAAAATATCAGAGGACAAAAATGTATTTCTGTTCATGTCGCCCACAAGTCTGTGATTATAAGGTGAACTTGCAGAAGTTGTAATTTCGGTTTTGCAAGCAGGCCCATAAGATTTCAGTCAGTATACATGCAACGTATCAAAACATTTTCAGGATTATAGCCTAATCTAGGGAAAGATGAATATTTCTACATCTTCTGGGTCTGGATGAAAAACAACAACATGTGTTAAGGGGAAGTATGAGGCAAGACTGGAGTCAGAACCATCACTGTTGTCTGAACGTTTGTGCTCAAGATCTTTCTTATTATTTGCAAGAGTTGTAAAACTGGCTTAGAAACAAGATGATCAGTATCCCCACATCATCACCCTGTCGCCCCATTATAAGACTGTCATTGGTGCTTTCTACTGAATTTGAATACTTTGACTTGCTTGCGTGACTTGCCCAGTTACAGAGACGACTCTCAACCACTGGGATGTGGGTGCAGTTCCTCTGTCCCAGCTAGCTGTCCGTTCTCCGCCCCAGAGATTAATCTTTCTCCAGCCACACTGGGTCATTCCTCCCTCATGAGCGTGGCATGACCAAGCACAGCAGAACAAGGAAGGCAGACCTTCTAGAGCACCCTGCTGTCTAAGTTTTGTAAGCAGAAGCTTCTTGAAATCTGCACAAGTTGATATTCGGTAGAAAGACAGTTTTCAAATTTTATTCTGGAATTTGAATGAGAGATGGCCTTCTGCCAAGTCAGAAAGAAGACCCTCAGCTCCCAGAAGTATCATGAAGGATGTTTTCCCTGGATATGACCAGAGCCAGAGGCTCGTGATCAGGGTCACAGATAGCTGTGTAGACAAGCTCTTGTGTAAGTGTTTGACAGAGTCATTCAAGTGGTTCCTGGGAAACCTCGGAGCTTGGTATATGCTGGAGAGCAGTCAGATGGTTTGGGGGATATAAGGTAAAAATGAATTATCCACAAACAGTAACTGGCTATACTAGGCCACTTCTGTGGGTCAGGACAGTTATCTGTCAGTGCTTGATAGCATCACCTTTCAGTGTCTCTGGGGCCACACACACACTTTTCCCCGATCATTAGCATTGAACATCAAGGTAAAGAAGCATACCCTCATTTTAGCCTCTTTAAGGCTTTTATCCATTCCCATCTCTAGAAATGGTAGCATACGATTTGAAGTAATCACTTGGCATATACCAAGGTGAGTACCCACGGCCTTGAGATTCAGAAGGCTTCTTTCCACTTACTGGGGAGGTCAGTGGGGTGGACTTTCCTCAGGGCTTTGTCTGTCAAGGGACTCTGGTGTGAGGTGGGGTAGAACACATGGTTATTGACCTGAGATGTGGAACGTGTTTTTTCCAAACTTATTTTTGAGCTGTCCAGAGAACTCTTCCCACTGGGCAATATGTCGCCCCTTCTCATGCCTTTAGCAGCAGTAGATGATGAAGCATGAAATGCATTGTGTTTTGCTTCAGCTGCTGTTCAACAAGCAATTATTCACATGCAACTGTGTCAAGAGCCATTTCTATCGATGGAGAAATAACAGAGTTTTATGCAGTCACACATGCCTGAACTTTTCCACTTTGGTCATAGCTTTCATTTATGCCGTCTTCATTAATGCAGGTGCAACTATGACAGAGTGAGAAAAAGAGAATGTACCTTCAGGAAAAATACAGAAAAAACTACAAGGACTTAATTAAAGCAATGTAAATAGTAAATTTTGGTTGTGAGATCTACAAATGATAAAACGTATTCGATGTTTAACAGAACTTTTCATTAACACTCAGATCTTGTTTACCTCTCAAGGACCTGTAAAATTTCAGTGACTTATAGACTACTGATCTAAGCAGTCCCATAGACCCAATTTAGGTAAGGGACTTGAAATTCTTATCTTTTTAAAAAATATTGCAATCAATAAGGCAGAGGGGATTCCGGTATGGGGAATCGACTTTTTTCTTTTTTTCTAAACAATAAAATAATTGTTTAGCTATTAGAGAATGTATAATGTAAGCCGAAAATCTGAATCAACCTTAACCTGAAAAGCGAATGCTGAGAAGTATCTGAAGATAAAGTATGTAACTTCAAACACTTTTCATGCCTGATTTGGTGGAGATTTCAACTCTCATGTGGGTATCTGGCATGGGCATGATGGGCATCCGGTTCCTTTATCTCGTGGAAAAGGCCTAGACCTGTTCTGAAGGTAACTTCCAAAATGTCAATGTTCATCTAGATGTTCTTTTCAGTCAGATATATTAGTCAAGTTTAATTTGCATACAAAATTAATTATAGCTATTGTGACAAATAATTTTTAAGTCAGGTAAACCTTTCTCCACAAAAAACAATGAATAAATAAAAATAGGTACATCCCATAGCATGAGTGTAGTTAAAACTGCACAAAGATGTCCCAAACTAATAATGTGTTATTCCTCTCCTTATCAAGAAATATTTTTATTCACCTTAAGTCTTGTTTCACCTATAAATAACTGTGTCCCAGTTAAGAAGCGTGAATTGCACAGTTTTAACCAGATCAGTACATCTTTTCTGAGCAATGTAAGAACTTACCAACTATCTCTCTTCCTCTCCTATAGCAGTTTCACCTTCAGAATGGCTGGTCTGAAATGAACTGAGAGCCATGAAGACAAAAACCACTGATTTTTTCTATATTTTAAAAAAAAAAAGAAAAAAGCGTATCCTGTGAGCAAATTGTTAAATGCAGAAAATCTGCTTTCTTGTATTTACCAAATACCTTTATTTACCAGAATTTTATCAAATTTCTGCAAATTTCAATTAGTGATGATATATCAAAATAATTTTTTCTCCACTTTGTCACATTTTCTAACCGCTTTTTAAATGGAAAAGAATGTATTTGTTACTTGTTTTGATTGCTCAGAAGTGAAAACTAAAACTAAAAAAAGTAATACTTTAAAATAAGTTACGTTATAAACAAAACTGCATTTTCCCCATAATGATTTTTAAAGACACTAGGAAAGTAAAAAGTTTTAGCTTATTGTGAAATAATATCCCAATATCATGAAACAAAATATCTAAAAAAACCAAACGAAGCCTCCTAACAGACTACAGAAATGCTGTTGATCTAAAGTACAAATTAATCTCTTAAATAAAATACATGAAAGGAAATTAAAGAGTTAGTAAAGAAAATAAGCTGTATACATAAAAGAAGGCAGAAATATATACAGTTTTGTTCAGTTTTGCTCAATTTGCGCTGTTCTTGTTGAAGGGGATAAAAAACCATCAATGCATGTTTTCTTACTATGCTGTTAGTTTTTTCTAAGGAAAAGCAGAAAAAGTAAAAGTAATTTTTTGTAAAAGCTGCATGTCAGATTGTGTAGGCATGTGTACTCCAGCTGGGTTATATTGCAAGTGATATGTCCACAAACAGAAGCAAAGTCTCTAAGTATGCAAATATGTACATATATGTATGGTATATCGGGAAAGCAAAGATGCTGCAGTTGCATGGCAAAAGAGGGCACAGTTTTCCCATGGTATAATTCATTATTAATGCAAGTTTAGTTAAGTGGGAGGTCTGTTTATGTGGTGGTTAAGGTGCCTGTCAAAAGGGCGCTTGGCACTTGCTCCTCCCTTGCGCTTTGAAGTCCACTTCCTACAGTAACATTTTCCAGCCATAACACCTCCTTCTTCACGGCTAAAAGTCAAGGCTGCTAGCCGTCCCCCTGTGCTTCAAAATGTAGGAACCGTAATTCAGCCCTAAGGAAATGAGCCAATTACAAGGAACTCGGTTTAACTTCCTGCTGTGGTAGACAAATGGAGATCTGCTATGAAAGTAAGCCTGCAAGCTTAAGAAATATGCGTAGGTATTGAGCAATTACAGTCAACTGGAACACGCTAAGCAACAAACCCAATCCCTTTCTGTAAGGACCAGTCGCTGCACATAGCATCTGAGGATAACGAAACCATTATGGTTGCTCTACTCTAGAGAGAGAGGTGTGTGTGAAATTTCCTGTTCTGGTTGTAGATTTCAATGTTTTCATGGTGGTGGAATAAAGGACTAGTCTATAAGCTGCAAAGAATGTGGGTCAAAAACATGTTTTCATTTCTGCCAGCAGAAAACCAGAGATATCCTGCAGAGCTTCATACACATAAATGGTATGGATATATTCACAATTAAAGGTTTAGCCTAATACAGAATAAAGTTTTGTAGTAGAAGCTTAGGACACCTTGAATCATTGCTCATTGCTTGATGCCTAAAAAGTCAATACTTGCTCTACAGCCTGGGAAATATAGTAAATTATATCAGTTAATAACATCACAAGTTAATTACCTTCATTACTTCATGTTCATGTTTCGTAGTGTTGGTTTAGAAACAGTAGTCCAAGAATACAAAGTAGACAAACAAACCTGTTATCACTTCTCTCTACAAATTCTTCTCATGTATTGGCTGGAATTGCATCACGTGTAATCCTAATACTATTCACATTTTTTTTGACATTTAAGATTTTTTCTTTGAAATTATGGATCACTTTTACCCCAATAAATAAATAAGGTATATTGTGTGCATTCAAGACAGCTGAAAAATATGAACACCTCACCATGTCATACTATCTTACAAATGTGTTTTTAAAAAAAAAAAAAATTTAAATTATTAGTCAGCTTTTGATAGGCACTAATATAAATATTCAATATCTTCAGCAAATGTTTACAAAATAGCTAATTATTTTAGCTAAACTGCTTTGCTAATACTGCTTTGTTGTGGAAAAAAATGTTTTAAGTATGACCAACTAGTGGCCCACAAACATTTTTGGAAATACTCTTAAGTTAATAGACTTTTATTTATTTCACTGTTACCTTTTGAGATGTCACTAATACAGTGTACTAAACAATGCAGTGAATAATGTAAGCAGTGCAAAACAAAATGCAATATAATGTTGTGGAAAAGAATTATTATTCTTTTTATGATTCCCATTTCTTGGGATTGATTTTCGTTCTAGAGCCCAGAAAAATTAAACAATGAAATGTCAGAATAAAGTGAGGTGGAAACTCCAAGCTTTGAGACATTCTACAAATATTGCAGAAAACTGATAGACATTCAGCAAAATAGGTACAACAGAGGATTCCTGGTTTCTTTTTTACCCGGTAGACAAATAACATTCTTTCTTCCATGACAATTTATGTAAATACCTTTAAGCTCAACATATGCCATATAGGGCAATCATACAATCCTTCGTCAGCTCTCACAACTTAAATGAGGTCAGGGTCAGACTAAGTTAGGATTGCCCAGGAGGTCTCCAAAAAAAGCTCAGGATGCAGCAGGAGGTGGTCATAGTCACAAGGCAACGAGGCAGCCTCGGACTTTCCCTGGCCCAGGTGTGAGGCAACAACTTGCATGTTTGGAGCAGCCAGCAAATAGACCAGCAGGAGGGAAATCCAATGTCCTGCCCCTGCAATGGCTGTATCCCATTGCATACTTGGCAAGCTCAAAAATATTAGCGCTACCGTCCTGGCCAAAAACTCATCTTGGACTCTAGTTATGCCGGACAAATTAATTATCTGCTTTGACTAATTTAGGCAATTTGTTCAGTCTGCTTATTTGTTTGGATTTTTTGTTCATCATTTGTTTTCCAGATAGAACTTGAACAATATCCACTTTTTTAGAATGTTTCTAGTGAAAAGCTTTTGCAAACAATTTAACTTTTATTCAATTGTACTATGAGCCAGATTTCAATGAGCTGTCCAATTTTCAAAAGACCTCAGTGTTTAATAACCTACAGTGAGCAGATGTAGTGGAGACTTTCAATATCAGGTAATCATGACAGAAAAACTTCAACAGAAGTATATTTTTAGGGGGAAAAAACCCAAACAACAAACAAACAAAAAACCAGCCATGCCCAAACTGATTTTTTTTAGTCTGCAAAGCTGTAAACTTAGGGGACTGTGCTGTTTATCCATCTATCCATCTCACTTGTCCGTGTCCCTAAATAACTTCTGTGAGTACCAGACAGTTTTTATTAAAATAAAAATTAAAAAAAAGAGTAACTGTCTCAAAGGTAACTACATCTGTAATTTTTAGGCACACTGGTGTCCTGTCAGAGGAGTTGGATCCAGAGCAGTACCTCCACTTAATAGGCACATAAGGACTGCTCAGCTGAATATCACAGGTTCACCTTCAGATTAGCCACCTCGGGATTGCCTCTTAACCAGAAAGCACACAGAAAGGAATGGAGATTATTGTAATCATCAGATGGTCGATGTCTCAAAGAACAGAAAACCACAGGAAAGGAGACTGCATTAATTTCAGCAGTCATGGAGTAACTTTACTTTTCATATGGAGGGATAATACATCAAAAGCTGACTTTGTTTCAGAAAATGTTGATATGCCATGTGAGTAAACCAAAATTAAAGTTATACATTGTTTTTTTTTTTCATTTTTATACTGTCTGTGTTATTCATATGTTATTTAATAATCTGCTGTGCCTGTCCAGATCAAAACAGGTGTCAAAATGCCAAGCAGTTTCTTACTCGGTGCAAATGCTGAGTATCTACCCGGCTTTGTTTAAGTATCTGTTTTGTAGAGAGAGTAAGACTGGGCAGGGAATTGTTTGGCTTTTGTTAATTTTATATTCTCTTACTTTATGCTATTTCATTTTATTCTTCCATGTGTATTTCATAGGGAAATAAGATCATTCTGAGATATATGTGTTCCTGATTTGTACTTTTCTTGGCAGACTGATACACTCCGACCTTGCCTATCTCAGCAGTCCCCTTATCGATCTAACTATGGAATCTTAATGCAAGCCTCCAAAGACCTTTACTTCCACATCCCACCAACGTTGCGACCATGGGAAGATGCCTCCAGCACTGCTTCTAGCCAAAGCCTCAAGCCAGGACCTGTGATTTAACCAGTCTCTCACCAAGCTAGTTCCCTTCTTGCAGACAGCAGTTTGCCTTGCATTTCCACTCTCCCAAGACTCCCGGGAGACCACATGGAACTGCTCCTCCATCAAGAAAAATCTCATGGAAGTCCTCCTTTGCTACATGGTATTTTCATGACAATGAAATGACAATAAAAGCAGCAACTGGAGCAATGTTGGAAGAGCAGCCATATAGAGTGGAGGGATAGCACCTCAAATTTAGCCTCATGTATCAGAAGCTGTATTGCTCCCCATAGTCAGATATCAGTCTCCATGCTTACTACTTTCGTCTTGATGTTCTCCTCATAGATAATGGTTTGGTGATGTAGCAGCAAATTTAGATACCAGTAAAAAGGATGTAATCAGCCATGTCTTGGCTTCACAAAATGTCTTATGGTACTGTGGTATCTTATCCTGCGAAAGCATTTTTTGTCCTATGAAGTGTCTACTGAGGAAATATCTACAATGTGGCTGAGGAGCTTGTGATGACCGTGCAATAACTATTGCTAGGAGTAAACATGAATAAATCTAGTCAACGATTTCAGTCTGTAAAAACTTTCCCCACTCAGACGACTCGATCATCAGAGTTCCTCCTGGGCTCTGAAATATTTTCAAAGTAGGCTGCTGTAATTTTTTTAATTTTCAGTTTTCTTCCATCCGAACTTTGAATGTCCCTCAGCTCCCATTAAACACAATCCACCTGACCAGTAACCCTACACATGTGGTGCAAAAAAAAAGTAAAGAAAAAAGAGGGTCAGGGAAAGGTTGGTTGAATAGGCAATTAGTGGGAAATTTCATAAACAATAAGGGAAATGTGTTACAGAGCAGCTTATTTTTTCTACATAAGTCTCCATTTCACATGCCCTGCAATATTCTTTTCATGCATATTTAGTTTAAGAAAAAATTCACCATACATCTTTCAGGATATTTTTCATTCTTCATTTATGATAGTATAAATGTTTAGTAATAATGCTGATATTGGAAACAAGACAAATGAGCACAATTCAAATTAGTGGGCAAGCTAGAGGACAGTCTTTCATTTACAGTCGGCTTGATCAGACCACATTAAAATCAGCAAGACTTAAGCCTACTCTGCTTACAGCCCACAGGTTGTTATCTAGTTCAAAACCTTTCTGTTCAGAATTGTTAAACCAGCGCTGTAATGCATGCAGCTCACCATTAATTGGAAGCTTGGATTCTAATGGCTGTTTTTTGGGGCGGCAGCTGGAAATCCTGAAACCCACACTATGCCCTAAAATGTATTTATTTCCCTTCAAATCTTTACATAAAATTATCAGTTATTTGAAAGTTAAACACTTAGTCACAACGTTCTCTATCAGATGCCATGAATTTATTCACATCTAGATTTTAAATTGCCTCCTTTCTGTTTAAGATGCCAATTTCACTAGGCTACCTGAAACATCATTTACATAGAGTTATTACATCAGGAAAGAAAAAATCCTCCCTTGTGTTCAATGCCTTGTTTCTCTAATCCCCACAGACAGCGAGGAAGAAAGGCTCGCTTTATACTGTCAATTTCTTTTACTGCACCCATTGGCACTTGTCAATATTCCTTACTAGACAAAATGCGCAAATATTCCAGGACATGTAACAGCTTCAGAAGTTTGCTGCCGCTTATATGTGGATGTACTGTAAATGTCTACACACTAATTAATGGAAAACCAGGAATGTTTTGATGTTGCAAACCCACAAATGGAGCTCTGCTAACTGAGCTAATGAATCAGTTCCCTGAGATGTTCATACTTCTAAATCACTATCGCATTTAGTACCAAAAAAAGTAATATAAGCAGCAGAGTACCTTCTTTTACTATTTAGTGGGAAAAAGTCACTGTATAACTAATGGAGTCTTGTAAACATACACAGTTCCTTAGGGCTTTTCTAGGAGATGGAATAAGATATGCTTCCAATGTATACTCTCCTGTTATTTTTAAACATGGGTTCAAACTGAAACATACCCAAGATCTGGGGCCATTTGGCACCGGACCTGTAGCTTTTCCTGTAGGTCAATGTCCTAAATTATACACATTCTGCAGGCTCTCGGTAATGGTATTCATTCTTACGCAGTTGTGCAAACATATCCCTTTCAGTCAGACAGGTCTCAGTCACACCTACTTGCAGTCATTCTCTTGTCACACTGAGTTACAGTGACTCCTAACAAATAAGAAACAATAGAAAATCATGCCAGTATTTTCTTTTCTTACCTGACAATTTCTCCTGAGGAGCCCTAGGTGTTAGACCTGGCTAAATGTAATTTGTGTAACTGAGCTCTGCCTAGCCAGCTCTCCCTGCAGTGATAACTCCATGGTGCATACTTCTCCACTCCTTGCCCTTGACTCTGAGCTGGACTTGTTTTGTATATCACTTCTCAAAATAAACAAAACAGTTCAGTTTGGTTCTGGAGGTCATTGAGATGACTTCCCACTGTAGGCTGCTCAAGCTTTTAATCATGTAACCCAGTCTAGAAGATGTATGTTGTGGGGCATCTTAAAAATTTAGTCCGGGAGATGTCTCAGTTGGGTACTAAATTGGACTCCATCAAGGCTCTCATCTAGCTTATGCATATGGTCTTCCATCTTCCCAGAAAAAACAAGGCAGGAGTAGTTGAGACCAGAAAGAAAAGGCTAATTCTCACTCTACACCCAGAATCCAGTTGAGACATGGCAGGAGTGTGCATATGGACTCATGAGATCAGAAATACTTCCATGGCCCACAATTTAAACAAAGTCTTAGAGATCAAGTACTTGTACCTATGTTGAAAACCTGAATAGAGTGATACACCTTTTGAGTGTGTGGTGTATTTGATTTAATCTGAAAATTGAGTTTTTAGTTTGCAAGAATGGTGCAATAAAGTAGAGGAAATGAGAATGCTTTTATAAAAATAAAGGAATCAAGGAGAGAATTTCACAAATTGGATGAGGACAGAAGTTTCCTTTAACCTGGAGGCTAATAGTAAGGCTTTAAACCTGGGGAGCTCTGGTAATGAAACACCCACATATATTCGCAGACCACCATCCCATAATCTGCCTGGTGCTTGCATTCTTACCTGCTAGTGCTCCAGTCCAATATGAGGCAAAAGGACAGCAAAGCCATGAAAAGCAGTGCAGTCCTGTATTCAACAATTTTATGTTTTATAACTTAGGACTCCCTGTTTTCAATTTACACACCATTTAATACCAAGGCATATCATACAATTTGGAACAACAGGTCCTGAGGGTAAGTCACATGATAACACTTGACGTTTAGGTCATTTGAACAGAGGACGAACATGGAAATCTTCTCTCCCCTGACCTCAGATATCTGCATCTGACTGTGGATGTCTACATATGGCCTAATAATCCTGAACTCCCTCTACAGTAATGAGAGAAACATGCTTTCCAGGGGTGACAGTTTTCACTAAATGTAGATGTCTACGTTGGGACAAGATGAATCACATTCTAGAAATGTCTGTTTCTTTCCATTAACTATAAAGACACCCACATTGATTAACAGAGATGTACACATCTGTGCTATAGGTTCTGACATGCAGTCAGCTGAATCCCATCCAAACACTTAAAAAGTTGCTTACAAATAAAGGAAATATATTACACAAGTAATCGACAGTGATTATTACCACTCATCATCACCAGAAATCCTTAATCTTTTTGTCTGAAATATAAAGGAATCTTGTCTTTCTGGACTGTTGTATCTTATGTGCTAGAATTTTAATGTTAGACCAGAGGATAAATTTGTCTATGTTTAAACATGCTTTTTCTTTGAGACCTTTTAAACTGAGAGAAGAAAGAATCAAAACTTCACAGAATAAATAAAAAACCTAACTGCACGTTTCAGACTTGTATAATAAGACTATTTAATTACTACTTAATTCTTAATAGTAAAAATACAGACTTTAAATAATTTCTTCTCTGCACAAGAGTAGTGATGTATTTGCATAATTCTCATATACTGCATGCAAGACAGAATTTCCCCTCTCCCACTCCTGTTCCTCTCATTCATATCTCACATGAAAATCTACCTGGCCATACAAAATAAAAAAGTCTTGAAGTGTGAGTAAGAAAACTGAGAGGAACTATGTATGGTGTCTTTGCTAACTTTTTATAATGGTCTTTGCCAAAAACTCAGCCAGACTAAGGGTAACTCATTTGCTCTTTACAGCATATAAAACTGTCACAAAATATATGCATGTTGTATGGGGCTTGACTGCAATTGCTGTGTGACTTGTGACTGGAATCCTTTATTGTGACTACCCAGAATTTATTCCCATAAGCAGTTATGTTCTTTGATACTAAGTCCCTTAAACTACTGCGTGTCTATGATTGTTTCAGAGCTGATGCCCTGAGCGTTTTCCTAGCTGGAATAAATAATTTCCATGGAAAACTTCTAGTGCCAGGCAAACTGTGAGACAGATATGTAAAAACCAATAGCACAGCATTTGAACTCTTATCTTTTCATTTTGGCTGCTGAAATCCTGATCTCAAGTCATTGATGGAATAATCTACCATATAATAAAGGACTGGAAAGCTTTCTTATAATTTCCTCTGTCATGAACAGGGGATAATATTTCCTTTGAAAAACTGTATTTAGGTCTCCTGTGTCCCATAAGCTCTCTTTTCCACAGACTACTATAATAAACGAAAAACTTACCCATTCTGTCTCACTTTCCATTTCGTCTGTTTTCTTTGGAAACTACTTTTTCATCATTGTGCTGCTCTCTGATGATAGTAGGCATTAAAGTGATATACTATTTTTGCTGTAGTGAGTCTGATATGAATCTGTATGCTAATGCACACAGCATGGGGAATAAACAGAAATTATAGAATAGTTATAGGGCTATGGTCTTGTTGGGATCATGGAGATGTGGTGGGATGGTTCACATGACTGGAGGGTTGCAATGGAGAGATACAGGCTTCATGAGAAAGACAGACCATGAAGATGAGGAGGCAGAGTTGTCCTCTATGTGAGAGAACAGCTGGAATGCATGGAGGTCTGACTGGCAATAGATGATGAGCAAACTGAGACCTTATGGGTAAGCGGTAAAGAGAAGACAGGTAAGGGTGACATTGCAGTGGGTATCTGCTACAGGTTGCCTGACCAGGAAGAATAAGTGGATGAGGCCCTCTACAGTCAGCCAGAAGTAGCCTCAATTTCACAGGTCCTGGTCTTCATGAGCTTCATTCAACCACCCTGATATCTGAGGGAGGAATAACACAGTACAGAATAAGCAATCCAGCAGGTTCCTGGAAGGCATCTATTATAACCTCCTGACCTAAGTGACAGAGAAGCCAACGCTGAGAGGTGCTCTGCTGGATCTCNAAACAGAAATTATAGAATAGTTATAGGGCTATGGTCTTGTTGGGATCATGGAGATGTGGTGGGATGGTTCACATGACTGGAGGGTTGCAATGGAGAGATACAGGCTTCATGAGAAAGACAGACCATGAAGATGAGGAGGCAGAGTTGTCCTCTATGTGAGAGAACAGCTGGAATGCATGGAGGTCTGACTGGCAATAGATGATGAGCAAACTGAGACCTTATGGGTAAGCGGTAAAGAGAAGACAGGTAAGGGTGACATTGCAGTGGGTATCTGCTACAGGTTGCCTGACCAGGAAGAATAAGTGGATGAGGCCCTCTACAGTCAGCCAGAAGTAGCCTCAATTTCACAGGTCCTGGTCTTCATGAGCTTCATTCAACCACCCTGATATCTGAGGGAGGAATAACACAGTACAGAATAAGCAATCCAGCAGGTTCCTGGAAGGCATCTATTATAACCTCCTGACCTAAGTGACAGAGAAGCCAACGCTGAGAGGTGCTCTGCTGGATCTCATNTAAGTGGATGAGGCCCTCTACAGTCAGCCAGAAGTAGCCTCAATTTCACAGGTCCTGGTCTTCATGAGCTTCATTCAACCACCCTGATATCTGAGGGAGGAATAACACAGTACAGAATAAGCAATCCAGCAGGTTCCTGGAAGGCATCTATTATAACCTCCTGACCTAAGTGACAGAGAAGCCAACGCTGAGAGGTGCTCTGCTGGATCTCATACTCACCAACAAGGAAGGATTCATTGTGAATGGGAAGTTCAAAGGCAGACGTGGCTTCAGTGACAATGCGATGGTGGAGTTCAGGATACTGAGGGCGGGGAGCAAGACAAGAGGAATGGCTGATATGACAGAGGGTTGTGCTGCCATCCAGAGAGACCACAACAGGCTGGAGAAAGGGGTTGACAGGTACCTCATGAGGTTCAATAAAGGGAACTGCACCTGGGGAGGAACAACCCCATGCACCAGTGCATGCTGTGGGCAACCTAGCTGGAAGACATCTTAGCAGAAAAGACCCTGGGGATCCTGGTGGACACCACGTTGAACATAAGCCAACAATGTGCCCTTGCTGCAAAGAAGGTTAATGGTATCCTGGG